>CM045732.1:62420995-62505995 GCA_024760905.1 Plotosus lineatus
AATTCCTCACCCAGTGTTGATCACTTACCCTTAAACAGCACAACGCTAACTAAATCCACGTTTTCATTTTTATACTTAGTCCTGTTGTTGAACTGATATTATTTTTTGTTTCAATATTTTCATCATTTCTGTATTTTGGAGTTGTTTCTTGGAGGAAGGAAGTGATTTATAGCGTAGATCTATGTATATATGTCTACTCTACATAAATTACATCATAGCTGTTGGTCATTAGCCACAATGTCTAATGGCAGCTTCCAATACAAATGTTCTTGGCCACAGAAAAGATGAAAGCTCTTTCAAGAAAACGAGAAAACTGGCTCATGTGAGTACTATAAGATTAAAATTATATGTATTAGAGTGATTTTCAAATGATTCACAACAGGATGTAGAGCACAGTAGTATCCATGTGTCAGCATGCTGTTGTTACTGGCGTACCTTGACTGTGAGAACGTTGCCAGAAAGATTCCACAGGAGTAGTGGAAGTGCATTGAGGTGTGTGCTCAGCATACTCATAAAGCAGCAGCTCATTGCCTTGTAAAACAGCGTCACGGCGGAAGAGCTTGGATGAGAATCATGATCCCAGGATCTCCTGTGTTCAGGAGAGGGTCTGGAATGTGCTGAGTGACACTGGTTTTACCCAGAGGGGACACCAGAGTCCCAGCGAGAGGCCAATTATATAAGGGGGAAGGGTCATTAGAGAAGAGTGTGGTTTTCAATCCTAATGTATTAGAAGCAGAACAGCCACAGCATGAGGCCACGTTAGCACTGTTCTTGATAAAGGTAATAGTGCTCAGAGTAACATTTATGGAAGTGAGAGGTTTATATTTTTACAGCTCTGGAGGATATGCTGGTTTAGCATTATACAAGTGGCTGGATGGGGAAAACATGACTTACTAACTCTGCTCCTGGCCTGGTTAACCTGCTCACACAGTTCCTTAGCTTCTGCAGACCTGTGAAAAATATTCAGCATATAAAGTGAAATCAAATCAGATCAATTATGTACTTTTGATCACATTTGCCCCAGGTGTGAGTGTCAATGGTTGCACATGTGTTGGCCCCACAATGGTCTAGGGAGCTATTCAGGATGTACCCCATGTTCGTTTGGTGTGACTCCAGTAGGATAGTGCAGATAGGCAAATAAGTGGATTTCCTTTCGGCGTTTTCCCTTTATCAGGGATCGCCACAGCGAATGATTCACACGTTTTGATTTGGCATAGGTTTTTACGTCGGATGCCCTTCCTGACACAACCCTTTTAGCAAGTGACAGAAACACGCTGACGGCTTTGCAGCTACTCTTTACGAAAGTCAGCAATGGTTCTTTTACATGAACCTCTCACCATAGACAGTGAGAGACATGGCCGGCCTTTGATAACCCAGTTAGCTGCACTGGGGGGAGGGGGGGCAGTGACAACCTGTGGCAAGTGGGACACGAACCCCCAACCTTAGGATCAGCAATCCAGCGCCCTATACCACTAGACCACCACTGGTACAATTGCCCAATTATATAATGCATTCAGATGAATATATCCATTAATTTACTTTCTGAATTGCTTAATCCTAATTAGGGTCACTGGGATGGCTGGTGCCCATCTCAGCCAACTCCGGGCAAGGGCAGAGTACACCCTGGACAGCTTTCCAGGCCATCACAGGGCAGAAACACGCTGACTGCTATGAAGCTACTCTCGTCAAAAGTCAGCAAATGGTTCTTTTACATGATCCTCTCACCATAGAGAGTGACAGCTATCAGAGACATGTCCTGCCTTTGATAACCCAGTTAGGTGCACCGGGGGGGGGGGGTGGGGGGGGTGGGGGGGGGGGGGGAGGGACAACCTGTAGAGAGTGGGGCTTGAACTCCCAACCTTGGGATCAGTGATCCAGCACCTTTACCACCAGGCCACCACTGCCCCTGCTTTCTTCTGCACAAAAATTGAGCCCAATACTATTGTGAAAAGATACTGACCTCAGTTTCAACATGACTTTAATGTCTTCACCAGTTATATTATCCTCATGCTCCCTCCTAAATATTTCAAATGCCTCCTGTCGTCCCAGAGAAGGCTCTGTTCCTGAGGAGATTGAAAATACATGTCAGAAAACATTCTGAGTAAAGAGGACAGTCAGATAAATGCGGGATAAATACAGACAGATTCAGTCAGCCTCACGTATATTTTCAGCCTCATCTGATTGTATATCATAGTTCTGATCTATTCATTTATTCATTTTCTGAACCATTCATCATTCCTTTTCAAAACCCGCTTAATCCTATTTTAGGGCTGCGTGGAGGCTGGCGCCCGGTGCCCTGCGCCCTGCGCCCATCGCAGCCGACTCGGGGCGAGGGCAGAGTACACCATGGACAGTTCTCTAGGTCATCGCAGGACATAGTTCTGATCTATTAGTCATGATTGTTCAGTTAAGTTTGTGCTAGTTAAGTAAGCTAGTATCTCACGGAGTGGTGAATGCTGATGAACGTTGCAATTTCGACTTTTCTGACAATTGTTGGTGACAAGCAGGGTTTGCCTCTCTCATTGGTGACATTTAGCCTCGATCAGCAAAATCTGCAAATATTTGAGAGAATCTTTGTGAAAGACACTTTTTGAACATTAGCAACTGTTAGCAGGGTTTGTAATAATTAGCAACTGTTTGAGAATGTTTGGGACCCTTTACCAACTTCCTGGAAAAATACCTGGAGAATGTCAGACAAATCTGGGAATTGAGCCACCCTTGCCCCTATTGATTATCCCAACCTTGTAAAAAGGGTGAGAAAGCCCTCCCCAGCATTGTGCTCACTATTTGGCAAACTAAAAATAACTAGCGACATTTGTTACCTCCTTTTGCAAATGCTTATGGCCGTTTCTGAAAAAAAAAAAAAAAATTTGATAAGAAAAAAAGTGTTTATGACCCTTTGGAAACTGTTTTGAAACCTTTTACGAACTGTGACAAAACCCAACATTTGCTGTTCGTCAGCATTCAGTTCTCCATGAGACACCAGCTTTACATTTATGGCATTTGGCAGATGCCTTTATCCAGAGTGACTAACATTTATCATTCTTATATAACTGGGCGGTGGCACGGTGGCGTAGTGGTTAGCACGTCCGCCTCACAGCAAGAAGGCCTGGGTTCAATTCCCGGCCTGGGCGTTTCTGTGTGGAGTTTGCATGTTCTCCCCGTGCTTACGTGGGTTTCCTCCCACAATCCAAAGACATACACAGTAGGTTAATTGGCCGTTCTAAAATTACCTGTAGGTTCGCATCGTGCAGAAGGCAATGGCAAACCAATGCACTAATCCTGCCAAGAAAACCTCCATGAAGATGATAACCAGGGCATTATCCTTCATGGCGGGTCGTCAATGGTTGCCCTACGACTCGGGCACTAGATAGATAGATAGATATAACTGAGCAATTCAACACAATTCAACATTAAGGTCTTTGCTCAAAGGGACCAACTGTGGTAAATTGGTGGGATCAGGGATTGAACTCCTGACCTTGAAATTACTAAACCAGGGTCTTAACCACTGCGCCACCACTGGCTTTAGGGAAGGAAGAAAGAAAAAGGAATACCCTGAGGAAACCCACGCAAGTTCAGGGAGAACATGCTAACTCCACATAGAAACATTCTTTCAGACTCAATCCCAGGATCTTCTGCTGTGAGTCAGAGGTGCTAACCACCATGGCCCACTCTAATAGAGAAATATTTTGAAAGGTTATCTGGCATATATGTCAAAAATAAAACTAAAAAATGAGTGGATAAAGCTAAACCATGGCACTCTTTAAGAGATAAATTTAGGTGAAAATTTGTTGGGGTACAAAAGGGATAAAATGCCTTAAGACAGTCTTTTATAGGAAAATAATGAATGCCAGGGTGGCAATGACCCTGGATTCCTATTTGATTATTTTCCTGTTGCACCACATGCAAAATGTTGTATTGCTTACATAAAACCTATAATCATCCGAAATAGGTTTTGTGTCAGATGTGGTAATTTAGAATAAAAGAGAGGTCAGTGATGTGATATGACATTAGAGGTGAAACCTGAGGTCAGACACTGAGGTTGACCAGACTCAAGACCAAACACACACCAGAAAACTCCATTATACCCAGAGCAGTACAGATGGTTGCAATCTATAGTCCGTACTATCCAATTTTCTCTCAGCATTTCATTACGTTTCTGCCGTCACTCAGCCACTCACATTACAGATATATAAACACGGAATAAACATTTCAGGATGGGTTTAGATGGGTTCAACGAATACTCCTGGTCAATGGGGGGGCTAAAGTTGATCTGTTTTATGGCAATCTGACGTGAAAGGCACCACTATATGGCTTCATCCCCGAACTCAAGATGTTCTTTTTTGCTGTTAAGTTTATTTGAGGGATTTTATCCACCTGAGGAGTTCTGGATACTGTCAAAGTAGCATGACGCTTTCACAATCCTTGAGAGAAGAAAGAGGTGGTGCAAAATCAGACCTGCTGCCTATAACACCCTTAAACACTGAAAAGATCAGGCGAAAACAGTTGTCAGAGATGATTGAATCCAGGTGCAAAGCAAAGAGTGTCAGGTAAGCGTTATAAACGGTATAAGAGATGCCGAACTCCTAGTTTATGAATCTCTGAAGATGCAGAATATGAATCATTGGATAAATATTGACAGCTACTCACAAAAATAGGACTTCATTAATGTCCACAATAAGAGTATCTAGAAACAAACACTGGGGTATTTTATACCAGGTATAAGCAGAGAAAAATTGTGTTATTAAGCTGAGGCTTGGATAAATTATTAGTCATGTTAATGCCACAAACAATCCATAGTCTATGAGCAGCTGTTTTCAATCATGTATATATCCACTTGGTTATGGCATATGCTCACCATGACGTCGCAACATCAAAATATTTATTTCCATTCAGATTTGGGAAAATCAAACCACTTTTTGAAGTCGACCCCAGCACATCCTGAAGACTTTCAATAGTGTGAAAGCCAGGAGTCTGTGGTGCCAGTTCATATGTGAAATAATGCCTCATGCTCTCTGAACCCCCCTTTCAATATTTTGACCACAATTTTCAATTCATGTCGTCAGTGAAGAAAGACTCTGACTTCTTTGATCTTCAACTGACTTGATGTTATTGCTGCATAATGTTGCTGAGCCTTGACCTGACCAACTCAGACAACAAGGCTAAAATACCAGCGTGCTGGGCTGTGTGCGAACATTTATGTGTGTGTGTGTATGTATATATATATATATATATATATATATATATATATATATATATATATATATATATATATATATATATATATATATTCTTCTATAATCACCTGAAGAGAGAGGATGGTTTCACCACCCCTCGAAACAGATCTGTAGTGATAAATGGAGTTTCAATAGAAAGTCTTTGTCCTGTCCTTTTATTTTTGTTTATTTGCTCTACCAAAAAGTATTGAGCACTCTCCTACGGAAGGATCTACTCAGAAAATCCTCTATATATATATATATATATATATATATATATATATACATACATACACACACACACACACATACACACACAAACATATATATAGGGATCCCTCACTTTCCGTGATTAATTGGGACAGAGATCCCCCCCTGCGACCACCGAATTCCACGAAGTAGGATCAACCCCGCCAACCACCCCTCCGGACAAGCATATACGTACATGTATGTGTATCAATAAATACGTATTCAGTGCTATAAATGCTTGTAATAACAAATATTCAAAAAAAAAAGGCATAAGATGTAAATAAAATATAAATACCCCCACATACAGATGGTATTGCATGAGAAGAAGACACACATACAGACACGCACGCATGCATGCAGATGCGCATGCACGCACTCAGATGTGCACCTCACAACAATAATGATGTTACTAGTTTTGATGTGAGGTTTTGGGTTGTTTTTGTTTGTTTAGGGTTTTTTTTTTATTGGCCTTGTTTTTGTGGCATTTTCCTTAACTTTTTCCCATATCCTTCCTTAATTTCCTTATTTGTTTAATTCGATGAATATCGCAATGCACTGAGGTTGCATGGATTGAAGCGCAAAGTAGCAAAGGATCCCTGTGTATATATATATATATATATATATAGAGCCTGTAACAGTGAATTTTTCAATTGTAAGATTAATAAAGCTGTATCTTATCTTATATATATATATATATATATACATACATACATACAGTCGGCCCCCTGCTGACGAAATCAATCTGTTCCAAAGCCTTTTTCGGAACCTGGAATTTTCGTAAGTAGAGGTGCATTTTACATATAAAACGCGTGATTCGTTCCAAGGCTCCCAAGACTACCCCGTAAACCATTTAAAAATGATAAAAGTACACCAATTTTGTATGAAATATGTGTTAAAAGTAAAAGAAAATTATTTATTAAACCATTTAAACATTTTATTAACATATTAAACCATTTTATTAACATATTTATGAATTAAACCATTATTAAATATTTTTAATTCATTTTTACATTCATTATTAAACATTTGTGGCATGCTCCGTAGCGCGTTCTGCCAAATGCGGGTGCCGCCCACACTCGGCAGAGCGCACCACATTTGACACGGGCTTCGTGGCGCGCTCCGCTGAATGCGGGCGGCATCTTAGCCGACGCTGGAGCTTTTGAGATGGGGTGTGGCTCATCCGGACAGCCTATCTGTCAAGCAGGTAAATGCGCTTTGAATACTTGTTTAGTACTCAACATTCACCTGTTTTCTTGAGGGATCGGAGGTCCAGATGAGCCGCGTTTTGCCCACATTCGGCAGAGCGCGCCACATTTATTAAACATTTACTGAATTAAACAACTTAAAAAATGAAAAATAAGCTGCAATGAGCACTCTCCAAAAAACTCATGAAACTCACGAACCAACAGTACAACTCTCCTTTATGTGTGTGACAAACAAGCATTATAGGTACAGTACTATGGAGATTCAGCTCCCTCCTGGCCAATGGGAGGCTAGCGGGGCGAGATGTTGGGAGACAGCCAATGAGAGAGCAACTCGCGCAATGTTTGAATGGCGCGTTTGGCGCTTTTTGTAAGAAGAACTTGTTTCGTATACAGAAGACAAACATTTAGGAAAATGGTTTTTGTAAGAAGGGAGCCGTCTATATATATATATATATAGGGATCCCTCACTTTCCACAGTTAATGGGGACTGAGACTCCCCATGACCACTGATTTTCGCGAAGTAGGATCGACCCCCCCCGACTGATGTACATGTATATGTGTATATAATATCAATAAATACATAGTCAACGCTATAAATGCATATAATGACAATTAAACATTCAAAAATAATGAACAAGATGTAAATAAAATATAAATACGCACACATACAAACACACACACACACACACACACACACACACACACACAGATGCGCACCTCACATAAAAATGTAAGCGGTTTTGTTGGGTTGGGTTTTTTTTTGTTTGTTTGTTTGGGGGTTTTTTTGCATAATTGACCTTGTTTTGCGGCATTTTCCGCAACTTTTTCCCTGTTTTTCCTTAATTTCTTTATTTCTCAATGAATATTTTTGAAAAACCTGCGATACACTGAAGCCACAGAAACTGAAGCACGAAGTAGCGAGGGATCACTGTAGATTGTTTATGAGCACTAGTTGTGCTGTTTATGGGATGTTTGTGAGTGCTCTAGAGAAAGAATTTTAAGAAATCAACGACTAACCCTATTTTTGAAAAAAGGGACAAAGTAAATTTGATGGCTCTCATATGTCTATGAGAAAATCAACATCCACCCCAAACCTTCAACAGATTTTTAAAAATTTAATTTTCTGTATGAGCTGATGTTTGTAAGCCCTGAGGCTGTTTGTCAGACACAATCATCCTGCTTCCTTTTCCTGTTTAAACCTCTTTCCCACACTGGTTCTCTGTTGTGGGAAGAATCATGCTGTCCAAATAACATTTTCATTTCACACTTTATTTCCTGTAAGGTTTTTACTGCAATTTACCAAAAAGCTTGCAGTTTTGAAGTAAAATTAATAAGAAACAGAGGGCAGCTAAGAAAACAACACAGACCTGCTAACTGGCAAGAAGAGTCATTTGTTTCTTATAATAGCAGCTTTATGAGAGTTCCAATACAAATCACAAGGCGTATATTTATAAGCTTGTTTTGCTTTGGGGTTTATCTTTTTTTTAAGGATGCATTCATTTTGGGGTTTTTCTTTTTTTTTTTTTTGGTTGGGGGGGGGGGGGGGGGGTCCCCCTCTCATGTCAGTGCTCTAGAACAGAGATTTGCCAGTATCTGAAATCTGGGCAGCACGGTGATGTAATGGTTCGCATGTCCACTCCACAGCAAAAAGGTCCTGGGCTCAAATCCCAACCCCAGGCCTTTCTCTGTGGAGTTTGCATCTTCTCCCATTTGTTTGTATGAGTTTCCTCCAGGTACTCCAGTTTCCTCCTATTTTCCAAAGACATGTACCTCAGTCGAACTGACTGTTCCAGATCATACCAAACAGGTGCCGAGATAATGGACCGAGTTTTCCACTCGGAGTTACACAACACACATACTCATCTTCAAATTTCGACATAATGACATGGACGTATAGAAGCAATTAACCCACTGTGAAGTAGCAATTCCAATAATTCAATAAACACATGGCGAAACCCATAGCACTCTGTTCAGAATCCCACAAGTTATTAGTGGATTTCTGGAATAAATGTACAAAGTTCATTGAAACCCCTGAACATCGACCTTGCACAGAACAACTGGAAAGTGCACAGAAGATTCTTTTTGTAATTTTATTAAATCAGCGTCTAACTCCGAGTGGAAAACTCAGTCCATTATCTCGGCGGCTACGTGGAGCAATGAAGTCACAATTTTCTGATGAAAAGTGCAGAAGAAACCAAAAACACAAACCCTCAATTGCTAATAGCACCTAATGCTTTCCAGAAATTACGCAGCCATTAATGTGATAAGAAATAATAATCAAACCTTCAACTTCTTCAGTGATAAATCTGCAAAACCTTTCAGCAAGTCGCAGTCTGAGAACGTTAACATTAGACATCTTTTTTTTTTTTTTTTTTTTTTTTTTTCCCCAGAGTTGCGTGACCTGGCTATATTTGAAAACTTTGAGTTCTGAATGCTGACAGTGAGCATGTGCCAGAAGGTCAACATCTTTAACACAGTTAGCCACAGTAGCTCAAATTTAAATCATCTGGTATGGTAAAGCACTCTTTCAGACATATGATTAATATTCAAGGCAAAACTAATACAAGCCTTACGTCTGGCATTCAGAAAATAAAAAATGATGAACTAATATGATCTTAAACAGCACAGCCAAATGTACTACACATGCTATTTATCTTGTCTTCAACAATTATTGTTCATTAGATCGCTTTCATTAGGTCACTGTATATATTTTCATTTCCTTTTCAGTTCACAAACCATTAATTCAATATTTTCCTTTGCAGGATTAATACTGTCGGGCAAAATAATAAAAAAAAAAAAAAAAAAAAAAAAAAAAAAAAAAAGGAAAGAAAATTCAATGGAAAATTAATTTTAAAGATATCACATAAAGGCCAGTGGTGGCCTGGTAGTAAAGGTGCTGGATCACTGATCCCAAAGTTGGGGGTTCAAGTCCCACTCTCAACGGGTTGTCAATGTCGTCATCACACCCCAGTGCAGCTATGTGGGTTATCAAAGGCCGGCCATGTCTCTCATTGTCTATGGCAGGGGTGCTCAATCCTGCTCCTGGAGATCTACCTTCCAGATGATTTTATCTCCAACCCTAATGCGGCCCATGTGACATGTAAGATCCAGTCAGGTCTTAAGACATTTCAAAGTCCCTTGATTAGAGAATTGGATGGTTTGGTGGGCATGATTAGGGTTGGAGTGAATGCCTTCTGGAAGGTAGATCTCCAGGAGCAGGATTGAGCACCCCTGGTCTATGGTGTGAGGTTCATGTAAAAGTTTCTGCCTTGCGATGGCCTGGGGAGCTGTCCAGGGTGTACTCTGCCCTTGCCCAGAGTCTGCTGGGATGGGTGCCAGCCTCCCCACGACCCTAATTAGGATTAAGCGGTTCTGAAAATGAATGAATGAATGAACCAATGAGAAATCCTAATTATCACAAGTTAAAAAAAACTGATCTAGAACTGCATGTTATGACCTCACATTCCTGAAGGAAGCAATGAACCACTGGAACCAATGTCATCTCTCATAGGAAAGAAATCATTGAGTGGGCGGTGTTTAATTTCTCATATAACCAAGAAATTTGCCAACACGAACAATTTTTTATATAATTAAAAAGTTGTACATTTTATACATTTATGGTAGTATCTAATGTGAAAAGACTGCCTTAAATGACTTACATTTTAAAAACTACAAGCAACTGTGTCCTAACCAATCTCATATTATAAAGAAATGGAAAGAGCTGCATCCTCAAGATGTTTTGGCATCTGAAAACTGAAAGAAAAATTATTTCGACTTACTTTATACATTTCCCCTTTATTATTAGCCTTAGATTATGTTGAATGTTCACGATTCAAGTCCCTTTAAATGTGCTACGACAGAAATGGTAATACAGAGATCCCTCGCTACTAAGGAAAAATTTATATATACAGTGATACCTCTGCTCACGAACATAATTGGTTCCCAGAAAGTGTGTGTGAGGCGAAAAGTTCGTCTTCCGAACATTTATTTCCCATAAGAAACCATTAAAATGAGAATAATCCGTTCCCAGGTCCCCATAAGACATAATTTTCTACTAAATAAGCCTTAAAACTACACAAAAATATACCTTATTTTATGTATAATAAATGTGCTATTGTATTGTAATTAAAGAAATAAACTGTACTGTATAATAAAGTGGTTTTATTTACCTTTGTGATGGTAGTTGATGGCTTGATGGAATGGAGTGGGAGGAGGAGGGAGGAGGAGGGAGGGAGGGAGGGACTTACTGTTTGGAAGGAGAGTTTGGAAACGCCTACTGTTTGGAAACACCCTTAGCCACACATGCACCCTTAATAGCTTCCTTGTTCTTAAGGATGGTGGTAGACTTAGCGTACTGGTACTGGGACGCTGAGTCACACAAACGCACACCTCGTTCGTGTTTTTCAATGATCTCCGCGTGTGGTGGGGTCCCATAATAGCAAAAGTACACTCAATATGGTCCAAAATGTCTATCAAACACAAACCACTTCCGCATTCAAAAAAAGGGGTGTGATGAACTGTGACGCCGTGAGCGTGCGTCAGCTTCTCGTGGCCACCACCGTGGCGCTGTTCGACCGCGTGGTTTGATTCGTCCGCCGAAAACTAGTTTGTCAGCAGAGACAATATGCTCGCAAATTTAATGTTCTTGAGGCGAAAAGTTCGTGAGCTTAAGCGTTCGTGAGCGGAGGTTTTACTGTATATATATATATATATTGTCCTTATAAGGTGTATAATTTATTTATATATATTTTTTTTTTTTTCAAGATGGCGCCGGGTGACCTGCAGCCAGTTACAGGAGCTCTTCAGTTTATTTTTCTTTTTTTTCTCTTTTCTATTGTATATAGGCGTGTTTCTTTATCTTTTTTCAAATTTTCTTTTTCTTTCTTCAATCCTGCATCTGGAAAACATACTTTCATGATGCTTTTGTTCTTCTGTGCACTTTTATTTTCACTTTTTGGATCGGCGTCAGGAAACTCATTCACCGACGGCTCTGAGCAACGCAGGTCTTACACACGTGAGACCCTCCTCGGCCTCTGGCGCCCCGCCCTCCTTCACGCGGAAAAGCCCGTTGTTCCTTTGGAAATACGGAGGAAAAGGAGAGGCTGCAGAGGGGGACGAAAGACGCGGAGGACATGTGTTCCCTCTGTCATCATGGGAAATGTCCGCGCGATCGCCAACAAGACGGAGGAGCTGGCGGCGCTGACCTGGCAGCAGAGGCAGTACCGGGACTGCAGCCTCATGTGTTTCTCGGAGACGTGGCTGAATGAACTCACACCGGACTCTGTGGTCTCTCTTCACGGATTTACACTCGGCGTGCAGATCGGAGTGTAACGGAGAGCGGTAAGAAGAAAGGAGGGGTGTGGCGGTCTATGTGAATGAGCGATGGTGCCACCCGGCAAGCGTGCACGTGAAGGAGCAGCTGTGCACGCGGGACCTAGAGCTGCTCGCGTTAAGCGCGCGGCCATATTATCTACCGAGGGAGTTTTCACACGTGATTGTGTTTTGCGTGTACATTCCGCCCTCGGCTGATGCGGCGGCCGCGTGTGAGCGTCTACACAGCGCCGTTAATCAGACACAGACTCGTCACCCCAGCGCCATGATTCTGATCAGCGGGGACTTTAACCACGCCCCTCTCTCCGCCTCTCTTCCGGCGTTCACGCCAATACGTGAAGTGCTCCACAAGAGACAATAAAACACTGGACTTACTGTATGCAAATGTGAAGGACGCTTACAGCTCCTCCCCCTCCCCACTGGGACGCTCAGACCACAACCTGGTCTACCTGCTCCCCAATACACACCCAGGGTGCGAAAGGAACCTGCACAGAAGAGGTCTGTGAAAGTGTGGACCGAGGAGACCAACGAGAGGCTTAGGGACTGTTTCCAGACCACAGACTGGAGCATGCTCTGTAACTCCTTTGGTGATGACATCGACGGCCTCACACACTGTATCACCGACTACATGAACTTCTGCGTGGACAGCACCGTGCCAACACGGAGAGTACGGTGCTTCTCCAACAACCACCCATGGGTCACCCCTGAGCTCAAAGTCCTCCTGAACCAGAAAAAGATGGCTTTCATCTCGGGGGACAGAGAGGAGCAGAAGAAGGTCCAGCGTGAGCTCCAGTGGAGGATCAGGAGGGCAAAGAAGGACTATGGGAAGAAGATGGAGGAGAAGCTGGCTCAGAACAACGTGCGGGACGTCTGGAGAGGACTAAAGACCATGTCTGGATTTGGGCAGAGTGTCAGCGGGACAGCTGATGGTGACCAGCGCTGGGCGGATGAACTAAACTGCTACTTCAACAGGTTTGATTCTCCCCCCTCCCCCTCTGCACCCCTCCCCGTTCCCCTCCCCTCTTCACACGTCTCCAGACCAGCTGACACCTCCCCCCTCCCCAGGCCAACTTCACTTGACTGCTACAGCCCGACAGACACATCCCCTCCCTCTGCAGCCCACCCCAGCCCCCTCTCCCTCACACCAGACCAGGTGAGGAGACAGCTGAGGCGACTAAATCAGAGGAAATCTGAAGGACCTGATGGCATCAGTCCCAGGCTGCTGAGGACCTGCGCAGACCAGCTCTGTGTGGTACTATGCTACCTGTACAACCTGAGCCTCAGCCTGGAGAAGGTTCCAGTCCTCTGGAAGACCTCCTGTGTGGTTCCGGTTCCCAAAACAGCACAAGCGAAGGAACCAGCCCACTACAGACCTGTCGCCCTGACCTCCAACCTCATTAAGATCATGGAAAGGCTCCTCCTTGAACACCTCCGCTCTATGGTGAGCCCCACCCTAGACCCGCTGCAGTTTGCCTACAGGCCCAACATCGGAGTAGAAGACGCCGTCATCTACCTTCTGCAGCGGGCACTCACCCACCTGGAGATCGCCGGCAGCGCTGTGAGGGTCATGTTCTTTGACTTCTCCAGCGCCTTCAACACCATCAGGCCAGCGCGCCTGCGGGGAAGCTGGAGGGCGTGGGAGTGGACGGGCATCTTGCTGCCTGGATTATTGACTACCTTACTAACCGTCCACAGTACGTGCGGCTGCGCGGCTGTAAGTCAAAGGTGGTAGTCTGTAGCACGGGGCACCGCAGGGCACCGTCCTCTCACCCTTCCTTTAACATCTATACCTCGGACTTCATATATAACACAAACAGCTGCCACCTCCAGAAGTTCTCGGACGACTCCGCCATCGTGGGCCGTGTGTCAGAGGGGAACGAGCTGGAGTACCGGTCGGTCATCGTCGACTTCGTGGACTGGTGTGAGCGCAACCACCTGTGCTTGAACACTAGGAAGACGAAGGAGATGGTGGTCGACTTCAGGAGAAGCACTCAAACACACACACACACATTTACTAGTGAACATCCAGGGACAGGACATTGAGACAGTGGACAGTTTCAAGTACCTGGGTGTTCACCTTAACAATAAACTGGACTAGTCCCACAACACCAACGCCCTGTACAAGAAGGGCCAGAGTCGCCTCCACCTTCTGAGGAGACTCAGGTCCTTCGGCGTATGCAGACCTCTGCTCAGGACATTTTATGACTCTGTGGTAGCCTCTGCAATCCTCTACGCTGCCATCTGCTGGGCCCCGGGCAGCACAGAGCAGGACAGAAAGAGACTGAACAAACTGGTCAGGAGGGCCAGCTCTGTCCTCGGCTGCCCACTGGACTCTGTGGAGGAGGTGAGTGAGAGGAGGATGGTAGCAAAGCTCACATCCATCCTGTCCAACATCTCTCACCCACTGCACCAGACTGTCGAGGAGCTAAGCAGCTCCTTCAGTGGACGACTGAGGCATCCTCAGTGCAGGAAGGAGCGCTACCGCAGGTCGTTCATTCCCACCGCTATCAGACTGTACAACGCCACTTTGTAACTGTCTGTGAAAATACCGGTTATGTGCAATAAAAACCCCGCGCACTTTAATCAACCACATCTACCCCACTGACTGTGAACCATATCAACCCATCTACTCCGCCCTCAGATACATATACACTTTAATATAGGCCAATCTATAAAGTTGCTCCATTCTTTTCTTTTATTGTTTAGTAATTTATACTATTTATGTATCTATTTATTTATTTACTTATATAATATATGTATGTGTGTATGTTCGTACTTGTATCTATTTTTGCACCCCCTACTGATAGTACCTCAAGAGCCTGTAACAGTGAATTTCTCCATTGTGAGATTAATAAAGCTGTATCTTATCTTGTATCTTATCTTATATATTAATACACGTTGCCTGTATGACATTAACATGCATAGAACATTTTAAAATTAACTTCTATATAAATTTTATATAATATATAGGTGGGTGGGTGTCCTAAAGAAGTGGCGGAAGTCATTTCGTGGTTTTTCACATTTCGGGGGGGGGGGGGGGGGGATAAGGGGGATTACTGTATATATAAAGTAGTAATGATTAAGCAAAAACCTTAATTTTGTACTGTGATATTTATTGATTTTTTTATATTATATTATATATATAAATTTTATCAATAAATATCACAGTACAAAATTAAAACGTTTTTACTTGATTTCTACATTATTACTTTATTAATGAGTAAGACTGTCTATAGAATGTGTTTGAGTAGCATATTTCAGGCATGTAATATGATACATAGGGTTTTACTTCCGGGTACAGAACTCGCGGATTATCTTGATTTGCGGGAGGGGCCAGAATCGAACCCCCGCGAATAACGAGCGCCTACTGTATACGAGAATGACCACATTAATATAAACCTCTGATTTGGATTATAGTCAGGGGGCAATGGTGGTCTAGTGGTATAGGGCACTCGATCACTGATCCTAAGGTTGGGGGTTCGAGTCCCACTCTCCACAAGGTTGTCACTGTACCCCCAGTGCAGCTAACTGGGTTATCAAAGGCGGGCCATGTCTCTCACTGTCTATGGTGTGAGGCATGTAAAAGAACCATTGCTGACTTTCGTAAAGAGTAGCTGCAAAGCCATCTGTGTGTTTCTGTTCCTTGCTAAAAGGGTTGTGTCAGAAAGGGCATCCGAGGTAAAAACCTACGCCAAATCAAACGTGCAAAAGAAAGGGAAAAAGCCGAAAGGAAACCTCACTTGAATTATAGTCAGAACTACTGTTATAGCTGCCGTTCTCGAAATATAATCACCTTCTGACCAAACAGATCTGAGAATTCAACAGCACTGTGGCATGTACTGCTTTATTATTTCCCACAGGCACAAGGGCTTATAGGAACATTTTACAGCACACATGCTTTTAGATTGAAACTATGAATCAGCTTCTTGTAAACAGAGATAATTATTTGCAGCTAAGCGATAATTCAATCCCAGCAGACTGCATGCTAAAAACACCACACTGCCTGCTATGTGGTATGCTTTGACTTATTAAGAAAACATTTAACCTCCCATGGATGCCAAACAGAAACACTTCAAACTGGCCGAAATGTCGGACATTTCGACATTTTTTTGTTTTTTAGCCTTCGGCATGGAAATCCAATTGCAACATGGATTCCTTTATCACATTTACAAATTGTGCCCTCCACCCTATCCTTACCTATCACACAAGTTCAATTACACAATTGCAGAAACAAACCCACATGAACTCAATTTTCAGGCTTTGTATAACTTTTTTTTTTTTAAATGGGGGGGGGGGGGGGATGATGAGCCTGATTGAAACCAGAAGAACACCCCCTGAAGATGCTCTTATGATAAGCAACCATAACAAAATTCCACAAGAGTCATGCTCAGGAAATAGTCTCATCTGTCTTCCACAAAACAGAGCATTCCTGAAATAGTTCTCTACAAGCAACATGACATCACACCATAAATGTTCTCTGGGGGCCTGTGACCTTATTTTTGCCTCGAATGTTAGGGTTGAATATCTTGATGTACTTGATCGATGTAAACCAAGATGACAATCGAATGAGTAATCAGAGAGCCGTGTTTAATAGGAAACACATCCAGAGAGAGGACAAAGCATCCAATTGATCTGCTTCATTGTTTCAGAGTCTCGATAAGTGATGAGGATGAAGGCATGAGTTATAGGTTTGATAGTTGACAGGGTGGCATGACCTCCATTCTATACCTCCCACAGCACTCATCACTCTTATGAAGCTGTTTTACATGCCACAAATCTCTCCCTTTAGGGGATATATACTCAGGAGCAACCTTATTCACAGTCTAGACAGCCGTGTCTGCTATAGATATTACCTTTACACTACACAGTTGGAGCTCTGTTCTCAGTAAAGGAAGGTCATCATTGCCATAGTACATGTACTGGATCACATCATTGTGACAGGGCGCACCACGGGCCCATGTATCAGAGGATCAGCCTGCATTTTTCTTCCAGTATGCATTGTAAGAGCACTTAAAGAATAAAGACGTTGTACAGAAAACCACAAGACAACCGAAGACAATATTCAGACAGTTTCCTACATGTAGCTTCATTCGAGGCCGTACGGAACGGTGAAGCTCTTCAGTTCTGTCGTTCACAATCAAGGGCTGTTTTTCTCTCGAGTTTACAAAAAGGCAAAGAAATCTTGCATAAAGATAATCTATACGACTCTGACTATGTATACCTTTTATGGAATTCAGACATAAACAACAACCAATGTGTTTTGTTTGTTCGTTTCGTATTCGCGTGTTATTCTCTTATCCAATTCCCACCCGTTAAGTGTTGCCACCCTATCACAGAGCACACCAACCAGGGAGAGACATAACCACGCCCATACGCCCTCTGTGACATGTAATGCTGCCACCCGCCTCTTTAGGCGGCCTTACACAAGCCGGGGGTAAGCAATATCTGCCTATTTTTTACCAATGAGCTCACAGACGCCCATGGATTGGCTGGGAATTGCTGTGAGTGACAGGGCAGTCAGTATATACCATGTCTCCATCCCATATGAGCTTGGACAATTAGTTCCCATGGACTCATGGTCACTGATGGCTGCGGCATCAACCCGGATTCAAACTTGCGATCTCCAGGTTCATGTTCATGTGGAGGCAGTGGTGGCCTGGTGGTAAGGCGCTGGATCACTGATCCCACGTTTGGGGGTTCCAGCGCCACTCTCAACGGGTTGTCACTGTCGTCGTGAGATGGTCGCCAGGCTCCCCGTGACCCTAGTTAGGATTAAGCGGTTCAGAAAGAAAATAAATAAATGATCAAGATGTGTTCATATATATTGTGTTAAGTGTGTCATGGAAAAATCAGGTCTTTAAGTACAAAGTTCATGTGAAAGTGATACGATTGTTTCAAGACAAAACATACTTGATATTCCTGCGATACTCGGTTGATGTTTGAGCGCTGTACGTTCAACCTAACACTGTCCTAAAGATGACATACAATACACATGGGTATATAAAGAAGTCCTGGGGTTTGTTGTAATAAAAACTTACGATCCTGAGCATATAAACTATAATATTATAAAGCATCGCACAACAGACCTAGGAAATGATCTTGACATCAAGAAATTCTAATGGGGAGGGAAATTTTAAACATTTTCAAATCTCCACGAAAAGGGACTACTATGGAATTTTCTGTTGAACAACAGGTGCTTTTTTGTATTTGCAGTTTGATACACCCATCCTATGAATTTGCCTATTTATCTATCATCATCATCATCATCATCATCATCATCATCATCATCCAGAGATGAAAATGTTGAGGTTCTCTTTGGGAGTAATGAGGATGGATAGGATCAGGAATGAGTACATCAGAGGGACAGAACATGTTAAAGGATTTGGAGACAAAGTCAGATGGTTTGGACATGTACAGAGGAGGGATAGTGAGTATATTGGTAGTAGGATGCGGAGGTTGGAACTACCAGGCAGAAGGCCTAGAGGAAAACCAAAGAGAAGATTTATGGATGTGGTGAAGGAGGACATGAAGGTAGTTGGAGTAAGAGTAGAACATGCAGAGGATAGGGTGAGATGGAGGCAGATGATTGGCTGTGCTGACCCCTGAAGGGAACAGCCGAAAAAAGAAGAAAGAAGAAGATCATCATCATCATCATCATCCTGTTCTTCTTGGGTCTGGTCAGGATAGAAGAAGCCTAAGCAGTGTCTGTAACAGGTGTAGAAAAAAAAATCCTACTTCAGGTGGAGGCCAGAGGCGTTTGGCACACAGCGCTAAACTAAGACGGCAAAGCCGTCATAGCGCACAGCAGTGCCGCGGGCCGACAGGCCTAAGGCACGCGGAGCTCTGGGAGTGTGTGTGTGTGTGTCTGTGTGTGTGTGGGGGTATCAGGGGCCTCCACCAAGAAAATTTTTCAAAATGGGAACTTTGAGATGCATTCTCTTTGTATCTGATGCAAAGAATTTGAGAATTTGTGATTGACTGATAACTATAATGATCTATAAAAGATTCAGACAGCGGGTATGCGGAATTTATCATAAGAGACTCATCTACCAGAAAATTGAAATTAAGTCAAGACATTTTATTCAATATACACTATATAAAAGTAAAGGATATTCCAAATTTTCGGTAAGTATTTTACTTTCCGTGTTATTTATCAAACTATGCATTGTTTTTGTCAAATGCAAAAAAGAAAAAAGAAAAAAAAAAAAAATCACAGTTATTCCAGTATTGAGTATTTCAAGTGGAGATTCAGTTAATAACACTATGTTGCATCAATGTCCGAACAACTAACTTGTTTGGCACAACAAAAAAAAACATAAAATTATCTGAATGTTAAA
This sequence comes from Plotosus lineatus, assembly GCA_024760905.1. Lineage (NCBI taxonomy): Eukaryota > Metazoa > Chordata > Actinopteri > Siluriformes > Plotosidae > Plotosus > Plotosus lineatus. The sequence continues at coordinate 62,440,334 of CM045732.1, forward strand.
CATTTTAAACAATTTTACAAAATAAATACATTAACAATACTCTGGCTTCCCGATTGGGATTTAGTTGCCTTCTTGTGTTTGTTTGTAGAGCTATGTTTGCCAAGTGCCTTTTCACCCTGTTTTATACAAATATTACATTTGCAAAATATGCATGTTACGTTACACTCATCTTTCTTAACGAACCAGTCCCCATAAACTCCACCGTTGGGATCAGAATCCTTTAATAAATCTGGTGAAATGTGTAAAACCATGCTGGCATTCTTGGCAATGTTGCATGCACAATCAATCACGGACTGTCAGAAAAACCAATACGGCGCTAAATAACGTAAATCAACGTCTTATGAGAGAACATAGCGAGAGTTCAGAGAGTCGTTCCAACAGTTACCAAGCCTCCCACTGAAAACCGTGTATGAGTGCATGCGAGTGCATGGGCCCGTGGGAGTAAGTGCGGTTACTTACATACAAACCATATCAAACGAACATGGTTACGGGTGATATTATTATTATTTTTTTTTAATTCGACGGAAAAACCGCAAAACAGCATAAAATAACAAAAATCCGACTTTGTCCGACAATTTTGCTGAAAACCGACAAAAGTCAGAAATTCCGACTCGTTACAGACACTGCCTAAGCAGTTAGGTCCCGACGTTCCTCTCCCTCTCTGTAACCCGCACCTTCGGCTACCACCCAGTTCATAATGCACCCGAAACCTAGAGCACCTCCCACGAGTGGTGAATCCATCGGAGGATAGACCCATATTTCTTCAGGCTGGGCCTGGCTGGGCGCCATGGGGAGAAGACCAACCACCAAGCACTCGCCTTTAAGTCCTTCCCCTCAGGTCTGGCTCCGTGGGAGCCTTCTGAACTGCACCTAGTCTGGACCTTCACCATGGACCTGTTTGCCTTGAGTGATCCGACCAGGAGCATAATGCCCCCGACAACATAGCTCCTAGGATCATCAGCACGTGCAAACATGTCCACCATGCATTCAATGATAATCTGGCTATTCAAGGAGGGGTTTGCCTGATTTTCTGTCAACTAATTTTCTGTCGATGTATCTGACAGTGACTTTACTCTAGTTTCTAACCATAGCAGTGCAACACCTCAGCCAACAAATCATGCATAGCAGACAGGCAGAAATTCTCTCCGAGTTCACTTTTGCAGAGACAGAATGGCTTTTACGTAAAGGTCACCATCATTATGTACTCGTACTGTTAATCCAAGAAGAGCAGAGACCTGCAATTATCCACCCAAACCCATACTGCCCTCAGGGCTTACAGGAAGCATCTCCAGACCTTAAAAGTGCTCACATTTATAGTCAGTTACTCATCACTTTTTAAACCTCTGAGGTTGCATTCACCGCTGGCAACAACATCAAGGATCTTATAATGATATACTACTTATCATTTTTAGTTTTTAAAAACAAGTTGATCAGTCTTTGCCTTGCCTTGGCCTTTACATCACTGGGTAATGATAGAATTGCCTGAGCCTCAGACTGTGTTGAGATGCTGTTGGCGAGGAACTCGTGAAAGAAACTGGTGATGGAGATCCGAGATGTCTTTAGAGGTATCGAAGCCATCATGTAGAGCAGAACTCCAGGCAGTTATAGCTTCTTTATTACATTTCCACATCAAGGATTGGATGTCAAAATCCTTCATGTCTCTCTTTACCACATTCTTAAAATGGAGCAGCGGATAGCGAGTCAATCGGTTGGTATTACTTTTAAGTATTAATCGGTTGGTATTACTTAATAAGTATTACCTTTGGAATATACGTGTTTTGTTGTTGTTGCTGTTAATTGTTTGTTTGTTTTCAGTAAGCGCTTTATCCTGTTGAGTGTCATGGATGTTCTGAAATGTAATAATCACGGTAACATTATGAAGAGGGCAGTGGTGGGCTAGTGGTATCGGGCGCTGGATCGCTGATCCTAAGGTTGGGAGTTCGAGTCCCACTCTCCACAATTATTTTTTCTCAACGTTTTAACTGTTTAATTTTTTTTATTTTGTTTTACAGGGATCCCTCACGTTCCACGGTTAATGGGGACCGAGACACCCCACCCCTGCAACCGCCGATTTCCACAAAGTAGGATTGACCGTCAGTCAGCGCGTGCACACACTCAGATGCGCACATCACAACAATGTAAGCAGTTTTGTTGGGGGGTTTTGGGTTGTTGTTTTTTTTTGTTTTTGTTTGTTTGGGGTTTTTTTTTTTTTTTTGCATAATTGGCCTTGTTTTGTGGAATTTTCCATAACTTTTTCCCTATTTTAGATTACGTTCCTTTAGTTTTTGGTAAATATTTCTGAAAAACCTGCAATGCAGTAAAGCCGCAGAAACTGAAGCTCAAAGTAGCGAGGGATCAGTGTATTGTATTAATTCAACAAGGGAAATTTGGCTTCTATATTTAACCCATTCGGAGTGTACACACACACACACACACACACACACACACACACACACACACACACACACACACACACACACACACACACAGACCAGTGGGCTGCCACACATTGCAGCATGCAGAGAGCAATTGGGGGTTAGGTACCTTACTCAAGGGCACTTTCCTTTCCTATATTATCCACAATGCAATTCAGCTACCTACTAATATGTAGAGGTTGCAGTGGAATTTCTCCCTTGCCTCATTTTCTCATCAAAAAAAAAAAAAAAAAAAAGATGTCTGATGCAGCAGTGCTATAGTCTTTTTATCACCAGATCTCCAACAAACCAGCTTCCACTGCGTCTCTCCTCATAGATCACTCACGAGCCAGATTGACTCCCGACCATAACTTATTCCAGCATCGACTCAAATGTGATGAGTTGCACTGCAAAGCATTCGAACGGCAATGTCGGCTGTCTCTTCATCCTACATCTTTTAGTAATCTTAAATAATACATCCATGGTGCATGGCCAGATCAGAGTGAAGTTATAATAGACACCATAAGTATTATCAGTGCCATACCATGATGTCCAAAAGCATCAACAAGCTTTCCTAACCTAAAATGTGACATGTTGGAATGGTAGAACAGAGGGTGTCTCCTCACTGATAAACTCATGTCATGACTTTATATGACCATAAACACGCTTCTACGGCATGTGCGCAGGAAGTAGAAAGCATGTGGCCTACAATATATGACTGTGGTTAAGGGTGGAGGATGAAGGCCTACGCAGCACATCAGTAAAGCTTCAACATGGAACAGCATTTGGTTATCCACTACCCTCACATAGCACGGTTGTTTGTGTTTGGCTTTCTCGTGTTCCTTGTGACGATAAACTCTGAATGTATTGCTGCCGGCTTTTATATGATATAATAAAGGATAATATACAGAATGAAGAGAAATAGAATAAGCCGTCCTATATGTCTACTTTTTTCCCTTTTTTTTGTCTCCTCCACGTCTTCATTTTTCGCATTGTTTCGTTAACTTTCGCCCAATAAGTTTTCTCTAAACTCAAAACAGTTACATTTCTTTAGCATGTCTCCAATTGACGATGAAACTAGAATGAAATCTTTTGGGAATGATCAAAAGCACACACACACACATTCCTTCGCCAGCTGCTTGGTTCGTGATCTGGGCCGTTGATTAGATTGACGCAAATTTCTTCTGGATAACATCAAGTCCATCCGTTCTGTTTTACACTGCAAACAACCCTGGAGTGCTGCAACTGGGAGCAGAATCACTGCTGTCCTACAAGACAAACTAGAACAAATGCACTCACTGTCCGATTTACGACCTAGATCGGTTCCGACCAACCAGTCGTAAGTCGGATTGGTCGTAAGTCGGATATTTAACACAATGAAAACCCGCAGCACTCGCTATGAATTCCTGCGAAGTGTGTTCTTCACCTGCACGTTCTGTCAACATGTGAAATAAACTTGTAGCCTTACTCGCAACATCACTTTCACATTTCTTTGCCTATTATCTTCCAACCATGTGTATAGCGACTTTTCCATCACTGCAATCGGTCCTTCATGCTGTTTTGTGATGATAGTTGAACTTAATCGGGGCTGCTGCTTTCACTGCTTCCTTAATGCGGTCCTTGTCCTTCAAAATTGTAGACACCGTGGAGTGGGACAGATGGAAATCTCGAGTGATGGAATTTACTTTTTTCTTTGTTCATACTGCTTTATCACTTTCATCTCCGTCTCCGATGACAGTGCCTTCCTTGCTTTCTTGGTAGAATTGCCATCTGATAAATCAAACATCCTCTTGGGGGCCATGGTAACAGTGTACAGTAAATGAATGTAAAATTGTACTGTAAAAGCGATGTGACTGTGATGGTACCTAGCCACTGAGTGTAGTGGTACAATGCTGCGAGTATGAGATGCTGGGCTGCCACAACGATCTTACGCGCTGCACTGCCAAACATATACAGTAAACTCATAACAGGTGTCTAGACGTGGCTAGACATGGTCATAAGTACGGGTGGTTGTAACTCACGTACGTCATAACTTGGATAGTGACTGTACACATCACTTCGCCTGAATATGATTTTAACATGGCGCAGTGTTGAGCACATTCACCTCGCGGCAAGGACTGGGTTTGATTCCCGAACTCCCATGTGATAGTTTAGATATTCTCCCTGTGCTTGTCTGGGTTTCCTCCGGATACTCCAGTTTCCTCCCGCAGTCCAAAATCCTGCACAGTAGGCTAACTGGTTGTTTCAAATCACTCCTATGTGTGAGTGTCAATGGTTGTATGCGTGTTGGCTCTACATTGGCACGGCAAACTGTCCAGAGTGTACCCCGCCCTTGCATCAACACACTGAGATGAGTGTCAGAGTCCCTAGTTATTATTAAGCGGCATAGAAAATAAACGAATTAATAAGGTTCACCTTTGTTTGTAATCCTATTTTATTTCAAAATGTATCGAGATCCCTCAATGGGGAATTGCTAACAGACAGTTGAGAAAAGTTTGCTTTTGATATCCACCGTGGTATCTGTTTTGATAAAGAATGTCTGTCTTTTTTTCGTCTTTTTCCTTTTTACTCGGGAGTCGATTTGGCAAAGGTTTTTACATCGGATTCCCTTCCTGTCACAACCCTTTTTAGCAAGGGACAGAAACACGCTGACGACTTTGCAGCTACTCTTTACGAAAGTCAGCAATGGTTCTTTTACATGCCTCTCACCATAGACAGTGAGAGACATGGCCCGCCTTTGATAACCCAGTTAGCCGCACTGGGGGGGGGGGGGGGGGGGCAGTGACAACCTTGTGGAGAGAGGGACTTGAACCCCCCAACCTTTGGATCAGCGATCCAGCGCCCTATACCACTAGACCACCACTGCCCCTGTTATGATAAAGAATATGGTGCATTAATTCATTCAACATTATTTTAGGAAAAATGTGTGCAGAGACTATTCACTCGTTTTCCACACCGCACCCATGATGAATTGAGACACTTTTTTTGGCTTTGATTTGCAATGCATGTTTTTTTCTTTAGAGATTTGCAGAATTTGTACTCTGGGACAAACAGCCATTTACGATCACATTCACACCAAGTGCAATCTGGAACAGCGCAACTCCAATGTGCATGTCTTAAGACTGTGGGTGGAAACCAGAGGTAACCCACACAAGCATGGTGAGAACATGTAGAGCATGTAGAGTGCACACAGAAATGCCCTTGCTGACCATGAGGCTCAACCCGAGGACCTTCTTGCTGCGAGATGAGAGTGCTAACCACTACACCACCGTAAATCCACAGATCCTATTTAGGGTGAACTCGTTTTCCAAAATGATAGCATAGCAGAAAGAGCTGGTGGAAAGCCCAGAAGCATCCAACGACTCACTGGTTCTCACCAGATCTGACGGTATGGTAGCAATTATACCAGGTCACCAGTGAGATAAACGGTGGGACCGAGCCAAGGACTCCTTAATATCACCACATGTATAAGCAGTGGCCTATGAGCCTGAGTTTCCATCACTGAGGTTCTCAACATTGGTCTTTCAAGGATGAACACATGATTCATATTGTGTGCAGTGGTGCAGATAAATCCCTTTGTAAACATGGTTTAATGTAAATTTTTTATTTATTTATTTTTTTTGCAGGCAAAGATGCTTCAAAATCAGATTCGGGGACTTTCAAAGACTTTTCAAGTACTAATATTTTGTTTTGGAGCTGTACACAAAAGATGTCATTCAACAAGTAATGATTGCAGCTTGCAGATTTCAAACTCCGAGAATTAATTCATCATTTTGTTTAGTACTGTATTAACAAACTGGACCAATGGAATCCTCTGTACATGTCCAAACCATCTCAATCTATCCTTGCTGACTTTGTCTCCAAAACATCTTACATGTGCTGTCCCTCTGATGTTCACTGGATTCTTTGATTTCTCCATTGTCCAGGGAAATCCTATTTGGGAAACTGGCTATACAGTATATATTCCATCTGTATGTTCAATAGTATACTAGTATGATATTCAGTCATCTTCATCCTGATTGAGGTCATGTTGAATCTGAAGACAAGGACAAGAATCCTGGACATGAGGTCAGCAAAAATGCTGGAATATGTACCGTATAGCCAGTGGGATGCTGAGGTTGGAACTTCCAGACGGAAGGCCTAGAGGAAGACCAAAGAGAAGATTTATGGATGTGGTGAAAGAGGACATGAAGGTAGTTGGTGTAAGAGAAAAAAAAGCAGAGGATAGGGTGAGATGGAGGCAGATGATTGGCTGTGGCAGTCCCTGAAGGGAACAGCCGAAAGGAAAAGTAGAAGATGCACACATCCAGAAAACTCATGACAGAACCAGGGATCCTGGAGCTGTGAACACACAAATCTGCCTTATACGCTACCATGTCATGGACCATGGATCCGCAATGGATCTTATTTCCCATTGCTCCTGTTTGTAAAAGTTACGAACCTTGACAATCCTAGAGGAAGAACCGCTCTTTAGGATTGAGAGGTGGGTCATACATCTTACGAGGATGTCCCCTGGTCAGCTCCTACTAGAGATATATCAGACACATCCCACTGCATGGAGACCTCGAGGTGAACTCAATACATGCTGGCTGGGTTATATCTCATAGTTTGCTCATGAACATCTGGAGATTCTTGACCTCTCCAGACTGACTATATTCAGACATTTTTCTATTGGGCTGCCTAGCCACAGACCAGTCAGATGGAGCTCGTGTTATATCTGATATGTGTATATTTTATCAGGAATGGTTCGAGTTTTCAACATCATGGCGAAAAATGCATTGAATACAACTGTAACAAAGAGTATACTGCACCACGGAAAGCAAAAAGTATGCTAGTATTCAAAAACAAACTCGATCTTGAACGATACATGACTCGTCTTCACAAAGGAGATATATTTTCTTTAACATGTGAGCCATCCTCACTTCTCCAATTCAATCTTCTGTAAACCACAAGGTGAGGTCTACAAGACCAAGATCTCCAACACAACACAGCGGCATCATTATATCGTAATCAAAAGCAGAATGCATACCATCTGGTGAAGCATTTTCTGGCAATGAGACATACCATGTAAATATCCATCACTTGCAGAGAGGGAAATGTCTCTGAAAATGTCATTTAAGGAGAGAATATTTGCCTCCAAGGACCTTCGCCAAAAAAGCAGCTCTGTCAGTTTCTGAATGTTCCAAGTCAACAGCATTCTGCAGACTTTGCAATATTACAGATTCCTTTGTGTCGTTTTTTTTCCCCCTCTCTCAGCCTGACACTTTTTTAGTGTTAAACAAACCCCAGAGATCCAGTTTAATGGACAACATTCAAACAGTTCCATATTTCATTCATGTCAAATAAGGCTATGCTCTCGGACCATTCGCTCTTCCTCTGTCGGCACAAGTGTGTTTACAGTTGGCCACACTGGCCTCGCTGCGATTTATTACTGCACGTGTTGGCAGAAACTAGAAAGAAATATGGCTGATGCATTTCAGGGGAAACCTGGTCAAGACATTCAATAATAAACCACTGTTGTCAAAAAGATTTAGACTGCAACCCATTGCTAATTCATGACATGTCATAAGGTGTGTGTCCAGAAGCAGAGGACTTTGTGCAAGGAAAAAAAAAAAAAGAAAAATGAAAGTACAGTACTTGAGCAAATATATGAGCAAATATATGAACAGCTGTGCTGTGATTAGTACCTCTGTATTAGCTGTGATGCAGCGGACAACAGCTGGAATGCAGTCAGAGGAGGAAAGTTTAAAGCAAACTGGAGTTGTGTGATTATGACATGATATATGATTGTTGTACATGATATGATCATCTGAATTCCAGACATATAATTCTCACAGCATATGAAGCACAGTTTTCTTGAGAAATCTGGGACAATTATGTAGTGGAAGCTGAACACACACACACACACACACACACACACACACACACACACACACACACAAACACTTATTTAGAAACTCAGTACTCCTGCATTGTCCATTAGTTGCCATGCATCAGAGCTTGATGAGTGATTGATTCTCTTCTAACTAGAATTGGACAGTATCCAAGTATGTGTTTGTTTGTGAATAATTTCCTTTTTTTCTGAGCTCTGTTTGCAATTACTGGTCCTATTATCAAACTGGGCATCATTAACCAAAAATGTCTAGGAAAAAAACCGGGTGATCCAGAGCCTGCGGTAGAGCACACAGGAGCAAAGGCTCGGTTCAGGAGTTTCTGGCTTGCACCGAATCCCCAAAGCCATGATCACAGTAATTATCAGAACTGAGGTTTATCATTATTTTAAAGGCTCTACCAAACCACACTGAAAGATAGAGAGCCAAACACATGGAAGTTGATGAAGATCTGTGCCTCTGTCTTCTTTCACTGTAGTTTTGAAAAGCAGGAAGAGCTGCTGTTCCAGTTTTATACTCCACCCAGTTAATGGAGAAAGTCAACAGGTTCTTCGAAGGTTAGACTCTAAGAAGTCGGGAATAAAATATGGCTGGGCAGGATGATTCTGATACCCCAGAGTTGATAGTGAAGCCTGGTACTATATCCTTTACATTGAAAAAAGTGTTTAATTCCAAAACACAATGTCAGTTTAAAATTATTTTTTAAATCCACAGTTATTACGTCGGTATTGGACACTAATAACAAATAAATCTCAAACCCCCGTCCCCCGCAAAAAAAGTACAGACGCTCCCCGACTTACGTTTTTAATTGGTTCCGGACAGCCGAACGCAAGTTGAAAATGAACGCAAGTTGTTACAGTGACGTATAACGTACTGTATGACGTATAACGCTCATACTGTACTATACAGCCATCCATAAATACCATTACCGTATTTCATAAAACGCCCTTAAATCAATTATTATAAACATAAAATTGTAAAATAATTTCAACATTAATTTCAAATAAATGAAATTCAAGCAAAATCATTTCAAATTGATAAATTTTAATCAAATTCACTCATCAAATATCAAATACAGTATCAAATATAACCTTTAACATTCTCTATGATGTACGATCTTTCTGCTTGTAAATGGTTCCAAAGGTCGACGGATGGTCACATGACATGAAGCTGAGCCGACTCACTTTACATGAAGCTTAAACTTACTTGCTGAAAAGCTTAAACTTACTTGCTGAAAGTAGTTTACTTGCTTGAAACAAAGCGCGGGTTATACAGACTTCCGGTCTTTTAAGTGCGCATGGGTGCCGTCGAAGTCGTTTAGTACTCAGCCTGCACTGATGTGAATCACTGATGTGAATCAGCAGAGCAGAGAGTTCTCTTTCTTGGGCTTTCATTCTTTTTACAACTCTTTGCTTACCTGAGTATTCATGGTAGATTGTGCCGATCTGAGCAGATAGTTAATTCATCTCTGTGTATGAGACTTGCACCCATGCTACTAGGCTTACGCTTCTGACCAACCATATTTGCTTCGGGTTACAAAAGTCCGCGAAACAGTGTAAATAGAGATCACAGAAACGACGTCTTAACGCAAGAGTAAAACTGAACTGGGAAGAAGGAGGGGCACTTTCAGTCTCGTTTGTAAACAATGGACGCAACGTCATTACGTCAGCGTACTACATAGGTACATCTAAACTCAAAATCTGACTTTTTTTTTTTTTTTTTTTTTTGGGGGGGAACGTAAAAGCGAAAAAACGTAAAACAGATGAACGTAAGTTGGGGAGTGTCTGTAATTTATTTCTAGAGCTATGCATTTTATTCTGTGAATTGACTCCATAATGCACGAAGCACCGTGGCTCTTTTCATGCAACTCACAGCACATCCTTCCGGTCATTAGTCAGCCACGATTATGATGTAAACCAACATCTTGTGTTTTTGAGTGGAAATTGTAATGGATACTAATAATAATGGAACATTTCGAAAGAACAAAAGAGTCATGCTTCTTTTTCCAGTTGATAGGAAGCTTCAACCATCAAAGGACAATCATGCCCGAGAAAAATGTGTGTGTCGGGGGTGTGGGTGGAGTTTTCCATAATTCTGGTTAAGGTTAGGAAATATCGGCATGAGAAAATAAAGATATTGTGTTTTGTAATTAAACACTGCATTTAATGTGTGCATCTATAAAGTGAAGTCATTCCCTCACTAGACTCTTTACATACCATTATGTTAGAGAGGAACTGGAACACCCTCCATTCTGAAGCTCTGACATGTAGCAAAAAGCTTAAGAAGTAACAGCTTCACGTCTCACTATGACAAAACACTAACACTGGAGACTCCTTCCAAAGATCCTAAATAACGGTCTTCTAAATGAAAAATTCCAGCATATAAACACATTTCAATCTCTCCCCTGTATTTTGTTACTTTAGTAAATACAGTGATCCCTCGCTACTTCATGCTTCAGTCTCTACGGCTTTAGTAGATCGCGGGTTTTTCAAAAATATTCATCAAAAAATAATAATAAAATAAGGAAATTAAGGAAAAATAGGGGAAAGGTTAAGGAAAAGGCCACAAAACAAGGCCAATTATGCAAAATAAATAAATAAAATCTAAAAATAAATAAATAAATAAACCCAACCCAAACAAACCAAAAAAACCAACCCAAAACCCCCCAACAAAACTACTTACATTTCATGTGAGGTCCGCATTTGTGTGTGTGTGTGCGCGTGCGCGCGCGCATCTCGGTGTGTTTTTATATTTTATTTATATCTTATGCATTATTTTTTAATGTTTAATTGTTGTTATAAGCATTTATAGCATTGAATATGTATTTATTGATATTATATACACATACATGTACGTATAAGTCATTCAGGGGTCAATCCTACTTTGCGGAAATCAGCAGTCACGGAGGGGGGGGGGGTCTCTCTCCCCATTAACCGTGGAAAGTGAAGGCTCCCTGTATAATGTATTAGAATGACCACCAAAACATGTTTACATTTACAGCAATAACTCATCAACATTTTCTGACCAATCAGAATCCAGGAATAACACACACTCTAAAACTATCTTATGGTTCATTTTGCAATGTTTAGATACTTGCTCACACACGACTTACAGTTGGACAATATTCGCGGAGCTCCGTATTTATGCAAAATGTCATTAAGCTATGAGCTCGATTTTGTTGCACCTGTGTTCACGTGCCCACACCATCGGCACGGAGTGCAATAAAAATAAATGCAAAACACTTTGTGCATAAACATTTCTATTAGTGTTAATAATCATTATGCCAAAACTGTAAAATGATATTGATAATAAACAGGAAAAATTTGTGCCAATAAACATTGTGCAAAATCTAAATATTAGTACGACTATACAGTGGTACCTCACTTTACGAAAATCTCACTAAACGAAACATGCAGGTTACAAAACGCATTTTCCTAAATTTTTTGTCTCTGTATACGAAACTAGTTCACGTTACGAAAGCGGCATCTTAAAAATTCAAACGCGTCATTCAAACATTAAAGCGCGCCATTCAAACCTTCAAACAATGCACGAGCTGCTCTCCCATCAATGACGTTCAAACATCCCGCCCCGCTGGCCTCCCATTGGCGAACAACTGAGCTGTCGTTCATGTCGCCTTCACTCGAGCACCATCTAGAGCAGGTCCACCTGACGCCATCTTGGACAGGGATCCCACTGGCTAGGAGGGATGACGCAGCGACCTCCAATTTCCTATTATGGAGCTGAATCCACCATGATGCTTTTCGTGTAAAGGACAGAGTTACTGTTGTTTTGTGCTTTATTTCTTGATTCAGGCTTTTAACCTTCCATAAACATTTGTAAAATTATAACTCTGCTAAGAAGACATGGTCAACACACGCGCACACACACACGCACACAAACACATGCATGTGATTTCCAGTGCGAGTGAGAAGAAGAAACGGGCTCAAGTGATATCACAAAGGAATATGGCTCAACCCGTCTACCATACGATATTGAAGCAGGAGGTCTTAAAAGGTATATTTTATAATTTTTAAAGGGTTTAGGGGGTAGTATTGGGAGCCTTGGAACGAATCACATGTTTTACATGTAAAATGCGGTTCAATTTACAAAAAATGCAGGTTACGAAAAAGGCTCCAGAACGAATTAATTTCGTAAAATGAGGTACCACTGTACAAACAATGTTAGTGTTACTTCTGCACGCATTCACCTAAACAGATATTAGTGTTGTAATGAGGCTGGAGCCACTCAGCTGACACCATGAGAAAGTGGAGTAGACCTTGAACAGCTCGCTGGACCATTGCAGCGACAACACACATTATAGCCATTTATACTATGCAATTTATAACAGTCAACTAGCTTAATGTGCATGTTTTTCGAGTATGGGAGAAAAGTGCAGGTCCCAAAGGAAACACGCACAGGTACAGGGAGAACTCGTGTGAGGACTGTGAGCTGGGCACGCTAAGCACCATATTAGCCAATATTAGTGCTAATAAACAAGAAATATTCGTTTTAATATCGGTATTAAAAACCATGATGAAAAATATAAATTAATAAACAGCATGCAAAAATGTTTACTCCTTACCAAAAAAAAATTTTTTTTGAAAACCATCACCTTCCAAACATACTTTCTTCTGGGAGACTATTACTTATCACAGCAGTAAACACAATTAGAGGAACCCCGTGCACTCTCATGCAGCCGGATTTTTCAGGCCCTGATAAAAACAGAAGACGTGGAGGGTTCAGTATGCCGTCTTTGTGGTATTGTCCATCATACCCAAAAAATAACAGATTAGAAGAATTTGAAGACAATGGCCTTTTTCTTTTACAAACACGGCATGCATGGGTTCACCGAAAATACGCAAATGCAAACTAACACCAGAAGAATGCCATCATATTCCCAATCCTGAGACGACTCGATGAGAGTTTCCTTTGAAATATTTCCGGACCATTTGCTTCCTTTCTTTTAATCTATTGTGCTGTAAACCGAAATCCACGAAGCTGTGAGCATTCCATTAAGTTTTCATTATGATCATGGATGCTTTTAGTTTGAGTACAAATGGGTTGTTAGAAGCATTGCAAGAAGATGTAGAGCATGACGGTGGCGCAGACAGGATCGGCCATTTGAACATGAACAATGACCAAATAATAACAAAGAAGAACAGTCAGGTCAAGCAACGAACTTTTCCTCCATAATACACCCCAAATGTGCCATCAAGCTTTGTGATTAAACACAATGACGTTCACTAGGACTTCTGGGTTAATTAAATACATATGGAGACAGAATTTGTAGACGTTTTTGATCGCTCACCATTTTGCTTGTGCTTTACATGCTCGGAATGTATAGACTCATCTGGCGCTTCATCCTTTAGTCTCTTCTCAGCATGTGTGCTGGACATTGATGACTGGAGTGAGGTTTGGGAGCTGCTGAGTTTTGCTAGTTGAGCGCTGGCTTCTTGAACCTTCCGCTTCTCGTTCTTCAGCATGCTCAGAAGAATACCTAAAAAGATTTTATTAAGAATAATATTTTGGGGAAAATGGCAACAGATAAAAATAAAAATTTGTAGCTGTTTTCCGTGTAGGTGGTATGTTGGCGTAGTGGTTAGCACCTCCACCTCACAGACTAATTGTCTGCTATTGTAAATTGCCCCTGGGAAAGAGTGTGAGTGGTTTTGTGTGTGTGTGTTGGCAATGTAATGGACTGGTGAGCTACATGTCTCCCCACTGCCCTAATAAAATGAAACGGTTTGCCAAATAAATGAATGAATAAACGTTTACATCCTGGCCAGAGTCATTGCCAATTTTGAGTGTATTCCAGAAATACCGGGTACAAAGTAGGATTATGCCTTGGGTGGGACACCAGTCCGTACACAGACCAGATGTTTTCAGTTATATCCATAAAGATACAGCGTCCTCATCTTGAAGCAACCGTCATGTTGTCATGGTCTTAAAATATGAAATGAAAGCATGCAGCCGCCTTGGCCTTTTACAGATTAGTCTGAGCAAAGCTGCCTCGGTTAAACTTGAAGGGAACCAATTGAGAGACGAAATTCTCTACAGAAACAGCAGAAAAATCTGTAAAATCCGCCAAGGAGCAACGTTTACATTTTTATACCATAGAAGGAGATATTCAATCATGACTCTTATAGAAACCTCTTGTTTTATGGCTTCCACATTTCTTTCTGATTTTATCATGTGAGACATGACAGCGTCTCGTTTAGGCTTCCTAAAAATGATGCTGGTCAGCAAACACATGCTCTGATTCCACATGTCTGTAAAAGAGCTTGCCTTTTAGTGTCAAGATAAATGATGCAGAATTTTAAGTCAGAAAACATTTTTAGATATCTTTTGGGGGGGGGGGGGGGGATCCAGGGACACTGAAGTCATCTGACTGCTTTTCGAGTACGTTATGTGTGTAACTACCTTTTTAATCACCTCTACCCCAAAGAACTGAGTTTTGCTGATGGTATTGTAATCACCAGCATTTGTTTGTTCATCCTTCCATTCCAAATCCCTGACCACACCCATGCAAAGATTTTCACCAAGCTTGGTGGGGACGCGACCCTGCCTGAGACCGAGAGATGATTTGTTTTTGGAATGTCAAGGTCAAGGGCAGAGCATGCCATTACAATAGAACACTAACAGGAAACCATATACAGACTTTCTAACTAGACGGTTACCTTTGACCTTGAGCAACCCTCAGAGGTCAAACCCCAGCCTTCTCTTAAATCCTTCAAATGAGAGGGTTTTTTTGAAAGTTTTTTTTTTTTTTTTTTTTTTTACAAATGAGTTTTTTTCAGCTTATTTGGTCATGTCGACATAATATAAAACATACAAGATGGCTACATGGGTAATTAAAACCAGTACAGTGGTACCTCACCTTGATTGTCCCAGCAAACGGAAAATCGAGGTTACGAAAAACATTTTCCAAAATTTTTTGTCTCTGTATGCGAAACAAGTTCTCCTTACGAAATGCGCCATTCAAACGCGCCATTCAAACATTAAAACGCGCCATTCAAGCAATTCACGAGCTGCTCTCTCATTGACTATCTTCCCACATCCCGCCCCGCTGGTCTCCCATTGGCAAGGAGGGATGACGCAACTCCCTCCCATCGGCTATTATGGAGCACCCATAATTCTTTTCATGTAAAGGACAGAGTTACTGTTGTTTCATGAGTTTTTCGAGTGTGCTCATTGCAACGTTATCTTTTGGCTCAGGCTTTTAACCTCACATAAACATTTGTAAGATTATAACTCTGCTAAGATGACATGGTCAACAAATGCGTGTGCGCACACACACACACACACGCACACGTGTGATTCCCAGTGCAAGTGAAAAGAAGAAGCGGGCTCGTGGAAGGCAATTGACTGATATTGCAAAGGAATATGGCCAAACCCATCTACCATCGGTATGATACTGAAGCAGAAGGAAGTACCTTAAAAGGTATGCTTTTATAATTTTTAAAGGGTTTAGGGGGTAGTTTGGGGGGCCTTGGAACGAATCATGCGTTTTACATGTAAAATGCAGTTCAATTTACAAAAAATCCAGGTTTGAAAAAAGGCTCTGGAACAGATTAATTTTGTAAGGTGAGGTACCACTGTACTCGTATTGGACTTTTTGCCACATTATCCATGCCACATGTCTGAGGTACCTCCAGTTGTAATTTATGTTCATAATAAACTTTTAAAATGTACACTTAAGATTTTTTGAGTTTGTTTTTGTCGTTTTATCATCTACATTGAAATTATTTTGGCCTACAAATTTAAAAAAAATCCTACATGCTCCACCTTCCACCTGACCACCTGACTAACGTGTATGAAAATTTGTCTGCCATGTACACTAGAAGAAGATGCAGAGGATAGGGTGAGATGGAGGCAGATGATTCACTGTGGTGACCCCTGAAGGGAACAGCCTAAAGCAAAAGAAGAAGAAGTACACTAGGTAAGGAAACATCATTCTAAGTACACTACATCTTATATACGCAAGGTCTGCATCAAGGGATATGCAATTCCCAGAGCTCTGACAGGTTCGAAATCAACAGTAATATGAAAAGTGCTGCCACGGCCCTGAAGAATCTTGTCAAATAGCCAATGGAAGCAGCTCTAAAAGGTTTTTCAAGGTATATACTGTAAAGACATTACAACATATACATGAGATTAGATTTGTCTTGTGTGTGCTTTCATTTAGTTGGTTTCAGTTGTCCTAGAGAATGTGTCTGATAATATCATAAAATCACAAAGAAGCAGACTGATGGCTTTATCATTCGACTCAATGCGGCTGAAACCGACGCAGATGTTTTTGAATACTAACGTGTCATTTTGACAAGGCCGTACTACAACAGCAGAAGATGAACTTCAGATTACCTCTCTCCATCCAAAATACACAAATCTGAAATGTCAGCACGATAACCTGCTGTTTACTTTGGAGATAAACTTGCACCAACAGACGATAGAGTCGCCATCTGAATTTTCCACCGTACGGAGGCAGACGTAACGACACAGGCCGATGCGGTTGACATGCTAATTTACCCCAAAACCCCAAATATGTGAAACTTCACCCTTAAACAAGCAAAATTATAGTTAACTAGGTATAAGAACTTTCAACAGGAAGGAGATGTAATGTTGGAATTCTTTGCAGCCTTGATTATTTATACATACATCACCCCACGTTAGATTTTATAATTCATGGTTTAAATTCATGAAACTTTTCCTGTATTCCATTCATTATTCTCTCATGAAATACAGATATCCCATGGTGCTTTTTGAGGTCTTGCAGAAGGAGCATGGTTTGGCCAGGTTACAGCAGCAAAAGTCATCATGTTGAGAGGATTTTCTTTTTGTGTTGATCTTATTCAAAATATTTACTATCGTCACCTAGGCCATGTCGGAACCTGTCATTTATAACACTCATAGTGAACCATTAATCCGCCATTCAATATACCCCTAGAAACAAAACGTTAAAGCAGGCAACTTGAAGCGCTTTTTAATTCATCCCTCCGGGGAAACTCTTAAACGTTCAATGTCGTATCAACGATCCAAATAAGCCTGAGGAAATCCTTTCCTGATGGTATACCTTGCTTTTCTACAAAGTATCTGCTAGACACCACAGAAATAGGAGACGAAATTAAAGGAAAATTACTGGATCTGTTATCCTGTGAGAGTATGAATTGGGACCACTTGGCCCCCAAGACTGAAGGGTCACTGCAAAACCATATTACCTTCTTAGGGCTTAGTCACACCATGCTGGATAACATAAACGGACAACCAATGGACAGTAAAGCATTTCAATCTATTCATCTCTGCATTTTTGTTTCTTTCTCTGTCTTTCTTTCACTGAATGTGCTTCTTGTGACACGAGGTCCTTATAATCTGGCACAAACTCCACCAGGTGTCCACTGGTTTACGGTTGTTGTGTTCTGGGTGTTTTGTTCTGAACCTGTGCATTCCTTATTCTGTTCGTGTCATTTTGCATCCATTACATCCTTACATGTAATAAATCTTCACTGGGTCCAAAAACGCACGAGACATACATCCTTCGGGGTATCATGAGAGAATAGACCAGCAATGGAGATGACTTTCACTACTGGATGATGGAAAAAAAAAAAAAAAAAAAAAAAAGTTAAGCAAAGTTTCTATCCACTGGATGTCCATATGTACCATTCAGCAAGGTATGATTACACCCTCACTTCTATAGTTCTGGCGTGTTGCGGTCACATTATCATGACAGCAAAATTTTCAGTTCTAAACAAAGGACAATGCCAATGGTGTCATCATATATATCATTCTCAGCTTATTTTTGTATTGAATTTTTCAAGAACACTCAAAAACCCTGTAAATATAGGTGTAGATACAGGGATCCCTCACTTTCCGTGGTTAATGGGGACCGAGACCCCCCTTCCCCCGCAACCGCCAATTTCCACCAAGTAGGATCGACCCTCGTGGCTAACGTATACATAGATGTATATGTGTATACGTATTCGATGCTATAAATGCTTATGCATTATTTTTGAATGTTTAATTGTTATTATAAGATGTAAATAAAATATAAATACATTTACACATATGCGCACCTCACAGAACAATGTAAGTAGTTTTGTTGGGAGGTTTTGGGTTTGTTTTTTGTTTTGTGTTTGTTTAGGTTTCTTTTTTTTTTTCATAACTGGCCTTGTTTTTGTGGCATTTTCCTTAACCATTTCCCCTATTCTTCCTTAATTTCTTTATTTTTTTATTTCGAAGATTCTTCTATAATCACCTGAAGAGAGAGGATGGTTTCACCACCCCTCGAAACAGATCTGTAGTGATAAATGGAGTTTCGATAGAAAGTCTTTGTCCTGTCCTTTTATTTTTATTATTTATTTAGCACTCTCCTACGAAAGGATCTACTCAGAAAATCCCATATATATATATATATATATATATATATATATATATATATATATATATATATATATATATATATATATATATATATATATATATATATATAGGGAGGGTTTTTTTCATTTATTAAAAGAATGGCACAAACCTCACCACATACAACTCCCAGTACACAGATCTTTGGATATGATCAGATCTGAAGATGTTTTCACCACAATCAATAAATCATGACAGAAAAGAAAGAGGCTGAAGATGCGGTAGAAAGAGATTTTTCAGTCATTTGTTTAGAAATTTGTTTTCGCTGTCGTGGCAACAGAACATCACATATTAAGACTATAAGAAAACATTTTCATCCTGATGGGAGTGATTTGTTTCAGGATGACTCCACCCCATGCACAGTCTCTGAGGGATTACTGAATGGTTTCATGTGCATGAAAATATTGTAGATCATATGCTATGATGTTCACACTTGCAGATCTCAACCTAATTTAATCACACATTAACAAACAAATTGCACTGGCTTGGAATATATACAGGAAGAATAGAACATCTTAAAATCTTTCGAAGTGTATTGATAAAGTCCTGGAGGCTTGTGATAGCATCATCCCAGGACACATTAACTTGGTTTACTGTCATATAGCTGTACATAGGCTCAACAATCCAGAGCAATGGAGAGTGTGGAAAAGAGGTGAAGAAACGTGTGCAGGCAGGCTGGAATGGTTGGAGAAAAGTGTCCGGTGTGATGTGCGATAGGAGAGTGTCAGCAAGAATGAAGGGAAAAGTGTACAAGGCGGTGGTGAGGCCAGCGATGTTGTATGGATTAGAAACAGTGGCGCTGAAGAAAAGGCAGGAGGCAGAGCTGGAGGTAGCGGAGATGAAAATGTTGAGGTTCTCTCTGGGAGTAACGAGGATGGATAGGATCAGAAATGAGTATATCAGAGGGACAGCCCACGTAAGATGTTTTGGAGACAAAGTCAGAGAGGCTAGATTGAGATGGTTTGGACATGTACAGAGGAGGGATAGTGAGTATATTGGCAGTAGGATGCTGAGGTTGGAACTACCAGGCAGAAGGCCTCGAGGAAGACCAAAGAAGAGATTTATGGATGTGGTGAAGGAAGACATGAAGGTCGTTGGAGTCAGAAAAGAAGATGCGGAGGACAGGGTGAGGTGGAGGCGGATGATTTGCTGTGGCGACCCCTGAAGGGAGCAGCCGAAAGTAAAAGAAGAAGACTGTCATATAGCTGTACATATCCAGCACATTCAGTAGGACCGTCTATTCAGGAACCATACTCAACAGAACTATGCGATTTAAATGAAGGATACTGATTTCACTATCACGCTGGGTGAGCATGTCCTTCAGTTTGAGCAGCTCTCCGTTACCGGGGCTATCTGGCCTGTCTGTGATGCCTGATGATGTGAGAACGCTAATATCACCAGCTTCTTCCGCAATACTTGTTTTTTCCCGCAGCCTCGCCTGTGAACAATAAAGCACATAGTGGCCTGATGTGTTACTTCACGACACAAGCAAGAAGAGAAAGGCTAAGAAAAGCAAGTTATAATATATGAGATTCCTTACCAAAGTACAGCATTACATTTACTAATGAAAACACATGAATACGAATATATAAGACACTTCAGTGACATTGTGTGAACTAGCAATGACTGCTTCAGCGTACATGCATTCACTGACCTTTCACGTGGCACCAATGTGGCATATATAAT
Organism: Plotosus lineatus; assembly: GCA_024760905.1. Taxonomy (NCBI): domain Eukaryota; kingdom Metazoa; phylum Chordata; class Actinopteri; order Siluriformes; family Plotosidae; genus Plotosus; species Plotosus lineatus. Next base: position 62,460,735 of record CM045732.1, read on the forward strand.
GTCAGATCCTTGTTGTTATGTAATAGGGCCCAGCACTTGGTTATGTTATGTTACCTGAATGGCATGCTTCGAATTTAAAAACTTACCACTTCCATGTCTTTGGATACACGCATGCTCTGACTAACTAGAATAGGAAGTTGAACATCTAATGACCGAATTAGATCTCGGCATTCAACCTAGTGGAAAGGTGCGGTCTATGTAAATATAATCACTATCCTGATGTTACTTCAATTAAGTACAAGTTCCATACTCTCAAATGTCTAGTAATTCATTCATTCATTCATTTTCATTAGCCGTTTAATCCTAATTAGGATAGCGGGAAGGCTGGCGCCCGTCCCAGCCAACTCCGGGCAAGGACATTTCGCCAGGTCATCGCAGGGCAGAAACACACTGATGGCTATACAGCCTACTCTTGTCAAAATCAGCAATGGTTCTTTTACATGAACCTCTCAGCATAGACAGTGAGAGACATGGCCTTTGATAACCCAGCTAGCTGCAATGGTGGATGGCTAGTAATAACACAAAAGGTAATGATGTACCATGACAGATTACATACTCACGGACACAGACGGACAAACACACACGCAATTTCCTGTGGAAGGGACATCGGCACGTCACCATCCCTTCCGCATTTCTCACGCAAAAGGTAATGTGCCCTACAATAGCTATAGCAAAAAGATACTACACATTTAAATGTTTCTTGAGCTGTAAACTAAATTATGACTGTACTGTGATGAGACACATCAATGCTGGTGTTAATACTGACAACATTTCATTTACACCCAGGGGCAATCAAGAATATCCAGTTTGCCCAATGTGCACTATGGGACTAAGGGAGGAAACAGGAGCATCGGGATTAACCCCATGCAAGTACAGGAAGAAGATGCATTTTACCTGATGAAGCCGGTTCATATCACCATGATTTGGAAGTCGATCTAAGATGTGCAAAGCCCATGCTGATGTACAATCAACTATTTGGTACATGTATATACTGTACCATATAATTTAGGAATATAAACATTGTCTTACACCAACTACCTTCATGTCCTCCTTCACCACATCCATAAATCTTCTCTTTGGTCTTCCTCTAGGCCTTCCGTCTGGTAGTTCCAACCTCAGCATCCCACTGGCTATACGGTACACATTCCAGCATATATGCTGACCTCATGTCCAGGATTCTTGTCCTTGTCTTCAGATTCAACATGACCTCAATCTGGATGAAGATGAATGAATATCATACTAGTATACTATTGAACATACAGATGGAATGTATACTGTATAGCCAGTTTCCCAAATAGGATTTCCCTGGACAATGGAGAAATCAAAGAATCCTGTGAACATCAGAGGGACAGCCCATGTAAGATGTTTTGGAGACAAACTCGGAGAGGCTAGATTGAGATGGTTTGGACATGTACAGAGGAGGGATAGTGAGTATATTGGTAGTAGGATGCTGAGGTTGGAACTTCCATGCAGAAGGCCGAGAGAAAGAGCAAAGAGAAGATTTATGGATGTGGTGAAGGAGGACATGAAGGTAGTTGGAGTAAGAGTAGAAGATACAGAGGATAGAGTGAGATGGAGGCGGATGGTTTGCTGTGGCAACCCCTGAAGGGAAAAGCGTTACAAAAGCACCATCTCAAAAATTCAAACAATGCACGAGTTGCTCTCCCATTGGCCATCTCCAAACATCCCGCCCCGCAGGCCTCCCATTGGCTATCTCCCAACATCCCGCCCCACTGGCCTCGCATTGGCTAGGAGGGATGACGCAGTTCCTTCCCATTGGCTATTATGGAGCCGTAGCTCCAGAATACCCATGATGCTTTTCGTGTAAAGGACAGCGTTACTGTTGTTTCAGGAGTTTTTCGAATGTGCTCATTGCAACTTTATTTTTTGGCTCATGCTTTTAACCTTCTATAAACATTTGTAAGATTATAACTCTGCTAAGAAGACATGGTCAACATGAAGTATCTACCTTAAACAGTATGCTTTTATAATTTTTAAAGGGTTTAGGGGGGCAGTATTGGGGGCCTTGGAACAAATGAGGCCTTTTATATGTAAAATACGGTTCTATTTACGAAAAATCCAGGTTACGAAACTGCCTCTGTAATGGATTAATTTCGTAAGGTGAGGTACCACTGTATTCTTACTGAGGCTTATCATTCCCTGTGCAGATGTGTCTGATGGTCTGGTGCGATGGTCTGGTGATGGCCTATTCAGGGGGTTCCTACCTTTACCCAAAGTCAAGTAAGATAGTCTCCAGCTTCCCCTGACCCTGGTAGGATTAAGCGGTCCAGCAAATGAATGAGTAAGAGAAAATAATATTCCAAAGCATATTTTTTTTCCATCTAGCTCCCTAGTCTTAACAACCGAAAAAGAAAAAAATACGCTTGTATTAATACTTTGTTGCCAAGGGAAGCAATTAATTTAATTAATGCTAATTAATCCTTGTAGCTATTTATTTTAAATACCAAGTAATTGATGACTACTTATTATTATTTTGTGCTACAAAAGAGTTATGCAAAATAACCCAGAGCAATTCTTGCTTGTCTGGACTAACAATGGAATACACAGAGGGAATTCCTAATCATGGCGAGTGGATGTGCCAAATCCCTCATCTCTCTATACATGTTCTTCTGTAACAAGACCTATGCTTTTCTTTTTTTTTTAAAAAAAGGGAACCAGAATCATAAAACACTTTCACATAATTACTAGTCTTGACTGTATCAGTGGCTGTATAAACATAGATAAGCTCAACTTAGATGAGACATTTTTAGTGCTGATTATAAATGGAAACCGCTTGGCTTCGGACCTTGTGCTTGGTCCATAGTGAAAGCAGACATGTCTAATTTAAACTGTGTAAGGGATGTTGTGGTGAGGAAAATGCAGACTAGAGCCAACCAGAGCGTTAATTAGAGTGTTAGCGGGTGTGCAAACATGCAGCTTCACCTGCCAGCCAGTGTTGGATACTCGTGACTAACATTAAGAACACTGAATAGCATGTGAGACTGCACTCTGGGTATTTTTGGGGAAGAACAGTTCCTGGTTCTGAGAGGAAAAGTATTAGGTAGCCAACTATGGTGCTAAAAGGGAAGAGCCAATGGGTGATTGCAAACAGACTGCATGGAGTGTGATGTAATAATAATAATAATAATAATAAACAGGTAGCATTGTGTCGTGGCGTAGTGGTCAGGACTTCCACCTCACAGCAAGAATGTCCTGGGTTTGAGTCCTCGGTTCATTGAAGGCAATTCTATGTGGAATTTGCACATACCCTCTGTGCTTGTGTGGGTTTTCTCTTGGTACTCCAGTACCCACCCACAGTGGGTGCACATTAAGCTAATTATCCGCCATGCACATTCGGCTAATTATCTTCTCCGAAAGATGTGTGTGTGTGTGTGTGTGTGTGTGTGTGGTAGCCTGTGAGACTGGCAAGCTGTTCAGGGAGTACTCCACCATTGCACAACCCTGTAGGATTTAGCAGTTCAGCATTTGAATGAATGATAAATAATTACTAAGATTGGGACTTTGACCAGAAAAGAAACCCTGAGTCAAATCTAAGTGCAGAAGTGCATCTGAAACCCAGACCTCAAGCATGCTACCCAGATTCTTCACCATTGTGAAACCGGAGGAAATAATCTACTGACCATTACTGTAATTCTTGAGTTTTAGTTCAAGTAGGCATCTGCTTTGAGTTTAACCGTTTCAAACACTTAACCCCTCCCTTCTAATTGGACAAGTAAATAATACTGTACACAAATGTGAGAATGTGAACTCCACAAAAGTCCATTTTTCCCACCTGAAATTGTATGTGCAGTGATAGGACAGGATTCCTGTGCAGCTGAAAGATTGACCAGATGCACTTATTCTAGTTTATGTCATTAAAATAGGGTTGCTGGTCAGTGGATGGCCGGAGGATGAATGTAGTCCACTTCATGCTGTAATATTTGCATCAGACCACCTGATATCCATGATAAAATACCCTCGATCACTCTCTCACTTACTCACTCACAGTACCGATTAATCCCTTTAACATCATGGGTAGGCTGGAGCCGATCTCAGCCATCACCGAGAGAAGGCGGGATACACCTTGAACAGCTTGTCAGAGTGCCATGGGGTCGATACACGCAACAATTCACTCAGACCTAGAATAGCCAGTTAGCGTAAAGTGAGTGGCACAGTGGCGTAGTGGTTAGCACGTCCGCCTCACAGCAAGAAGGCCTGGGTTCAATTCCAGGCCTGGGCATTTGTGCCGAGTCTGCATGTACTCCATGTGCTTGCTTGGGTTTCCTCTGAGTACTCCGGTTTCCTCCCACAGTCCAAAAACATGCACAGTAGGTTAATTGGCTGGCTGTTCCAAATTTCTCTTCGGTGTGTGAATCATACGGTAGATCATTGTGATCACAGCCATGACAATCCCTGTATAGTATGAGCATCATTCGAGCTTCAGGGATCGATGTCCATTCCTCGCGATTGGATGTAGATGTAGATGGATAGCTTAATGTGCATGTCTTCAGACTGTGGGAGGAAACTGGAGTACCCGGCAGTATCAGACGCAAGCACAGGGAGAACACGCAAACTCCACACAGAAATGCACGACTCGAACCCGAGACCTTCTTGATGTGAGGCGGATGTGTTCGTAACCACTAAGCCAAAATACCGTCGAATGAAATACGCAAGTGTTACAATTCTCATTTTATTTGCATTTGTCAGTTGAAGAAATTGAACAAATTACTTAAAACAAAACATTCATTCATTCGTTTTCTGAACCGCTTAATCCTAATTAGGGTCACACGGGAGGCTGGCGCCCATCTCAGCCGACTCTGGGTGATGGCAGAGTACACCCTGGACATTTCACCAGGCCATCGCAGGGCAGAAACTCTCACCATAGACAAGTGAGAGACATGGCTGGCCTTTGATAACCCAGTTAGCTGACACTGGGGGGAAACAAAACATTCAAAAGTCAGTATTTAGTTCAGCCTCCTCTGGCCTTTACGCCGGTGAACATTTTTGCTGCTATTGTTTTTCCACACTTTCTGGAGCACCAAGTTCCAAAACGTTTGCATCTGTTCCCAAAACCTGTCTTTGTAGAAAATCTTTCTGTGATCAATTCGTAAATCAATTTCATCTCATATTTGTTCATGTGGATTTAAATCTGGGATCTGATCTGGCTTGGGCAGTCCATCATTACCAGTGTTCCAGCTGTTTCTGGTTCAAATAAACCCAATAAGAGAGATGAATGCTTGGGATTGTCATCTTCCTGATATATTAATTCACATCTGCATTTCTCTCGGTTGTGACAGGTGGTCTAATAAATTTGTTCAGCACTGTACATTCAGCATATACTTTCTATTTTGGAAATGGCCCTGATGACAACAATAAAAAAAAAAAACAATAACCTAGTATTGGCAAAGCTGAAGTACTAAAGATCTTGAGATATGTCCAGTGAGAAGACGGAAAAAAAAATGCTGCCATAAATGGCATCCCTCTATTAATTAAATGTAATTTTATTATTTGGACCTGAAGGCAAGAGTAATAACTGAGAGCAGGATAGGAAAAAAAAACTTGGAGAATACATACCTTTAAGAAAAAAAAGCAATGTTGGATTTTTCTCATATCTGGTCCTAGTTCCAGAGTCACTTCAGGGTCAGGGTCATCAAGAAACACCTTAATCTGGTTTTCAATCCTACAGAAACACACACACACACACACACACACACACACACACACATTAACAAAAATTATTAAAAAATTTTTGAAAAGCTGTCCGACATTCCTACCCTAGTGGGGACATATGGTCCACACGAAGATATGAAAACTAACAAGATACACAAAGGAGGACACATTTCCACTCCATGCGCTACAACCAACACAAACACTTGAGGTTTTAGTGATTGATTTATCACTACGTTCATCGAGTATCAGCTCAAAACCTAAACGCCTGTCACGAAAAGAGGTCTAAAACAAATACACAAATGAAAGACTGCACGCTCCCTCTTCCTACCCTTTAACGCAAAAGTTAAATCAGCCAAGGCGAATGTTTAGCTCTACACTACAAAATGTTTGAATTCTAGCTTTGTGTAAAAGCAAAACGATTTATTTTTGTGTGGATCGTGGCTTCCACAGAGATGACCTGTTGATAAACTCCTGCATGAAGACCCTCAAACAATACTGTTCTGTGGCCTGGACAGAGCCACTGGAATCAAAAGATGGCCAGACTGCTCCAAACACAGACACGAACCAGCTCTCTCCAGATTTCCACTCCAACCATCAGTATGTCTCATGTCAATAGGAACAAAGTTTACACAAATGAAAACTTTTAAACAAAAGCCCATGCTTGGATTTCAGGACTCCTGGAAGTCATCAAGTTCATTCAGCTGGAATCTGACTCCAATCCATCTTTACGCAGGGTGTTGGCGTGAATAGTGGCCGACGTCTGTGCCCCATAGTGGTGGTGGTGGTGGTGGTGGTGGTGGGGGTTTCATGGTATTCTACATCCTTGGTTTGTGTCCAGTACGATTATGACAGGTATAAGTATGTTCGCCTTCGGACATCGTCACCTCATATAGAAACTATCCATGCCGACCATTATCAGATCTATCGGCTTCTGGCATGCACGTATACCTGGGACAACAGGCACGGTCAAGAGGACAAGCTAATGTGTGGTGTGACGAGGAAAAATAGGAGCTATCATCAGCAAGGACAGGGGAAACTTTAAAATCGAGGTAGAGCTACAGGTAAAGACATCAGAGCTCTAGAAAGAGGTGAGGCAAGCAGTTCTGAAGCCCACATGTTCCCGAACACATGCCAGCACTTCTACCAGTCCAAGGAGTGGGAAGAATGTAATGAGGAATCAAGACTTTTGAGGGCGAGTTTCTGGCCAACCTAAGCATGCAACTGTTTTTCACAGTTAACGTTAGCATGTTGTAGAAATATAATATGACTTAAAATGCTGACACGAAAAAAGGGTCAAAACAAGGTAGAAAATTTCAACTTAACGTAGTGGGTATAGAAAATGATCAGCGCCGTGAAAATATTCACATTCTGTTTCTTTGCAGCTTAAAATAAAGACACAAAATATTTTTCCGGCTGTATTTAATCAATGTAACTTATAACAACCAAGTTAAAAGATATACGATTAGCATTTCAAAAATAAACAATGGGGGGGTGGGGGGGTGCTATGTAAGTATTTTGTGAAACCACCTTTTCCTTTGATTTCAGGAATGAGTCTGTTGGAATACTCCTCTACCAGCTTTGCACATCCAGACTGTACAATATTTTCCCATTTGGTGCTGGATCGCTGGTCCTGAGGTGAAGGGTTCGATTCCCACTCTTCACAAGGTTGTCAGCCCCCCCTCCCCCCACCCACCCACCCAGTGCAGCTAACTGTGTTTTCACTGTCTATGGTGAGAGATTCGTATAAAAGAACCATTGTTGACTTTCGTAAAGAGTAGCTGCATAGCCATCAGCGTCTTTCTGCCCCTTGCTAAAGGGTTGGGTCAGGAAGAGCATCAGATGTAAAAACCTACGCCAAATCGAATATGCGAATCAGATCATTCACTGCGGTGACCCCTGAAAGAAGGGAAAAAGCCGAGAGGAAAAGAAGATATTTATTAGTTCATTTTCTGTAACCGCTTCATCCTAATTAGGGTCGCGGGGAGGCTGGTGCCCATCCCAGCCAACTCAGGGCGAGGGCAGAGTACACCCTGGACAGCTCGCCAGGCCATCGCAGGGCGGAAACACGCTGACGGCTTTGCAGCTACTCTTTACGAAAGTCAGCAATGGTTCTTTTACATGAACCTCACACCATAGACAGTGAGAGACATGGCCCGCCTTTGATAACCCAGTTAGCTGCACTGGGGGAAGAAGATATTTATATTATATGTAAATCACATACAGGGATCCCTCACTTTCTGCGGTTAATGGGGACAGAGACCCCCTTCCGCAACTGCCGATTTCCGCGAAGAAGGATCAACCCCCCCAACTGACGTATACGTACATGTATATAACATCAATAAATACATATTCAACGCTATAAATGCTTATAATAACAATTAAACATTCAAAAATAATGCATAAGATGTAAATAAACTATAAAATACACACCCAAACACAGATGTGCAATTCACATAAAAATGTAGTTTTGTTGTTTTTTTTTTTGTTTGGTTTTTTTTTTTTGCATAATTGGCCTTGTTTTGCGGCATTTTCCTTAACTTTTTCCCAATTTTTTTAAAATTTTCGATGAATACTTTTGAAGTTGTGAGGGATCACGATATTACATTTATAGCTCTTATCCAGTGCAACTTACGATTATTATTATTTTTTATACCAATGAGGGTTAAGGGCTTTGTTCAAGGGCGCAATAGTGATAGTGGTGATTGAACCGCTGACCTTTGGATCAGTAACCCATTGAATTATCCACTAAGCTATCACTGCCCCATTGTGCTTAACAGAACCGTTCAAACTAATAATTGTAATTGACCGGTGACCATTGTTGGACAGCAATCTTCAAGACATTCTGCAGAATTTCTGGTTTATCTGGGCTCTGACTAGGCCACACTAGGACAGTCACCTTTTCTCCCTCAGATACCGTGTGGTCAATATCAGGTGATTGCCATATTGAAAATTAAGTCTTCTTTCTGTTGACAACTTTCAGAATAAAGGCATCAGGTTTCCCCCAAGAATTTGACACTAATTTGACCCATCCAGGTTTCCTTCTATATTACCAATTGGCCCAGTTCCTGCTGCAGGGCAACAGCAGGGTGCTTCTAAGTCCATGCTTTATTGTAGGTACGGTATTCTTTGAATAGTAAGCTGTATTGGTGTTAAGGCCAGATAGTTCGAATTTGGTCTCATCAGGCCATAACCCCTTTTTCACTTTGTCCTCAGAATCAACCATAACCTCAGTTAAGAAAGTGCAACCCTTCCATACAAGCCACATTAGTTATCGATTCACACAGTCACCATTCTTTGCAAAAAAAAAAGTTATCTAATTGCATCAAAGTTATAAACCTTGGAAGCCTCTGCCCTTTTTTCCTCCTCTCTCTCTCTCTTCCATCCACTGTAGAGGGCTATATAATCTACGAAGGGTACTAGTTGTACCGTAAACTTTATACTTCTGGATTATGGACTTTATCGTGCTCCTAGGGAATGCTAAAGCCTTTTAAATATGTTTGTACTCATCTCGCGACTTGTGTCTGGCCACAGCTTTATCTCGGAGATCTTATGGCAGTGCCTTGTCACCCATAGTTGATTGTGTGCTTGTTTTTCATGCTGAACTAATCAGAATCATGCTGATCACAGGTAGAAGTCAAATTGATGAATTATTGATTGCTGTTGGGGTGTAAAACCAAGACAACGAATATAATATGACTGATTATACAAGTAAAAAGTTAACAACCTCAGCTTTACATTAACAAGTACCGTATTCGACGTAATAAGCGCCCTGCTCCAATAAGCAGCCACCCCCCCCCCCTTTTTTTTAATAATCTCACGTCTAATAACCGCCCATGTGTACTGGGAGCAAAATTGTAGATCAAACTTCCCAATTTTATCCAATCAGTCTCTGTAACGGTAACATGAGGCGTTCACTGCCTGTAAAAGTGAGTTTACACAATATTTCAAGACCCCCTGCCACTGGGGAATGTCTATAATGTTCATCAGTAACAACACATTTGATCATTCCGCCCGTGCTTTAAAAAACAGGAAAATATTTTGCTGTGTTCTCTTGGTAAATGTCCAACAACCGATGAACCATTAGAAACTGCTACAGCAAAACTATGGGATGCTCTGAATGAATGGAGCGATGAGCCAGATATGAACCTATCAGAGAGGGATAAGTATTTTTCACCCGATTCTCCTTCCTGCTCCTGCTTGATTTGGCATAGGTTTTTACGTCGGATGCCCTTCCTGACAGAACACTTTAGCAAGGGGCAGAAACACGCTGACGGCTATGCAGCTACTTTTTACGAAAGTCAACAATGGTTCTTTTACATGAACCTCTCACCATAGACGGTGAGAGACATTGCCGACCCTTAATAACCCAGCGTCCTTTACCACCAGGCCACCACTGCCACAATATCAGTAATCTTATGGATTGATTTGATCAACTACACCATTTCTATCCTCCACTTGGCTGTAATATGTTTCACAAAATAAATACAGCTGAAATTTTTTTTGTCTTTATTTCAGTTAAAAAAGGGAACATTTTAATAAGAGGTGATACCCACTGTATAGAACACTTATATAACCCTAAAGCAGTGGTGACTATGCAGATAATTTATTGTTATTTTTATTTGAAAAATATTCAATGCACTTCCAAATTCATGCTTTATTATCAGACTTTTTTCAGCCTGTGTTTGCTGTCAGTAAATGACGGAGGTCACATTAATACCTGGTGTGTGTACTTCATGATTACAGTATTTGCTATACGTGGTTTGATCTTCACATTTAAAGTCATGGATGTGTTCTTTGACCTTTCTGCTTGTCACTTTTTTCAATGTTCCACCATCTGTGAGTGTGTCATGAAGTAATCATTGGACTGTGATCTTTTAAGGCCCTATAGAATCCAAATAACAGCAAACAGCCACTGTTGATAAGAAGAAAGCAGAATGTGGAGAAAAGAAGTTCTAAAGTTTGAACATTTTTTTAACTCAATCTAAATACAATGAATTTTTTAGTTTATTTTTGGAAGCAGTACTGTTTGGTAAATCAAAATTTAAAAGCCAATTTTAGTAGTGCTATGTTTCTTGCTTGTCGTTTTTATAGTCATTTCCCAGTATACATTGCAAGAATTTGATACGTGTGCAAAAAGCTATCAAAATAAAAAATAAATTGCACATTTGTTATATTTTAGTGGCTATTGGCTCAGATATTATGGAGCTAAACTAAGGTAAAACATGAGTGGGAAACAAATATTATATACTGATACAAATCTCAGGACCATACGTGTGTATTTTGCATGTTCACTCACGGACTCACCACTAATGCCACCGCTTATCATTAAAGGAAATCTTGGTCATGGTTGCTGTGGTTATCATTGCTTATTCAACTATATTTTGACAAGAGATCATTATTTGTTCATTCATTTTCTGAAACGCATAATCCTAATTATGGTCGAAGGGAAGCTGCCGCCCATCTCAGCTGACTCTGGTTGAGGGCGAGGTACACCCTGGATGGCTCGCCAGGACATCGCAGGCTCAACACTCAATTATTCACACCTAGGGGCAATTTGGAACAGCCAATTAACCTACTGTCCACGTTTTTGGACTGTGGGAGGAAACCAGAGTACCCAGATGAAACCCACACAAGCACAGGGAGAACATGCAAAGTCCACACAGAAACACCCGAGCTGGGAATCAAGCCCAGGACTTCTAGCTTTGAGGCGGATGTGCTCACCACTACGCCGTCCATTTAAGCACACTGATCATATGTATTAAAAATTAAAAAAACAAAAAAACTAATACATTTAATTTCATAAAATAAAAACCCTAATAAATTTAATTTAATAAAATTAAAAACTTAACAATGATATGCAGAAGTATCAAACGTTGCTTGGTATGCCTTCACTATAGACCTTTATTAATGTGTACTGAAAGTGTGTCCTTGATCTTTGACCTTTGTCCTTAAAACTTCTACCAATTATGGGCAATTTAATATTATGTAACTGGTGAGAGTTTGTTTGAAATCCATGCAGCCATTCAGCCTGCAGAGCGTGCACAAGACTTATCCAAGACTGTGTGACCTTGGCGCTTGAGCTATAACTTCAGAACCTGTAGCCGTTCATAGATTTTTAGTCGTAAGTAAACGGTGAACATGTGATCAAAATCCATTCAGGGATACAAAAGATGTTGTGTCCACAGCCAGGGTGGATCCAGAACCAGTATGGCGAACACCGGCAAAATAATTTTTTTGGGATGGCACAGCGATGGAAGATGGAACAGCTAGCTGGAGGACTGTTGGCTTTGTTTTCCAGTGTCCCTGGTTTGATCCTAAGCTCAATTACAGTCTACCCAATGTGTAACAATGTGTAACCTTTTTAAGCTTCTTTGAAATTGATGGGCATTTTTTTTTTTGCAAATGGATTGGAATTTGGTGAAAAAAATTTAAGAGTAAGACTAACAATGAGGAAAAATGTACGGCAGATGCACTATCATGATTTAATAATCATTATCACGATTCATTGCAAACCGCCTTGAGATAACAAACCCATCACATATTCTGGAAGTGTTTTACCGCCATTCTCTATTAGCTCTTGGTGACCTCAGATGACTGCATCTGAGGACTCTGCTCTGGCCATTACACACGTTTCCTTCGGCTCAGAATACACGCAGCAGCCGCTGGCCACATGAACCCGCTGAACTGCTGGATCTGACTTGCGGTATGTCATGGTTGCTAATTTTAATTTAAACCCACATGCCAAAATAGGTTACTGAAAGATAGTTAACTGAATTAAAAATAAAAGGCATATCAGTACATCAGCCTTTCTACATTGAGAAACATCAAGTCAGCTTGGCTTTGGAGAACAAGTCCTGTTTATATGAAGATAAAAGAACTGAATCAAATACAATATTTCTTTTGAGATGCTTACAGTTTCCATTCGCAAATTTTGGACCCATTGAATCTTTGGATAGAAATCCACTATTAATTAATCTGTGCAGTTTAAAATGAATTTGCTCAGTACCTGTGGATCTCTTCTTGTGTCAGTTCATCACTTTTTTGCTCTCCAGTCACCATAGTTAACTCTTCTTTTAAGGATTGGATCTCTTTCTTCAAACGAAGAATCAACTGTGAAGACAGAGTAAGTAATGCTTCATTATATGATGTCCTGTGGTGTAATTTGCTGCATACGTAAACAACAATATAAAGGGGCCCTGCCAGTCATTCTTATCTATATCTTTCATCAAGGCTTGTTATTGCCTATTCATTTGTTAGCCAGTTGCTGCCATATTGTAATGACAGTGACTAGTATGAAAGTATGCCGTATTCGATGTAATAAGTGCCCAGGGCGCTTAAAAAATTGGAGTGGGTGGGCGCTTATTAAAATGTTACCAGCGGAGTGGAACGATAAGTGCTTATTACCATCGAGGTGGAAAACATAAATAATAACAGAACACTGAAAGAGTTTTACTGGTATTTGTGTTATTCATTTTGTGGTATCAACCAAACTACTTACATGAAAGCTGAAAACCAACAGAAAACAGCATAAATTAGAAGAAAAAGACCCCTTACTTTTCCCTCCCGGTGCTGTTCTTTTAAATATTTTCCCGAAAGTAAAATCAAGCCAATCATCATGAACATAAACAAAAGCACATGGCCAGGAAGTGCTTAAATTTATGAAGTTAGTGAGCAGGAGAATCGGGTGAAAAATCCTCATCATCACTTTCTGATAGGTCCATATCTGGCTCATTGCTGCATTCATTCAGAGCATCCCATAGTTTTGCTGTGGGTGTTTTTAATGGTTCATCAGTTGTTGGACATTTACCAAGAGAACAGCAAAATATTTTCCTGTTTTTTAAAGCATGGTGGAACAATCAAATATGTTGTTACTGATGAACATTATAGGCATTCCACAGTGGCAGGGGGTCTTGAAATACCTTGTAAACTCCATTTTACAGGCAGTGAATGCCTCATTTTACGGTTACAGAGACTGATCGAATAAAATTGGTAAGTTTGATCTACCATTTTGCGACCAGTACACATGTGCGGTTATTAGATCAAAAACACCGAGGGGGCGCTTATTGGAGCAGGACGCTTATTACGTCGATACGATATTTTGCATCCTAAATTTATCTGGTACATCCAGCAAGCCATTTATTTTTTAACATGGGGTCCATTCATCCATTCAATTATCTTTATTGCAGTATATTACTGGAAATATTTGAAAAATTCTAAAAACAAAATTGCTCAGAATGTGTCTGCTAAAAAATGAAAAACTTTGTTAAAAACTCAAGGCCCAAAATCTGTTCAAGCCTGAAAATGAAAAAAGTAAGAAAAGGCTCATTGAAGTCATGGTTTGCCAAGATTACTGGAGAACTTAAGTAACATAAAAGTTGCAAGCAACCAACCAACAAAATCAGTTTTTCAAATGAACAAAAAGCTCTGCGTAAATGTGCCCATTTAACTAGTGAATAAAATAGAATGTGTGTTTTCTTCCATCATTGATTTTGAATGAATACATGGTTTCCAAGCAAAATTACCCTAGGAGGCTTAATCTCTTATTCACTTGTTTTACATCTTGCTTTGGTTCTGTGTCTGTTTACAGTAACAATAACAAGACCATATGATGAGATTAATGATCTTGCACATGCATGATAACTTGGCAATGCAACACCAATTCATAGAAAATTTTAAAGCTCAAGATTGAGTGTTAAGAAACAATTAAGGACATACAATTTAATAAATAAGAGAAAGAAAGAGAAAGAACGAAAAGTTCACTAATACCAATGTGCTTGTTGCACAGGTCATTAATACATACAGGGGTAACCAAAAGAGATAATACTGTCCTGTATTTCATGCTTATTTGATCTGCCTGATGAGGACATTCGCACCTTTAAGGCTCTTAATCAGCTAAACAAGCACCAGACCAACATACACCAGTAAAAATCAGCTTGGGCCAGCATGGAATTCATGCTGGTTTAAGCTGTTTTCCAAGCAGGAAGACAGTTCATTACTCACTGATCAAATAAAAAATAAAAAATCAAGCGAAACGTAAAAATAAACCTAAATGATGGATGGCTGTGCTGTTATTATAGACTTGGAATAGTCTCTGAAAAAGCTGTTCATACGTCTTCATTTTCATCTATTAAAACATTACACCTGAATCTCTGTCTAAATAAATATTTCCTTATATAATGACACATGTTCCAAAGGACAGAGAATTTCCAATGGGAGAAATGCCTATATGCTAGCGCCAAGACAAGTCTTGCCATGTAGATGATAAAGGTTAAAGGTCGTGCTAAAATAGACAAGATTAGTGGTATAAAGCAGTGGCCCCCAACCTCCGGGCCGCGGACCGGTACCGGTCCATGGATCAATTGGTACCGGGCCGCACAAGAAATAATTAATTATTTCTGTTTTATTTATTATCTGAGGCTGAACGATCTTTTATTGTGAAAAATGACCGGATTCTCTCGGTTACACGCCGGTCGTTTGACCGCTAACATGTAACCCACAAGGGGACGGCGTGTGAACAGAGGTGTGTTGGACATGTTTTAAACATTAGCGGGGATTTTTGGCGAGACTCAGCCTGAGCCTTCATTTTTCTCAGCTGGTGCATGATCATGTCTTTTTTTGAAGAAGAAGAGTTCGAGCTCAAACCAACTTTATTTAACTGTCGAAAAATAACATTCATGGAGGTTCGTTAATAATAATAATAATAATAATAATAATAATAATAATACTAAATTAACAATCTATGCCCCCTGGTCCGGGGTAAAATTGTCAAGCGGTGACCGGTCCGTGGTGATAAAAAGGTTGGGGGCTACTGGCATAAAGAAGACAAGTATGCTCACAGAGTGTGTCAATTAAATGAATATTTTGAGTTGATCATTTTCAGTCATGAAGAACTTTGCTTCCAGATTCCACTAACGCAGCTCTGTGCTAGTGGGTTTCACGACTTCTCATGGTCACATCTCTGGATAACCCAAAAAAAATACATCTCGGCAACCAGTGTGCATCATGCCCTGAGCCGGGTAAAGATGAGGCTCTGGGTCCAGCTAGCAAGGACTTTTATTCTGGTCTGTGAAACCACACAGGAACCAGAAGAGCAGTCTGAGCTCCAAGTGTCCGAGAATAAAGTAGAAGTGCATCCACAGTGAGACACTGCATGCGACTGATGACATCAATGGCTGCACAAAAAAAGCATTGTGGTAGATTCCAATTTCATGGTCTTCATTTACAGAAATGTATTTTTGCACAAAATCCTGACAAGGCAGAGTTGATTAATTGACTTGCTTAGATTTGTATTGTGAATTTAAAGATAGTTGATCCTAAGTAAATAAATGGCAAATGAATGGGGTTAGGCAAACAGGAAACAGGAAGTTAGGAAACAGGGTAGAGCAGACATCAGTCATGTTTACTGCACATGTAAATACTTTTTTTTTTTAATAGTAAGAATGATCGGTATTGGGGCCACTGCACTTTTTTTTTATAGTCTTTGGCTAAATAAATAAATCCAAAACAAGACAGTGCAGCCACTGAGGGTTGAGTTGAGATGTTGGTATAAATCTAATTATTCTGGTTCTACAGGTCATTGAAGATTCATGATCCTCTACTGGAAAAGATGACGAAGGATCAGTACTGACTGACTACTTGATGAAATGTAGGGTTATGGTTTAGAAGAATGAATAGCAGCAGACTATGACAATGAGCTGCTGCTCATGTGCGCTTAACTTTAGTATAAATAATCGCGAGGCATGAAGTTCTTACAGATGATAAAGCTAAACTGAGGAAAAAGTGGCTCCATTATTTATGACACATTTTAAATGAGTTCTAGTCTGGGGAAAATACTCTATTCTTTAATTTGCTTGAGCATCTTTTTTTTTTTTTAACTACATGGTTGTTTTAATGATCAGTGAATGACTGGGTCGTAGCTTCTGAGTCAAATAGCAGCAGCAGGATATGAGCCTTGCCTCCATTTCTCCCAGGCAGACACCGGTTCAATTAACAAGTGACCGCAGACTCTCTTAAAAATACCCCTCTAGGGTTCGAAACTGGGCAGCCAAGTTCAAAACGCCGTACCAATGGAAAAGAACCAGGAGACGTGGCGGTTCAGAGCGGAGCCGATTATGCAGGCGTAGGTGACAAAAGGTATACGTGCTCCGTCTCATTGCCTTCATATGGAAAGTCTCCTCTCTGCAATGGATAACAAGTCCAATCAGCTCTGATGCAAAAAAGATTGGGACTATACATTTCCCTGCCTGAACCTCTCCACAAAATGTTCCACACTAAAAGATTCAATAGTTTTCTTCCAGTGAAAACAAATCGGGAGTGTTCGCTCGTTGTGGAATGTTTACTTTCACTCTCAATGGAGTCAACAGTCACACTCATGAGATGATGGATGAGATGCAGGAAGGCTGGGAAAGCCTACTGTATCCCTAAACACGGTCGGGGCTTAGAGATCAACTTCACACTAATTTGGGGAACCACGCAAGCCAAGTGGATTTGAAGTGACATCATGGCTGCACTCTTGGTTTTGTAAATATCTGGTTGTCTAAAGAGTACTATTTACCATTTAAACCAGCATCAACAACAAGCCGTCTCTGTTACATGGTGGTTTCGTGTTATTCAGTAAGTGCTCCTGAGGCACAATATATGCGCCAGTGAGTGATTACGCCACAATCAAAAAATTGTGTTGTTTTGCTATCAAATGAAAATATGATGTAAGGAGCAATCAAGTGCTGTTTTTCCACATTTTCTTTATGTGCAAAGACTTGCAACCAGTCCTGGTGTTGACATGGTGGTATGAGGACCATGTAAGCACAGGTGTGAAGAAATAAAAGATTATATTCCAGTTCCACTCATTCAGCCAAGCCACATTCTTTTTCCAGTTTTGAGTCCAAGATTTACGATTCATTTCTGAGCAGATGTTAGGTAATGGTGCGACCAGTTGGCAGAATGGCGAGCACTTCCGCCTCACAGCAAGAAGGTCCTGGGTGTGTCGAGGGCGTTTCTATGTAAAGTTTGCATGTTTCTTCCACGTTTTCAGGGGTTTCCTCCAGGGTCCCCGGTTTCCTTTCCTTTCTCGATTGATTGCCCCTTGGTGTGAATGGTTGTGTATCCGTGTTAGCCCTTTGGAGGCTGGTGAACTGTTCAGGGTGAACCCCGCCTTCACCCAAAAGACAGATGGGATGGGCTCCAGCCTCCCAGAGCATAATATAAGTGATTTCTCTTCTCCACTGACACTCTGCTGATCAATATGGTCATGCAGTTGGTTCTCGGACCGTAAGCTGACATTGACAAAGTCATTGAAACTCACCAGTGATGGATCGAGTTCCTTGTTGAGCAGAGCTTCGTTTTTAATCATGGCCACCCTCTGAGCAAAACGGCAGGTAGAGATTGACTCCTGAGAAAGATACAGCTGTTACTACATAATTTTTTTTTACTGATCAATATTATTTAGATACATTGCATATATTTCAGTGATTTTTTTTATCAAGGCTCTGAATATTGGTTCATTTGATGATAGGTATATAATTACTGTCTGAGGGACGGCATGGTGGCACAGTGGTTAGCATGAAGGCCTGGGTTTGTTTCCCAGCTTAGGCATTTTTCTTGTGTGGAGTTTGCATGTTCTTCCTGTGCTTGTGCGGGTTTCCTCTGGGTACTCTGGTTTACCCTCCCACGGTCCCAAAAATATGCGCAGTAGGCTAATTGGTGGCTTGAAATCACCAGTAGGTGAGAGTGTGAATGGTTGTACGTTTTTGCCCAGCAATTGTCTGGTGAGCTATTCAGGTTCACCCGAAGTCGGCTAAGATGGGCGCCAGCCTTCCCATGACCCTAATTAGGATTAAGAGGCTTATAAAAGGAATGAATAGATGAATCACTGGCAGCAGTTTCTCTAGTGTCAATTGCAGCTTGTTATTCTGTTTAACATGGTACTGTATTGGACCCTACCTGGGTTAAAAGACGGGTCAAATAAGGTTATGGATCTTAAGCTGGCCTGGGCAACTTCCCTGGTTGTCCCTCATCGTGGTAGAGCTGGTAGGTCTGTGTCGGTTACTGCAGAATTGTTGTTACCTACCTGCTTTATGCTAGATCTCATTCTGTAGTGCATACTTTATGCAAATCATCCTATATGATGCTACATATGCTAATCATCATTCATGAATGTTAATTTCTGACCCGAACCAATATTGAGTGGATTTTTTAGTTCTTATCTGTCAAAACCCAGTAATGACACTGAAATGGACCAGTCAGTAATCGTAATGCTATAGAGTGTGCTTCTACAGATAGGAAACAAAATGACCAAGTGATGCAAATGCATGGTATGCATATCTGAATTAACTTTTAACTCAAATGATGAATACGGGAAATATTTGACCAGTCATTATTGTCACATATATGCTACAACTATAAATACAGAATGGCCAGCAGAACCGTTCACAGACATGATTTCAACTTCTATCCAATCAATTTAACCTTATTTAAATTAACATTACCTCAAGATTCTAGAGACAGTGCAGTAATCACATTTATACAGTAATAGGATTTAAATACATACATCAACATTATTCCGCTCCACTGATAAAGTGGCGATCATGGTAGTCATGCAGTTGCCCCCAAGACTGTCTCTTAGCACAGAGGTCATCATGGAGTTTCGGTAAGGAATGTGAGAGCGATTCTTCTCTGACAGGGCTATGATGACCTGGAACAAAACCATTAATTGGGTCTTCACTGGAAGCAGTGTCTTCATCACTGCTATACCTTTTAATTAACACTCTCATCTGCAAAATGTCCTTGCACTGTGCACTGCCAATACAAACGAACACGCAATAATAATACCCAAGTTAGGGGTTTTCTCTAAATATCCATTAATTAGAGAATATATAATTTGGTTTGAAGTAACTGAGATGTGTTCATGCGTTTTGAGTGTCCTGGAAACAACGTGGACTTAAAGATAAAAAGGATCCAGATCTGAATCTCTCACCACAATTCTCCAAAAATAACAACACTATGTTTTCATTCATAATCTCTATAGTCTTAACTGGGCAGTGGTGGCCTGGTGGTAAAGGTGTTGGATCAGTGGAACCATACGGTAGATCATTGTGATCACAGCCATGACGATCCCTGTATGATCATCATTCAAGCTTTAGCGATCGATGTCCATTCCTTGTGATTGGATGTAGACGTAGATAGAGAGTTGGATCACTGATCTTAAGGTTGGGCGTTCAAGCCACACTCTCAACGTGTCGTCGACGCCCCCCCACAGTGTTGCTAACTGGGTTATCAAAGGCCAGCCATGTCTCTCACTGTCTATGGTGAGAGGTAGGTAAGTCTGTTGGGTTTTTACACCCGAGCCTCATGGCTCATCAGGCCGGTGCTTGTCCCCGGTTTCCATAGCTTGAAGCGACCAGGAGTACAACTCCCCCTGGATGGGACGATAGTCCATCACAGGTTACCTTCCCAGTATATTTTTACTGGTACCCATTTATACTGCTGGGTGAACAGAGGCACACTTGTGGTTGAGACCTTACCCAGGGGTCTTAGCACAGTGAGGGTCTCAGTGGGATTCGAATTCACAACCTCCCGATCATGAGCGCAGCACCCAAACCACTACACTACCGGCCCCACATATGGTGAGAGGTTCACGTAAAAGAACCATTGCTGACTTTCAACAAGAGTAACTGCATTGCCATCAGCATCTATCCAACCTGCGATGGCCTGGCGAGCTGTCCAGGGTGTACTCTGCCCTCGCCCAGAGTCGGCTGGGATGGGTGCCAGCCTCCCCCTGACCCTAATTAGGATTAAGCGGATACAGAAAATGAATGAGTGGATTTATTCTCTCGAAGAACAACTGCCTCAAAAAACAACAAGAAAGGGAAAAGAAAAAAAAAAAAAAAACACCAGAGTCTCATTATGTTCCAAGCACGGCTCGTTACTATAAGATTTAGGTTTTAGGTCAGGGGTCGGGAACCTTTTTGACTAAGAGACAAAAATAAACACATATTTTAAAATCTAATCCTCTGAGAGCCATATACTGTATGTGTATATATATATATATATATATATATATATATATATATATATATAGGGTGAGATGGAGGCAGATGATTCGTTGTGGCGACCCCTGAAGGGAAAACCCAAAAGGAAAAGAAGATATATAGATTTTTTTTTTTGACTGAATACCAACAATTTGAGAGTATAAGACTCTGAATTTATTTTAAACAACATTGTTATAACGAAGTTATTTATTAATAAGAAAAGTACTTTTTACAATTAATGCGACTTCTGTTGCTGCATGGTTTTGCTGATGGCTTTGTAGTCTGGTTGATACGTGCTGAGGTTCCGCTTCATTCAGGCTTTTAGGCTTCCATTTATTACACGTGACCACAGGTTGGCCTTGATGTTTTTCAGGTGAGAAGCACTGCTCGCGTGCACATGTGGAGCCAAACATGGTCAATACGACAGGACTCAAACACTGCAGTGTTTGCTGTGTGACAGGAAGCGCGTTCCAAGTTTTGGAAATCAGCTGGTCTGCGGGTTGAAGTTTTTTCATGTCTGTCCATTTGTGTTTCGCTTGCCAGCTCTGCTTGGCTTTGTGCAAATGAGAGGATCTAAAATGAGGGAAATTTACCTCTTAACCCAAAAACAATTTGTGCAGGCTGTTGCATATAATCCAATAAAATTAGAGTTTCATGGTATCGGACCCGCCCACACACTGGAGTACAGAAAGGATTGGCTCTCCGCTGCGCGCCACAGCGACAAGTGGCATTGAAAATAGATTTGATTATGGATTATGGATTATGAAAATGGGTGAGACTTATTCATCTGTTTGTGTTTTATTTGATGGCGTTTTCTGTATTTTTATTTAAAGGACAGCGAAATTATGTATTGGTTATTCTGTTAATACAGGCCATCTGATTTATCTGAGAGCCAGATGCAGTCATCAAAAGAGCCATAGGTTCCCGATCCCTGTGTTAGGTGGAGCATTTCTTTTTTTTTTTTTTTTAATCATCTTCCCTAAGCAAATGCCACAGAATATCTTCTGCACTTAGGGTGTATAACACTAATTATAGAGGTTATGCCTGGAGGCCGTCAACAAAAAACACTTTTTGGAATTGCAGTGCAACAGTCATGGAAAAAAATAATAATAATTCACAACAGCAAATTGAGAAGCACAGCCATACATTTGAAAACACAGCATAATTAAGTCAAAGCAGAAACAACACACAATTCATATCACTTGCTTCTTGTTGATTGGTTACACCATGTGTCAGTCTAAAAAGTGGTGGGACACTGATATTAACCTGTAATTAATTTAGCAATGCTTATTTTTCATCAAGAAAAGACCGATGTTATTGGAGTTATGCGTTTTCAAGGTTTGTATGCATGTTTCTGAATATGTTGTTGCCTGTTCGGCTCTGCTGTTGTTTTTGTTCTGTTGCTGTCTTATCTGATTTGCTGTTGTGTTTTTTGGTAACGGGATGATGACACGAGAGGTGTGACAGAGACATGAACTGACTGTTGCTTTTCATTCTCAAATTTGTTGCACGAAATTCACAGCATCGCCTTTTGGTCACCTGGTTCATGAACTCGTCGCAAAAAATGTTGAAACGTTTGAAATTTCCACAAGTTGCTAAACAAGGCTCTGATGCAGTGTAGTCGCAAAGTCTTTGCAAACAGTGCGCCCATGTCGCAAGGTGGCTGCAAAGGTGTCACATTATTTGCAAATTATTCATTTTCTGTTGCAAGTTGGAGACCAGACAGTTGTGGCCCGGTGGTAAGGTGCTGGACTACTGATCCCAAGGTCGGGGTTCAAGCCTCATTGTCAATGGTTATCTCTGCTGTCCCCCAGTACCGCTAATTGGGTTATCATAGACCAGCCATGTCTCTCACTATCTATGGTGAGAGGCTGTAAAAGAACCATTGCTGAATTTCATCACCAATTTTTGTATTTCTGTCCCGCGATGACCTGGCGAGCCGTCCAAGGTGTACTCTGCTCTCGCTCAAAGTTGGCTGAGATGGGCACCAGCCTCCCCATGACCCTAATTAAGATTTGGCGGTTAAGCAAATGAAATAATGAATGACTGAAGTTGTAGAGCTTCATGTGGAAAGTTGAATATGGCATCCACCATATTCTGAATATTTTGTCATCAGTTATATTTTATTCACGCATGAATGAAAAGCGAATATTTTGAGAACAAAACAACTGATTCACGACAGAAGATTCACATTTTTTGCAAACATCCGCAAACCAATCACAAATTAGCTACAAAAATTGTTACACGATACATGTAATTTACGTTGCAAAATATTTGCTTGCATGTGAAGTCCCAAAATGTATTAAAGCAAATTTAAAAATTCAGGAAAAAATCCATTCAGTCAGTCGCCTATCTATTGCACCTCTAGTGTGATCACCCCTAATGAATTTGGCCCTTAAACCATTAGGAACACAGGAGGGTGATCTCTGACCTGCTCGAGGTAGAGCAGGGACAGGTTAATGTACTTGGCCTCTGTGAAAATCTGCCCCCCCAAACCGGTCTTTCCCACTCGTTCAGAGCCAGCCAGGTCTACAAGGTGCAGTTTTGAGCGACATAACGTGGCTGATCCTGGTTCACGGCTGCTCAGGTGAATGGTGAAGATGCAGTGAGAGCGTGTGGAGGCCTGATTCATTGGCGTCTGAGAGATAACAGGAAGAAAACAAACACAGGTGAAAAGAAGAGCATGACACAAAATACATACCTGTATATATGCAGCAAGGGCAGTGGTGGCCTGGTGGTAAAGGTGCTGGATCACTGATCCCAAGATTGGGGGTTCAAGCCTCACTCAACGGGTTGTCACTGCTTCTCCCCACAGTGCAGATATCGAAGTTAGAACCATTGCTGACTTTCGACAAGAGTAGCTGCAAAGCCGTCAGGGTATTTCTGCCCTGCGATGGCCTGGCGGACCGTCCAGGGTGTATTCTGCCGTCGCCCGCAAGTCGGCTCGGATGGGCGCCAGCCTCCCCACGACCCTAATTAGGATTAAGCGGTTAAGAAAATGAACGAATGAAAAATACTTTGTGTGAAATGTAGTAGATACAGCCAGTACTTTTATACTTTTATCAAGATGATGTAACTGAGAGAGGTGGATATCGCTGAACACTGACAGGCTGGTTGGTGATATCCACAAAGTCTGACGGGAGTAATTGTTTTAGTATACACTACAAGGGGTAGCATGGGGACATATTGGTGAGCATGTTCTCCTCACAGTAAGAAGGTTCTGGGTTCAAGTCCCACACTAAGCAAGGATATTTCTATGTGGAGTGTGCATGTGTATGTGTCCATCCGTGCATGGGATTCCTCTGAATATGCCAGTTTCCTTCCACTGTCCAAAAATATGAAATTACACTAATTGGCTGCCCCTAGGTGTGAATGTGCATGACCTTGTGTGTGTTGGCGACACGATAGTCTGTTGAGCTTTTCAGAATGTACCTCACTTTCACCCAATGCCGGTTGTGATAGGCTCTATTCTCCAGAAGTCATAGGCAGGAATCAGGGTTTTTGGGTCCACATTTTGACCCTGAACTCAGATTACTGTCAATCCAGGGCCCTTTCTGCGTCCATGTTTCTTCTTTATAGGTTCTCTCTGTCCTTTCCTTTAAAAAAACATATATAGTGGATAAAAAGAATCGAATCTGTGTGAATTGTGTCTCCTCCAGATTGTATCCTTGTACCCAGGACCTGTTCCGATTTCAACAGCTGTGCGACTGGAAGTGATTGCTGAATATTTAGTACATTTAATTACTTAATTTTCTCTCTTTCGTCCCGTCTCACAACCAATTTTTCAAGAAAGGAACTAAAAGCCAGGCTGACAGGAACCTAAAAATCGAAATCTAACTAAACAGAAACAGAAAGTTGGATCTGGTCATATTTTAAACTTAGAGAAACAGGAAAGCAAAGATATCAGTTTGGATCCAAAGAGGACTGTGTGATAGAAGAGTGAGTGAGAGACAAGCAAAGTCAATGAGGTGCCTAACATCTATAATAAAAAAAATAAAAAAAACAAACAAAAAAAACAGAACCAGATGTGTTTCCTTACATGTATCCCAAGATTAGAGTCGATGGGCAGCATGTGTAACTAATGACTGGTAAACTACAGTAATCTGAATGATGTTCTTTCACTACAGCCAAAAATAACCAGGTCAGGTCAGGCGAAACCACACATGGAGCAGCTTGGTCCAGCGCCAACTCAACGGGACCTTTTCTTCAACGAGTAAAAGATGAGAGACTGTGCGAGAGACTGTTCGTAGCCTCAAATGACACATTAAAGCAAAGGGAAATCCCACAGCTAACTGAGATAAAGGACTGCTGTATTTACAGTGTGATGACACACAGGACTCGGCTGATGCGGCGCACGTTTACTGACATACTCACAAGACTCTCAACACTCATCTCCAGTGATTCAATGCCTTGTTGATTTAGGGCCGTATTCTAAACTGGTTTTGTGAGCCAGATACTTACATTTTTGTATAATGTCTCAATTTTTCCATTTACATTTTTCTGACATGTCTTGCCATGACCAGTCTTTAAAAGCAGTGTATTTAATGAATAACAATGAATGTAATGCTAATGAATCGCTTTAGATACAGGTATACCTCACCCTACGTCATTAATTGGTTCCAGGAGAGACGACTTAAGTCGAAAAACGACTTAAATCGAATTAGCTCGTCTCTATGCTAGCCTAGCCTAGGCTACACCAAATTTACTTGTCGGGACTAAACATAAAATAACCATTCCTAGTTCTGTACTTTATTCATGAATGCAATTTTCAATATGGTTAATAATGTTGCGCCTGGAGCATATGCGTCGGACCCAAAGACGCAGGAGACCATGTACGAAGATTCAACAATTTTATTTTGCACTTTGGAAAATCTAAATCACTGGAAATAATTAACCGATGAAAACTGGTCGAGCACGAAGCAGGATACCAGGAGTCAGAGAGATAGCAGGGAAACGGAATCACTGGGAAGGACAATCTTCTGACGTCGGAGGGAAGCGCGCTGCTCCTATTTATAGCTCACTGATTGCTGATTGGAAATAGGCGCGCTCTCTGGACCTCACCTGCAGGTAGCAGCCACGCCCCTCGCCAGCACTTGCAATGAATGAAGAGAGAGTTAACGCCTCCAGCCAGCACAGACCATAACAAATAATATCTATTTTATTAAACTTTATTTTTATGTTTTTTTTTCTATACTTTTTTGAAAACCGACAAATAATCGAGAACAACTTAACTCGAAACAACTTAAGCCGAGGTATACCTGTATTTTTAAATGAATGAATGAATGCATTCATTTAAAAACATCTAAAACTACATCAGGTTGGCTGATTTGGTGCTGGCGGGTCACATATAGGCTAATCAACGAAAGACATTTTTTCCATGTAAACTTGACATCCCACCAGTACAATACCTCGTTCATTCATTCATTCATTTTCTGAACCGTTTAATCCTGAATAGGGTTGCGGGGAGGCTGGCACCCATCTCAGCCAACTCTGTGCGAGGGTAGAGTACACCCCGGACAGCTCGCCAGGCCATCACAGGGTAGAATCAACTCGTTCATTCATTCATTCATTCATTCATTTTCTGAACTGTTTAATTCTGAATAGGGTTGCGGGGAGGCTGGCACCCATCTCAGCCAACTCTGTGCGAGGGTAGAGTACACCCCGGACAGCTCGGCAGGCCATCGCAGGGTAGAATCACCTCGTTCATTCATTCATTCATTCATTTTCTGAACTGTTTAATTCTGAATAGGGTTGCGGGGAGGCTGGCACCCATCTCAGCCAACTCTGTGCGAGGGTAGAGTACACCCCGGACAGCTCGCCAGGCCATCACAGGGTAGAATCACCTCGTTCATTCATTCATTCATTCATTCATTTTCTGAACTGTTTAATCTTGAATAGGGTTGCGGGGAGGCTGGCACCCATCTCAGCCAACTCTGTGCGAGGGTAGAGTACACCCCGGACAGCTCGGCAGGCCATCGCAGGGTAGAATCACGTTGACGGCTATGCAGCTACTCTTGACGAAAGGA
Organism: Plotosus lineatus; assembly: GCA_024760905.1. Taxonomy (NCBI): domain Eukaryota; kingdom Metazoa; phylum Chordata; class Actinopteri; order Siluriformes; family Plotosidae; genus Plotosus; species Plotosus lineatus. The sequence goes on from CM045732.1 coordinate 62,487,457, forward strand.
CAGTGACAACCTGTATAGAGTGGGGCTTGAACCCCCAATCTTGGGATCAGGGATCCAACACGTTTACCACCAGGCCACCACTGCCCACAATACCGCGCAAGAAGTGTAAAGATTGTTCGGTACAAGCCGCATATGACAGTCGCATAAAGTACAAAGCTTCGGGAAAAAATGAAAATTATTATCATAGCGTCAAAAAATACTTTATATTTTCCTGAGTCGCCTCTATTTTTTGAGCCAGTATGTTACTACTGTGGTTGGGTCCAAGTTTAAGTTTTTTTCATTTTGTGTTTGGTCTAAATGTGCACATTTATAAACTCCATATGTGAAGCATAAATCTCACCTAAAGGCCGCCGAACACATTAAATGCTGAAAAAGGAAATAGAAATACAACAATACTGAACATGTAAATGTTAACATCTGTCCAACGTGAGTTTTACAGAAAAGCCTTGGAAAGGTTCCAAGGTTACGAAAATAGTTCCACAATGACTACATGAAACATATTTATGCTAAATTAGTTTAAAATAAAGTTTCGCCTCAGAAACATCTGATTGTTTTTTCCCAAAATAGCCGTCGATACTGTCTGGTTTTGCCTCATTTAGTCACTGATTCATTTGCTGAACCTCTTTAGCCGACCACTACGGTCGGGGGAGGAAGTGCCTATCTCAGCTGACACTGGGTGAAGGTGGCTTGAACAGCTCGCCAGACCATACAGGGGGAAAAAAAGCACACACACACACACAACACACACCACAGTAACAGTCCCACCTGGGGCAGTTTGGAACACCCAAGTAGCCTAATGTGCATATACATGACTATGGGAGGAAATCTGAGTACCCGAAGGAAACCCACACAGACATGTATACACTCCACACAGAAACCCCCTCGCCAGGCACAGAGCCTGAAGTCATGACCTTCATACCGTTAGGTGATGACCACTACGCCACCATACCTCACCTGGTATCTGTACTGCTAAAACCACTGTCCAAAGTCTGGCCTTTCCCCTTAATATAATTTTTCAAATAAATATATTTAGCCCATATCCCACACTGTATGTAATATTGATGTACACCACATCAACTTTCTTTACTCCACTGACTGAGAGCCTTGTGGCTTTTTTACGCCGCAGAAATCCGAGGAAAAACTGACCAAATCATAAAGAAAACAGCAGACATCAATCCAAGCTGACAAGAACATTTTACTTGCGCGGTGGTTTTATTATACACCAATTTTCTGGATAAGCCTATAAAGTTCAGAGATTTAAACCGCAGTTCTTATTTACACTGACCCTCACCAGCCCTCCAGGCCACACACCCAGAGTCCTGCCTGATTCATCAAGTACCCCAATGAGCGACAGTAATCAGCTGACACCGGACAAAAGATCAGGGGGAATAGCCGGGGGGGGGGGGACACCGCATATGGAGTTGTTGACCTGGACATTTCCAACCAGGTGGGAGATGGAGAGAAAAGAGTGCATTCAGAGCCTGAACAGGGGGTCGTTCCCTGACCTGTTAAGAAGTGGGTGGCTAAGCCTTGAGACCCATGAGGTCATCACTTCCTCTTCAGAGCGAAGGGTTGGGTAACAAGGGGGTGGTTGAAGAAGCAACACAAGTCCTTATAGTACACCGAGTCTGGAAATAAATACGGCCTAAAGAATCTTGAAACAAAGATTCTTTGGTATCAAATCTCTTTTCATGTCCTTAAGGTATTGAAGCGAGTACAAAATCTGGAGAGAAAAAAAAAAAAAAAAAAAGACACCAATAATTCAAAATCGGCCCAACTTTCATTATACGTCCTCTCGGTACACTGAAATCTGTGCCCTATGGACCCACTATTTGTGTTTTTAACACTGAGGTTTATTCAGATGAGACCGCAGCTGTTGAGTTTAGTTGGAATTAAATCTAAAAGAAAATAAAATGCTCAAAGAAGCATCCAAAAATCTTCCACTCAACAACACTCAACTCTTTTCAAAAAGGAATTGGATACAATGCTACGTGCTTTTATAAGAAAATAATAACCATTCACTCGCTGGTCCAAACTGCCCCTGGGTACGAGTATGAATGGTTGCAATGTGTTGACCTACAGTGGTCTGGCAAGCTGTCCAGGGTGTAACCCACCATCTCTGAGAGACGGCCGAGATAGGCACCAGCTTCCCTGCGACTCTACTTAGGATATAAGCGGCTCAAATGAACGAAAACCTCCCGTGCAGTGAACTGGTTTATCAAAGCCCAGCCATGTCTCTCACCATCACAGATGGTGAGAGACGTGTAAATGAACCATTGATGTCATTCAAAAAGGTTGCCATCGGTGTGTTCCTGCCCTGTGACGGTCTGGCAGGCTGTCTGGCAGGCTGTCCAGGATGTACTCTGTGCTTGCATAGAATCAGCTGAGATGGTTGAAATCCTCCACGCAACCCTAATTAGGATTACGTGGTCCCAGTAAATGAATGAATCTTCTTCTTTTCCTTTCGGCTTTTCCCTTCAGGGGTCGCCACAGCGAATCATCTGCCTCCATCTCACCCTATCCTTTGCATCTTCTTCTCTTACACCAACGACCTTCATGTCCTCCTTCACCACATCCATGAATCGTCTTTTTGGTCTTCCTCTAGGCCTTTTGCCTGGTAGTTCCAGCCTCAGCATCCTATTACCAATATACTCACTATCCCTCCTCTGTACATGTCCAAACCATCTCAATCTAGCCTCTCTGACTTTGTCTCCAAAACGTCTTACATGTGCAGTCCCTCTGATGTGCTCATTCCTGATCCTATCCATCCTCGTTACTCCCAAAGAGAACCTCAACATTTTCATCTCTGCTACGTCCAGCTCTGCCTCCTGTCTTTTCCCCGGGGCCACTGTTTCTAACCCATACAACATCGCTGGCCTCAACACCGTCTTGTACACTTTTCCTTTCATTCTTGCCGATACCTTCCTATCACACATCACACCGGACACTTTTCTCCAACCATTCCAACCTGTCTGCACACGCTTCTTCACCTCTTTTCCACACTCTCCATTGCTCTGGATTGTTGAGCCTAAGTACTTAAAATCCTCCACCTTTCTTATCTCTGCTCCCTGTAACATCACCGTTCCTCCTGGGTCCTTGTCATTCATGCACATGTATTCTGTCTTACTGAGGCTAATCTTCATTCCCCTCCTTTCCAGGGCATACCTCCACCTCTCTAGGTTTTCCTGCACTTGTTCTCTGCTCTCACTACAGATCACAATGTCATCTGCAAACATCATAGTCCATGGGGAATCTTGTCTAACCTCGTCTGTCAGCCTGTCCATCACCATAGCAAACAAGAAGGGGCTGAGAGCTGACCCTTGATGCAGTCCCACCTCCACCTTGAACTCTTGTGTCACACTGACAGCACACCTCACCACTGTTTTACATCTCTCATACATGTCCTGCACCACTCTAACATACTTCCAGTAAATGAATGAATGAAATGAATAAATCATCATTCGTTCATTTTGCAAAAATGCTTTATTCTACTGGGGTCATAGCGAGACTGGAGCCTATCTCAGCTGACTCTGGCCAAAGGTGAGGTATACACCTTGGATACCCTGGAGGTCCAGAACAGGACTAACATACACACACAACCATTCACACTCAAACCAAAGGTCAATTTGGAACGGCCAATTAGCCTAATGTGTATGGGAAGAACCTGGAGAACCTGGAGGTGAAGCACACAAACATGAAGAGAATATGGACACAGAGAGAACCCTGGATACAGAGTAACCATCATTTAAGGGTCATAATGATCACCTAAAAAAACCTTACTGACTATGACTTCTGGAGGGTGGCTCCTATATCTGCCGAAACTGAGCAAAAGTAGAGAACACCCTGAAAAACTTGCAAGACCATCGCAGCGCCTGAACACACACAGTCATTCACACTCACATCTAGGGGCAGTATGGAGCAGCCAATTAGCCCAACATTCATGTCTTTGAAGTGTGGGAGGAAACTGGAGTACCTAGAGAAACCCCAAGCAAGCATGTAGGGGAGAACATGCAAACTCCACACAAGCACACCCTTGCCGAGCCTGGGACTTGACTGTGAACTTTCTTGCCGTGGGGTGGACGTGCTAACCACTACGCCACTTTGCCGCCAAGAAAATAATCAACATCTGGTAATGTGATATAAAGCAGAGAACCATTTTTATGAAGTTCATATTCTTCAACTTCATAAGAATGTTTTTTTTTTATTATTATTATTTATTGGAAAAGAATCGGCGAATCATTTTCCAATAACAGTACATCACTAAAAAGTGTTTTTGAACTCTTAAACCACATGAAACAAAAAATAAATAAATAAACGCAGCTTGTCATGTTTCCTAGAAACCAGTCCCTGTATGACGGTTCCTATAAACATGCAACATATTGAAACAAGCACATTAATATAAACCAATCGTACAGCTGGAACTACTGTCAGAGCTGCTGTTGGAGAAAATGAATTGAACAAAATCAGGAATTCAGCAGCACTGCAGTAGTACAGCAGATTATTAAATGACTAGTAAGTGAACTAATATAAACCGTAACGAAGAGCGTGAAAAGTGTAAGCCCAGACCCACCCACGGATCCTGGGAGATTTAGCATTAATGTACTTACCCTTCACAAGACAGTTATTGAAGTACCATTTGCACAGAGGTTGATCTGCAGAGCCAATTGAAAGCATAAAAATAAATCCCAGTGTGTCTCAACACCCCGAAAACACTGCGGATTGATTTATTATCGGATAAATTAAACCTGTCCTTCTACTTTTCAACAAAGTCTGTTGTTCTGCCTGCACTGCTTTATCATGCTAAAATGATAATAAACGCAAAATGATAATATAATACGGCAGTGGTGGAAGCAGTGGTGGCCCGGTGGCCTCGTAAGGTGCTGGATTACCGATCCTAAAGTCGTGGGTTCAAGCCCCACTGTCACCAGGTTGTCACTGCTATCTAAAGGCCGGCCATGTTTCTCACTGTCTATGATGGAAGGCATGTTTAAAAAAAAAAAACAAAAAAAAAAAAAACAACATTGCTGACTTTTTTCAAGAGTTGGGCTACATAGCCATCAGCATGTTTCTGCCCTGTGATGGCCCGATGAGCTGTCCAGGGTGTACTCTGCCTCGCCCATAGTCGGCTGAAATGGGTGCCAGCCTCCCCACGACCCTAAACAGGATTAAGTGGGTCAGAAAATAAATGGCAATTAAGACTCAGTGGGTTGCTGATGGTTCAAGTCCCAGTACCACTGAAATGCCACTGTTGGGCCCTTGAGCATGGCCCTTGAGCATGGCCCTTGACCCTCAGTTATATAAATACTGCATGTAAGTTGTTCTGGGTAAGGGCATCTGCTATATCCCAAAAATATAAAGAAATATTGCACTTTTGAAAGGAAAGCTGTCGATGATTAACACTGTAGGTTTAACCATAATAAATTATTCTGATATTTTGTGAATATGCACAACAAACTATTGCTATTTAGCAAAATATAACTTCATAACATCAGGTTTTGGCACTGCTATGGACTAGCGAGCTGTTTAGGGTGCACGGCACCTTCGCCTCGAGTCGGCTGAGATAGACTCCAGTCACTCCACAACCCTAATCAGATAAAGTGGTTCAGAAAATGACTGAATGAAAGAATGAGTACAGTACGGATTACCTCATTTCGGACCAATGAGCACCTGTCGTTTCTGTTTTCACCCCGCCGGGCAGTGTATTTATTCTATACCCTTAGATTTAACAAAATCATTGCATATCTTGGTCCTGCTTACCTCTGCAATCACACGATTGGTGTCACCCAGGAAAAGCAGACTGAGAGCCTCTTCTTCATTGGCTGATGGTTGTAAAGACAGATTCTTGAGGTGAATGTTCTGCTCCGGATCTTCCATGATCGTCACCGTCCTTGTTAAGCACAAAACACAAAAAGTTAAACAGTGCGAGGCATCAAGAACAAATGGCACACTTAAAGTAAAGAGTCATTCTCGTTCCTTCCCTTCTTACATCTTGATGACTGAAGTGCCCTTAAACAAGGCAACTAACCCCCAACTGTTCTCTGGGCGCTGCAATGTGTAGCAGCCCACTGCAGCACTGTGCATGTGTGTGTGTGTGTCATTGTCATCATCATCATCATCATTTTCTGTAACCGCTTCATCCTAATTAGGGTCGCGGGGAGGCTGGTGCCCATCCCAGCCAACTCAGGGCGAGGGCAGAGTACACCCTGGACAGCTCGCCAGGCCATCGCAGGGTGTAAACACGCTGACGGCTTTGCAGCCTACTCTTGTCGAAAGTCAGCAATGGTTCTTTTACATGAAACTCTCACCATAGACAGTGAGAGACATGGCCGGCCTTTGATAACCTTTTAGTTAGCTGCACTGGGGGGGGGGGGGGGGGACAGTGACAACCTTGTGGAGAGTGGGACTCGAACCCCCAACCTTTGGATCAGCGATAACCAGCAGTTACAGAAAATGAACTGATGAACTGAAATTTGGAAATCCAATCATGGAATCACTAATACGTATCAAGAGGAAGAATGATTTAACATGATAAACTCATTTATTCATTTTCTGTACCGCTTAATCCTAATTAGGGTCACAGGGAGGCTGGCGCCCATCTCAGCCGACTCTGGGCAAGGGTAGATAACACCCTGGATAGCTCGCCAGGCCATCGCAGAGCAGAATCACACTGACGGCCATGCAGCCTACTCTTTACAAAAGTTATGACAACAAACTGATTAGTAAAATAAACAAATAATCTCCGGTGCTTGTGCACTGGTGCCGTGAAGGGTGATAGTTTGGGGGTGGGCCGAAAATGTCTTTGAGCTTGTAGGTTTAATGACACCGATTTGTTCATTGAAAAATAACAGATGCTCTAAATCAGTGGTTCCCAACCTGGGTTCGATCGAACCCTAGGGGTTCGGTGAGTCGGTCTCAGGGGTTCGGCGGAGCCTCTGCCACGGAGGTCAGGACACACCCGACTCATCGTGTCAATTAGTGATGACACGCCCCGCTTGGCCATCACTGGCTGCAGATGATCACATTACATTGCTTGGCCAATCAGTGCCACGGGGAATTTTGCTGACTTTCGTAAAGAGTAGCTGCAAAGTCATCAGCGTGTTTCTATCCCTTGCTAAAAGGGTTGTGACAGGAAGGGCATCCCACGTAAAAACCTCTGCCAAATTAAACGTGCGAATCAAAATGATTCGCTGTGGCGACTCCCGAGTAAAAAAGGGAAAAAGCCGAAAGGAAGACAGACAGTAGTCAATGTGTGAAGTCGTGAGATTTTTTTTCGGAATATTTTAATCCATACTAACTATGTCAAGCAAATAAAGAAAGTGGTTGGACGAATATGTACAACATGGATTCACATGCATCATGGAATGTGATGGGACTCAGCATCCTATCTGAATGATTTGCAATGCCAAGTTGAGCACCTCTAGTCTCACACCAGCAAAACTAAAGGAATACTTCGTGAAACTGCATGGAGATGGGAATACAAGAACACAACAGTACCTGTGTCTTGAATTTGTAAAAAAAAAATCATATTTTTATTTTTCACTGATGAAGGGTTCGGTGAACGTGCATATGAAACTGGTGGGGTTCGGTACCTCCAACAAGGTTAAGAACCACTGGTCTAAATGTTTAAATTTTGGTCAGAATTGTGTTGCATCACAGAATTTTAAGAAAACCGGAAAAGGACAATCAGAAGTCAAATCGATATGACAAGAAGTCAAGTCTGCTCAATTACTCTCAAAAGGTTCTATCGTGGGACCATCGAGACCACAGGTGTCAAACTGAGAGCTTTATTTTTACATTCTCCACATCAGCCATTACCATTAAACGTAATTCATCATCCAGTCACTAAATGGTGGCAAAATATTTCAAGTGAACAGCTAGTCATTCGAGACTCAGGAACGATTGCATGCTAACCTGTTTTTCATGTAATTCAGTTATTACTCGACCCTCGATGACTTCGAAATTTAGAGATGCGTCCCTGAGTGAAGACGAGTTTGACACCCCTGATCTAGACTGCAGTCCAAACTATTACTGCCCACATGTTTTGACAGCTCTACAGCAATACGAGTAAAGACATGGAGAAAAAAAGTGAGAAAAAGAGAAAACAGTCTCCTTGTGACCGAAAAATTCAAATAGCTTCTTGAAAAGTTTAGCTTGTGTGGTCAGGAGTGGGCATTGTCTATTTCCAGCAGCGTGTAATTAGCGGGACGAAGGGCCTTGGGTTTGGATCCCCAACGAGAGAAGGCAGCGTGATGGAGGAGCATTAAAATGAAAGGAAAATAGAGGACCAACAGCAACACACACCGATCTGAGTTCACCATGAAAATGTCGATGAAACTATGAGGCAGCAAGTGGGAAAATGAAAAGCTACAGTGAAGACATAACTCAGATGGACTCCAATAGAAGGAACAGGACACAGGAAATATATTTAAAAGCAGCTCTAGCTATGTGTACTGCAGCCTGCAGGCAGAGCTATATGAAATTTTCTGACCTACAGCTGACACAAGGATTGTCTCTTTCAGTCTCTGAGGTGTGTGTGTGTGGTCTTATACTACAGTCCTGTTCAAGCATGTGAGTTCCCACAAATATTACATTTGGTGAAATAATAAAAGCAGCTACTATACCTACTGTTAATTTGGCACACCGCCATAAAACCCAAAGATAAAGATGAAAAAAAAAAACAAATCATTCCCTTTAATAAAATATTTGAGACCTTTAGAAGAACCATTGTAACAAGTAAAGTTGGAATGAAAAATTGCAGCAATTCCTGCTTTTGTGATAAAACTGGACACTAATGATATTTTGCAGATATTACAGGCAAAAGAGATACTTACGGTAAGTCCTCCAGATTGGCTGCCTCATGGCGTGGATCAAGAAGGTCATATCCCACCTCATTGTAGATCTCAAGGTAGGATATGTGTGTGGTATACACCATGCTGTTGTCCTGAAAACAAAAATTTTCAGTAGGAACTTATGTAACATGTATACAGGGACTTATACCTCACTTTCCACGGTTAATAAGGACCAAGACCCCCCTCCGACCACCAATTTTCACGAAACAGGATCGACACCCCCCCCCCTCATCTGACATATACGTACATGTAAGAGTATATAACATCAATAAATACATATTCAACGCAATAAATACTTATAAAAACAATTAAACATTCAAAAATAATGAACAAGATGTAAATAAAATATAAATACACACATACAGAGGCGCGCGCACGCACAGAGATGCGCACCTCACATAAAAATGTAAGTAGTTTTGTTGGGGGGTTTTGGGTTGCTTTTTTGTTTTTGTTTGTTTGGGGTTTTTTTTTTTTTTTTGCATAATTGGCTTTGTTTTGCGGCATTTTTCGATGAACATTTTTTGAAAAACCCGCGATGCACTGAAGCCGCAGGGATCACTATATAAAAAAAGGCAAAAAGCTTATGCTAGGTCCTGAAATTTCTAAACACATATATAAAAACATAAAATGTTTATGCCAGATCCTGAAATTCAGCTTTGTAGATCACTAGCCAAAACATTAACGCCACAAATGTTTACAGCTGAATGCCGAAGTCTCTACATCTGATGGTTTCTCGATGACAAAATGAAAATGAAAATCCAAATGATCTGGCAAAATCAACAATCAATGAGCATGAAAAGACTTTTTTTTCACATCCTATTCAGTCCCCAGACCTGATTTAAAGAAGGCAGGACATTTTGTATGACATCTGGCAGAGTATTAACAGACATGTCAAGAAAAATCGGTTATGATTTGCCAATAAATCTGGGAAGACTTTGTACAGACATGGCAGGAATAAACGGGGAATTTTACAACTAAAAAGATGAAAAGGCTGTTCAGCTTTTCAAAAGTTGGCGGCAGATACAAAGGCAAGGCATGACATACAAGTTATTAGAGAATATTTATATTATATTTAAGAAGTGAAATGAAAACCTTTATACCAGTATCAGTTGCACTGTTATTAATCTTTTTTTTAACAGGAACATGTCACAGATCTGACACATATAAAATTGACCTTTTGTTTCGATAAAGCATGTCCTTAATACGTATTGATTAGTTCACCAAAATTGTTGAATTTTTCATATTTCCTGTACCAGCTATGGATGCATGGTTTCTTGTATGGTGCTCCCTGCAACATGTTATCATCTCGATAAGAAGAACTTACTCACAGGGATACCCTATTAACTCATCTTAAAACATTTATACCCCCATTTCACTGGACTACGGCATGCAAGGATCATAACGGAAAGGCGCGGAACGCAGTGGACAGAAGAGCTTCGGCGTTTTTACCTGGAAAATGGATGAAAATACTACGGAAAAATGGAAATTCTTATACTCTCGGAACGTTCACAGCATGTGCGTAACAGGTACGCCAAAGTGACTCCACGGAACACTCACGGAATTTTTTCCATAAACTTGTTTTTGAACATGTTCAAAAGCACGTTCACAGAATATTTTGGCCTGCCAGAAGCATACTGAGGTGGAGGAAGACGTGAGGAATAACTACAGAATCACACGGAATGTCACGGAAGATGTGGGCATAATTGCGGAACGTTTGCGGATGACAACATTTTTGCTTCCGTAAGTCTGCCGTGCTCCAGTGAAATGGGGGTATTAGATTTTGTTGCATAGAAGCCTGAAATTTATTAATGTACCATATTTAACAGCCAAGTGGAAAAATATAATAGGAACAGTTCCAAATGAAAATAAATATTTAAATAGATAATTAAATCAATAAATAATTTATTTTTTTTTAAATCACTGAGGTGGTTTAAAGGATCCTCTGGCCCAACATCTATATTTTATGAATACACCATTCGTTTTGATGACAGCCCCGAGTCTGTTGAGACACTGCATAATATTTGTCTACTCTTCTTTACAAAACTGTTGGCATTTAGTCAAATTGGATGGTGAGTGTTGATGCACTCCAATCTTCAAGTCATTCCACAGACTTTCATAGGGATTAAGTCGGTCACTGATTAGGCCACATAAGGGCATTCACCTTTTTTTCTTCCCTTTAATAGCAGGTCATTGTCAATGCAGTCGTGAGGGGGCACAAGCCAGTGTTCGTCCTCACACCGGTCCCAAGCCTGGATAAATGTAGAGGCTTGCATCAGGAAGGGCATCCAACGTAAAACACATGCCAAAATTTGTGCTGTTAACCAACAGGGTGCTGGTGGAAATTGGACTACTGTTGGTCAAAGAAGGAGAGGAGGGAGGCGTGTCCATAGGCAGAGAGAGAAGAAGAAAGGCATGAGTCTAGGACTGAGAGTAGGGACTTTGAATGTTGGAACTATCACAGAAAAAGATAGAGAGCTGACTGACATGATGCAGAGAAGGAAAGTGGACATTCTGTGTGTTCAGGAGACCAGGCGGAGAGGCTAGAAGCTTAGGAGCAGGGTTTAAGCTGTTTTATCATGGTGTGGATGGGAAGAGAAATGGAGTAGGAATCATCTTGAAGGCGGGGTTTGTCAGGAATGTTATAGAAGTGAAAAGAGTGTCAGACAGAGTGATGAGTCTCAAGTTAGAAATTGAAGGTGTGATGTTCAATGTTGTAAGTGCTTATGTCCCACAGGCAGGATGTGAGCTAGAAGAGAAGGAGAGATTCTGGAGTGCGTTAGATGAAGTGATGCAGAGTACCCCCAGAGGTGAAAGAGTGGTCATTGGAACAGACGTCAATGGATATGTTGGTGCAGGCAACAGAGGGGACGAGGAAGTGATGGGCAGGTTTGGTATCCAGGACAGGAACACAGAAGGAAAGATGTTGATAGATTTTGCAAAAAGGATGGAAATGGCTGTGGTGAATACTTTCTTCCAGAAGAGAGAGGAGCATAGGGTGACTTATAAAGTGGAGGAAGGAGCACACTGGTAGACTACATCTTGTGTAGACAATGTAATTTGAAGAAAATCAGTGACTGCAAAGTATTAGTGGGTGAGAGTGTTGCCAAACAGCATAGGATGGTGGTGTGCAGGATGACGCTGATGGTGAGGAAGGTGAAGAAGGCAAAGGCAGAGCAGAAGACAAAATGGTGGACTCTGAAAAAAGGAAGAGTGTATGTTGTCTTCAAGGAGGAGTTAGTTGGCTTTGGGTGGTCAGGAAGTGCTTCCACATGACTGGACAACCACAGTTAATGTGATCAGGGAGACAAGCAGGAGAGTACTTGGTGTGTCCTCTGGAAGGACAGTAGATAAGGAGACTTGGTGGTGGAATGAGGAAGTTCAGGAGTGTGTACAAAAGAAGAGGTTGGCTAAGAAGAAGTGGGACATTGAGAGGACCATAGCGCGCGTAGGCCTCCGTCAGTCCCGAAGGACTATGGCTGCGCTCTGGCCAGTATCCCGACTGGTGACACTCCCCAGTGCACAGAGCCTGGGTAGGGAGTAATGAGGGACAGGCTGTTACCCAAGCAGCAAGTCCCCCCCTGTCTCGGCGCCACCGGAAGGATCCAATGGAAAGGCAAGTGCCGATACGACTGGGTTCCAGTGCCGCTGCAGGAGAGAAACTACGGTCAATTTAGAACGGCCAATTAACCTACAGTGCACGTCTTTGGATTGCGGGGGAAACCGGAGCACCCGGAGGAAATCCGCACAAGCACGGGGAGAACATGCAAACTCCACACAGAAACGCCCAGGCCGGGAATCGAACCCGGGCCTTCTTGCTGTGAGGCGGACGTGCTAACCACTACGCCACCGTGCCGCCAGAGGACCATAGAGACTAAACAGAAGTACAGGGAGACACAGCGTAAGACAAAGGTCGCGGTGTCAAAGGCCAAACAGAGGGCGTATGATGACTTGTATGCTAGGTTGGAGGGTAAGGAGTGAGAACATGATTTATACAGGTTGGCACAGCAGAGAAATAGAGAGGGGAAGGATGTGCAGCAAGTTAGGGTGATTAAGGACAGAGTGGGAAATGTATTGACTGATGACAGAAATGTGCTGGGAAGATGGAAAGAGCACTTTGAAGAGCTGATGAATGAGGAAAACGAGAGAGAACAAACAGTAGAAGAGGTGACCATTGAGATACAGGAAGTAGCAAAGATTAGTAAGGGTGACATGAGGAGGGCATTGAAGAGGATGGCGAGTGGAAAGGCAGTTGGTCCTGATGACATACCGGTGAAGGTATGGAAGTGTCTAGGAGAGGTAGCAGTAGATTTTCTGACAAGAACATTCAACGAGGTCTTAGAGAGTGAGAGGATGACAGAGGAATGGAGGAGAAGTGTGCTGTAGCCCATTTTTCAGAACAAGGGAGACGTGCAGAGTTGTGGCAACTACAGAGGGATAAAGTTGATGAGCCATACGATGAAGTTATGGGAAAGCGTAGTGGAAGAGAGATGAAGAACAGAGGTCAGCATTTGTGAACAACAGTTTGGTTTCATGCCAAGAAAGAGCACCACAGATGCAGTGTTTGCTTTGAGGATGTTACTAGAGAAGGTCAGAGGGAGCTGCATTGTGCCTTTGTGGATCTGGAGAAAGCATGTGATAGGGTGCCTAGAGAGGAACTGTGGTATTGCATGAGGAAGTCTGAAGTGGCACAGAAGTACGTTAGAGTGGTGCAGGACATGTATGAGAGATGTTAGACAGTGGTGAGGTGTGCTGTCAGTGTGACAGAAGTGTTCAAGGTGGAGGTGGGACTGCATCAAAGGTCAGCTCTGAGCCCCTTCTTGTTTGCTATGATGATGGACAGGCTGACAGACGAAGTTAGACAAGAATCTCCATGGACCATGATGTTTGCATAGGACATTGTGATATGTAGTGAGAGCAGAGAACAAGTGCAGGAAAATCTAGAGAGGTGGAGGTATGCCCTGGAAATGAGAGGAATGAAGGTTAGCCTCAGTAAGACAGAATACATGTATGTGAACGACAAGGACCCAAGAGGAACGGTGAGGTTACAGGGAGCAGAGATGAAGAAGGTGGAGGATTTTAAGTAGGCTCAACAATCCAGAGCAATGGAGAGTGTGGGAAAAGAGGTGAGGAAGCGTGTGCAGGCAGATTGGAATGGTTGGAGAAAAGTGTCCGGTGTGATGTGTGATAGGAAGGTATCAGCAAGAATGAAAGGAAAAGTGTACAAGACGGTGATGAGGCCAGCGATGTTGTATGGTTTAGAAAAGAATGGTGCTGAGGAAAAGACAGGAGGCAGAGCTGGAGGTAGCAGAGATGAAAATGTTGAGGTTCTCTTTGGGAGTAACAAGGATGGATAGGATCAGGAATGAATACATCAGAGGGACAGCACATGTAAGAGGTTTTGAGATGGTTTCGAAATGCACAGAGGAGGGATAGTGAATACTCTGGTACATTGGAGGGATGGTGAATACATGCTGAGGTTGGAACTGCCAGGCAGAAGGTATAGAGGAAGACCAAAGAGAAGATTTATGGATGTATGGAAGGTTGGTGTAAAAGATGATTTCACAGGATAGGGTGAAACAGAGGCAGAAGGTCCGCTGTGGTGACCCCTGAAGGGAACCGCCGAAAGGAAAAAAAAATAGAAGGTCATTATCATGTTGGCAAATGAATCTTTTCCCCCAATAAACCTTTCACGAACACGGCAGCAATGAGGCCTGTGTTATCTGACCTTAGTACTTTCCCCCACAACGTTATTTTGAGATCTTTTTACAGTGCTTTGCCACCCATAGTTGATTGCGTTCTGTTCCACTTCCAGTAACTAGAATGCTCAAGGAATAATGATTTTTATGCTAAACTAATTAGGATACTTCCAACAAGTGGAAGCTAATTAGCTTGTTATGCAATGTAGGTGATTAATTATTTCTGATTGAGGTTAGAAGTATTTATTTAGGTGTGGGTTTGGGGAGGAGGGCTCACTGACTTTCTCACTGAATTATTTTGGACCCCCACCCCACCCCCCCAACTGTTGCTAATGCACCATTGTGTTATACAGCATTCCTTACATAACTCATCCGTTATTAAAATAAACAAAAGCAGTTAATCCACCAGAATGATTATCTGCATTTTTCAGTTTTCCTAAACTGGATAATGTTTTTTTTCCAAAACCACTAGAACAGATTATTTTGGAATGGTGTACAAGTCATTCAATTGAACACATTCTCTATTTAAACAGGTTTTGTTTTTTAGAAAACTGGTCCATGTTAAATTCTAGTTTAATGTAACTTTACAAATAAATATTATTAAGTAATAAATTCATTAAAATAGTTCACAACTTGTCTATCTCTCACTCATCTTTGTGGGTCATGAAGTTAGAAAGAATAAGTAGAGTCTACACTCACATGACCACTCCCACACACACTTCGTGGTAATTTGGAACAACCAGTCAGCCTACCATGCATGTTTTTGAACTGTGGGAAGAAACCCACGCAAGCACAGGGAGAACACACAAACTCCATATGGAAGCGCCCATTGCTGGTGAGGCAGACGTGCAAACCACTACTCCACCATGCCGCCACCTTGGTATTAACAAAAAGCTAAAATATCTGAAGTGATTGATACTCTTGTTTGCTGTGATTATACTAGTCCTTCTCAAAAAAAAAGACCTGAAATATTTCAGTTGGTGTGCGATGAATCTAAAATATATGAAAGTTTAATTTTTATCAGTACATTACAGAAAATAATTAACTTTATCACAATATGCTAATTTTTTGAGAAGGACTATATATTATATACACATACACATACATATACTGTACATATATGCACGCACACACACACACACACACACACACACACACACACACACACTACTGTGCAAAAGTTTTTTTCACTCTATATTTTTTTGTATAATCTTTGCCATAGATTTTTACTTTATAGTTTTTATATGAGCAAGTTAGTCCAAAAATCTTTTTAGATTTCCAAACATTAGTTTTCCAGCATAAAGTGAGATGTTCCATGAAAAATGTCCAGTATCTGAATAAAGAAAGCAGCACATTATGCATAAGACACCACTTTCAGACAAAAATATAACAAGGGCTGCTGCGATTTACATGCAAATAAAGAATCAAGTATGACAGTCAAGATTTCCAGAAGAACTGTGGCTGGTTCTGTAAGACAGCTAGTAGACACTGGGCTTGTAAGACTGCACAAACTGTACCAATATATACACACACACTGAAGACGTGGGGACTACCTGGCTGAAATGCTGGTACAGGTAGGACAGGGTTCTGGGAATGATTCCTCGGTCACTGTAGGACTTAGCTCCACCAGTGATGGTAAAGGTCTTTCCACTGCCAGTCTGTCCATAGGCGAAGACTGTACCATTGTACCCTGCAAGCACACTTAGACAAACAACAGGGAGCTTTTAAAAATGAAAGAAAATAAGACAATCAGTTCTCAATCAAACCAAAAAATGCAGTGTTTTCCATAACTAGTTGGCATGGACCTTGGAAATTGCCCACAACATTGCACAATGTCTGTAAACCCTGACTGAATGAAACTTGACATTCCAAATGACCCGAAGAAAGGAAAAGAGTGTGAGCTCCCATGGACAAATGCATGACTGTGAGCAGAAGCTGTCGTGTCAGAAACGATCATGGATTGCACAGATTGTGGTGTTTCGTTGGGTTTTTATTTTGCTTTGGCGCAGGAATTACCATTGTGGAAATCTGAACTGTACTTGATGGCACACTGCTGAAGAGCCAAAGAAATGACAAATCGTCACACATTTTTCACCAAATATCTCTTCCAACACACTGAGTTTTCTCAAAGAATTAAAAAACACTTTATAATTTCATGATTCGTATCTGTATACTGCAGTTGGTGTAATGATTACTTTGTGGGTGAGAGAATTTGGTTTTGGATCCTATAGTGATATTTCACAGAGCTCTTGGAGGAACGATACAAAGACAGCTACAAAATTCTTGGCCTTCATATCCTGGAACCTTTTTCCCAAAAAATCACCACATCTCCTTGATCATGAATGACATGAAACCAATGGAGGCAAAATGACTAGAGATAAAAAATAGCATACCTTGTTTGAATCATCATAGAATTTTACAAACTGTCTCATATTGGCTTGTCATTAAAACAATGCTCCTTTCTCAGTGGAAAACCAGTAAATTCCTTTATATCCTGGGTGTTAAATGTACGGCCCATGTAAACGACAGACCTGATACAAGTTGTAATCTAACCCAGTGGTCCCCAACCACCGGTCCGCGGACGTATGTCCTCCGTGGCATTTTCTTCCTGAGTAAGCCAGTCTCATCGCAATTAAAGACTTGCTGGCCAAGAGAATTCTCAGCCTTGATAAAATCAGCAAATTCCTGCTTGAACTTCTCAGCGCCATTTTTGTTAGAACTCGCTGCTTCCCGGTGACGAACCACGTGGTGAATCCCACTTCTCCGCTGAAAATTTTCGAACCAGCCTCAACTTGCTTTTAAAGTGCAACCCTTCAGTATTCGAGTTCGGGTCTTTTTTTACCAAATCATAATAGATTTCACGAGCTTTGCAGCAGATCACATCCTCGCTAACACTATCTCCTGCTAACTGCTGCTCGTTTATGTATCGGAGCAGTAATTTTTCCACCTACTCCAGAATTTGCGGTCTTCGTTTGCTGATAACCGTCAAACCTTTCACCACCACACTGGCTTTAACAGCTTCTTTATTCTTCAGGATCGCGCATATCGTTGATTTAGCCGTGCCATATTCCTTAGCAAGATCAGTAACACGCACGCCTGATTCATGCTTAGCTATCAGCTCTTTCTTAAACTCAACAGTTTTCCGCACAACTGACCTTTTCTCAGTAGCTTTCTTTGGAGACATGTTTATTAGGTAATCTAATCAAGTTAAAAAAAAAAAAAAAACACGGTATACAGACACTCCCCGACTTACGTTTTTTCACTTTTACGTTTTTTTTTTGTTTTTTTTTTTCAAAAAAAAAACAAAAAACAAACAAAAAAAAAAGTCAAATTGAGTTATTTTGAGTTTAGATGTACGGAACCAATTAAAAACGTAAGTTAGGGAGCATCTGTACTGTACTTTGTAGAACAGGAGCAAGCACATCCACACACACACACAGTGGTCAGGTAGAGTCAAAAGAGACCGATTTCCGGAAGTCGTACACTTTTTCTCACTCACGGTTTCGCTTTTTTTTTTCCTCGCACATTTTTCAAGTTCGACTTCCAAATTTTGTTTGACTTCCAAGGCAAAAAAATCTCGGATTTTTTGTTTGAATTCTGATTTGTTCGACCTCTAAAGCATTTGAGAACCGAGGTACCACTGTAAGAGGGTGAATGTGAGGGTAAATGAGAGTAAATATGAGGGGAAAGTGAGGTGTTACTTTCCGTGTTAGCCCTGCAATGGGACTGTACTGGCTGTCACCCGAAGTCAACTGGCATTGTCTCCTGCTTCTCTGCCACCCTGATAGATAAACTACATAGATAATAAAGAGCTATATGGATGGATGAAATAGGGCAGTGGTGGCCTGGTGGTAAAAGGTGCTGGATTGCTGATACTAAGGTTGGAGGTTTGAGTCCTACTCACCACAAGGCTGTCACTGACCCCCCCACCCCAGTGCAGCTAACCTGGTTATCAAAGGCCGGCCATGTCTCTCACTGTCTATGGTGAGAGGTT
>CM045732.1:62513495-62633495 GCA_024760905.1 Plotosus lineatus
TTGCCTCAAAGACTTCTTCTTGCTTGGTTCCTTGATCAAAAACTTTCTGGAACCTACAAAGAACAAAAGGAAAACAGTTCAGGGAAAACCACACTTGATAAACATCTCAACCAATCTCTGAAAAAAAACAAAACAAAAAAAACAATAAAAATAACTATTAATCCGGGCCAGTGATGTGATGGTTGGGGTGCTGGGTAACCCAGAAACCCATGCAAGTACAGGGAGAACATGCAAACTCTAAACAAAAAGGCGCCTGAGCACGGGATTCAAACCCAGGACCTTCAAACAACTAAGCCATCATGTCATTCACTTATATAATTTTTATAAATAAAAACATATTTAATTGCCCTTGGAAAAAAAAAAAAGATTTATAACGTTAATTCAACTCCTTTGACCATCAATTACCAGAATGCATTACTGTAAATATCACTGTAAATCAGTGCCTCTCAATTATTTTCTGTGGCGCCCCCTCTAGAAAGAAAAAAACATTTTACGACCCCTACCGCCCCACGAGCGAATATAAATAGGATTATTTGTCTATAAATGTGCTATTAGTACACCTCTGCATAACATTGTATCTTTATTAACATTAAAAACCAAAAAAATGAAAGAAATAGTTCAACTTACAACAAAGAAAAACTTCATTAACATTTTCAATTGTAACAGAAAAGATTTAAAGTGCGCCAATGTGTCTGAAATTTAAAAAAAAAAATCCTTATTTAAACTCATTCAACTTATTCATGTCTTAACATCTCTGTCTCTCTCCACCTTTCTTTTCGTTTCTGTTCGAAATTTTTCCGTGTTGTTTCTTAAGGGGTTGTTTACTGCACTTCATATTGTTTGCTCATGCAAAAAACCGTTCGACCATCAAGCGACAATGACAGCACCACTGCCAACTAGTGGTGTGGGGGTGCAATTACACTTAATTCTCGTACACTATTCTAGAAAAGCATGTTCCCCAGGGTCATACACGCACCCCTATTTGAGAAGCACTGCTGTAAATACAAGAGTATCCATCAATGGTCCAGCTGTACACAGATTTGGCTCATTCCAAAATGCAATAGCCTTGACGTTTATCTTATTAAATTACACCAGTGACCCCAAATCCACGGATGTGCACTGATATTAAAATGACTGTATGGCATCTGTAATGTACGCAGTTCCGTTTTTCACCTGAATCTGTAGCTCTCCTTCTTGTTATTGATGAAGCCGTCTGCAAGATCCCTTGGAACCACAAACTCCATCGTGCCTCCGCTCTGTTCCTCATTATCCGCAGAGTATACCTGGCAAGAGAAAGACACACAAAGTTTCATCATTCAAGAGAACAGAACAGTTTCACACATGCTACACATCAGTGGCCCTCTACATTGAGAACATTGTGCACATTCTTGTGCTTTCTCTTGCTGATACACCGATCTCGGCTCAGGACAAAATAGATTCCGGACAGTGACAACCTTGTGGAGAGTGGGACTCAAACCCCCAATCTTTGGATCAGCGATCCGGCGCCTTATACCACTAGACCACCACTGTCCCAATGACGGCAGGTGAGTGAAGACAATTGTGTTCTGGGTTATGTTACTGATAGTCAGGTGACAGAAATCAGTGAAAGGAATGATGGGAAGTGTAGTATCTATGCTGCAAGGATAGCATTTTGACAGTACGTGACTGCATTTCTCAGGATTTAGTGTTAAGAAATATATTACAAATTTTGAACATCCTATTGAGCATCATTTCATTTTTTTTTTTTAAACTGAAATAATATGGAAGGGTAGAGGAGGTCATCCACCATGAGTAGCGAAGGCCATCCTCCAAAATCACTGACCAGGTAAATTAGATCAGAGTCAGAGAAGCAACCAAGTTTGAATATGAAGTCAAAATATGCATTTGTCCTCATACCAATTAGAGGCTGTCACTGTGTGTGTGTGTGTCCAGTGCAATCTGAATTCGGGTCACGGGGAGGCTGGTGCCCATCCCAGCCGACTCCGGGTGAGGGCATAGCACAACCCTGGACAGCTTGCGAGGCCATCACAGGGCGAACACACACTAATGGCTTTGCAGCTCAGCTTGTCAAAAGTCAGCAATGATTAATTTACACACCTCTCACAGTGAGAGACACGAACAGCCTTTGATAACCCAGTTATCTGCACTGGGGGTGGGCAATGACAATCTGTGGTGAGTGGGGCTTGAACCTCCAACCTTAGGATCAGTGATCCAGCACCTAAACCGCTAGGCCAACACTACACTGCAATCAAAGCGTTCAAACCTGCCTGTCACTCAAGGACCTTTCTGCGTGCATGTTCTCATTGTGGCCTGCAGGGGCTCCGCCTGGGTGCCCCAGTGTCCTCCCACAACCCAAAGACATACAAGTTAGATTTAATAGGTTTATCTAAACTGCCTGCAGCAGTCGGGAAGTGGTGTTCTAGTGGATATGGTGCAGGATCGCTGATCCTAAGGTTGGGGGTTCGAGTCCCCACAAGGTTGTTTGTCACTGTCCCCCCCCAAGTACAGCTAACTGGGTTATGTTTGCCCCATCTATACCACCCAGTGCCAGGTGAAATTTGGTTCCAGCTCATCTACAACCCATGGTGCAGACACACAATAAAAGAAGAATGAAACCATTAGTGAATAATTTGATGTAGTGAACAGCTGTCTCGGGTTTCAGAGCTCGCACACTGATGTAAATAAACAAATGCAAAACCGTTTCCTGCCACTATTTAATTATTTTATTTGCTGCAGCATTTTTTTTTTTTTGTACTTTTATTAATTTCCACATCATGCTTTCAGATCACAATACTCACCGCGACTGCTGTTTTCTTTGCCGGTTTAACGCGAGCAAATATCTGGATGGACTGTTTCACCATCCTCTGCGTTCTGCGTTTGTAAATATAAATAAGACATGAAATAAACCGGTTGTTTTCTTTGTTTGGTTTGTTGTTTGTTTGTTTTTAACCGTGATTATGGGATTTCTTAGCGCATTTCCGCCACAATGACCCCGAGTTTCTCTACTCGATCCACTAAATATTCGTTTTACTCAGCTCTCCCGACAGCGTGCACACTTCCTCTGTTTGAAAGTGTTGCCAAGCAACCAAGCGTCACGTGTTCAAGTACTGTACTGAACTTGGCTTTCCTTAAACGGGGCGTGGCGTCATAAGGGAATTGATTAGAAGGATATTTTAAACAACAGGACACTTATTTTGGCTGAACTTTTTATTTATTTATTTATTTTTTACCACTCCCAATCCACTCTTACTTCACTTTACCTTGAAATTACACGAAATTTAAAATAATAATTTTATTACCTTTGCATATATTTGTGAATCCATTTAATGTATCATACTTAAAAACATATTTTTCCATTAAAAAATTAAAAATGAACATTCATTCTCTTACATTTCTACAACCAGCTTGATACGTAAACACATGCACCCTTGTGTACTATCTGGAAATTCTACAAGACCTCATACTCCAGACTGCAACCCAAAATGTTCAAAGAGACATATTGGACCAAAAAATAAATAAAAACAAACGTCTGGAGCCGCAAAAAAAATAATAAAACCCTCATATAAGCTTTATATGAAGGAAACACAGGCTGTAAGTGTATATGATCCTACTATCAAAATGATAACGAGCATTCTTGATTCAATGCTTATTTTCCCTGCAGCGCATCCTGGAGAGAATGATACCACGTGACTACTCTGTTGCACGACATTTTGTGCTTTACGTTTGTTTAACTTTAATTATCATATTAATCTATTATATTTTGTTACATTGATGAAATTAAAGAAACTCAATAAAGAAATCAGCGGCACATCAGAGTTGTCTGATCAATGTCAATCACATCACATGACTCAGCAGAGGCGATTAAATACAAAGATTGTTTCTCCCTCCTGCTGATTGGTTGTAGATGACGTGTACACAGCTTTTTTTTTTCCTCCTCGTGCACATGTCATCAACGTGATTCTTGAATTGTGAATTCATGTTTTTTTAGTGTGGTTTTTAATGATTATTTAAGCGCTATGATGTCACTCAAACGCCCTGCATCTTCTCTAGCTTCTGGTAAAGAAGCCTAAGCGCTTTATTCATTCATAAATATTATCAAAGTACAAAATTAAAAAGTTTTTACTTCATCATTACTACATTTTACTACATTATTTTGATTTGATACTTCCAGATTAGCGGCAAATCCGGAAGTTACTGGCACGTGTTCAAATTTAGCCAATGGCTGAGAGCTTTTGTTTCTTCCTCCTGCTGATTGGTTGCAGATAATGTGTACGCCTCTTTTTTCCTCCTCGTGCACATGTCATCAACGTGATTGCTTGAACTGTGAATTCATGGGTTTTTTAGTGTGTTTTTAATGATTATTTAAGCGTTATGATGTCACTCCAACGCCCTGCATCTTCTCTCGCTTCTGGCAAAGAAGCCTAAGCGCTTTATTCATTCATAAATATTATCAAAGTAAAAAATTTTAAAAAGTTTTTACTTCATCATTACTACTTTTATCATTATACTATTTTGTAATGGCATTAATCAAAAAGCCAACCTACCAACTGATCAATTAAAACGACCATCCAGAACAACCAAAACTATGCATAGTCAACATCTCCTTCGGATACCAGCCAAAACAGATACCTACAAGTTCAGCTTCATGCCAAACACCATTAAAGACTGGAACTCGCTACCACCAGACCTGATCAACACCATATCAGCAGCTAAGGAGCCAGCTAAATCTTTTGCTGAAATAGTAAGGGGGTCCTGCTAATCAGCTTGACACTTGCGCGGTGAATTAATGTCCTTGCGACGTATCACCTAACCTATCAAGATCAAGATCAAGACTACATTTTACTACATTATTTTTATACTTCCGGATCGGCGGCAAACCCGGAAGTTACAGGCACGTGATTCAAATTTAGCCAATGGCTGAGAGCTTTTGTTTCTCCCTCCTGCTGATTGGTTGCAGATAATGTGTACTCTTTTTTCCTCCTCGTGCACATGTCATCAACGTGATTGCTTGAATTGTGAATTCAGTGTGTTTTTAATGATTATTTAAGCGCTATCACTCCAACGCCCTGCATCTTCTCCAGCTTCTGGCAAAGAAGCCTAAGTGCTTTATTAATTCATAAATATTATCAAATTAATTCATAAACATTAGTACAAAAATTTAAAAAGTTTTTACTTCATCATTACTACATTTTACTACATTATTTTTATACTTCCAGATTAGCGGCAAACCTGGAAATTACTGGCACGTGTTCAAATTTAGCCAATGGCTGAGAGCGTTTCTCCCTCCTGCTGATTGGTAAACGTGATTGCTTGAATTGTGAATTCTTAGTGTGTTTTTAATGATTATTTTAAGCCCTATGTTGTCACTCAAATGCCCTGCATCTTCTCTAGCCCCTGATAAGGAGCCTAAGCGCTTTATTTATTCATAATCACAGTGCAAAAGTAAAAAGTGTTTACTTAGTCATTATTATATTTTACTGTATTATTACTGTATTAATGAGTAAGACATATAGAATGTGTTTAATAAACATATTTTGGCACATGTAATATCATACATAGGGTTTTAAAACCGCATCAATAACTCGCGGATTTTCTTGATCCTTCCGCACTGGCAATGAAACCAAATTATTTATTTCCATTCTTCCTTGAATCCTCTGTTCTCATCAGCTATCTATCTCTTTTTTCCTTTGGGATCCATGGCCCATGACACACACCTTTGTTTACAACAGCAAACTGCCTGGAAACATGTCGCGCTGAAACATGTGTCGCAGGCTATGACACAAATCTTTGATGACAGAAATGTTAAAATGCAGGACTAATATTTTTTATACAATTTTTTTAAATCTTGTAAAATGTTAAGAATGTTTGTCAGACTTGTTCCCCTACAAATACCATATATTCTTTTAACAAATAAACAAACCCAGCTTCTTCCATTTTCCTACATTTTTTAAAAAGCTCCAGGGAGCCACTAGGGTGGCGCTAAAGAGCCTCATGCGGCTCACGAGCCGCGGGTTGCCGACCCCTACTCCAGAGGGAATGATACCATTTGATTTCCTTCAAGATCACGAGAAAAGGATTAATTATTTTTATATCCAGTGTTTTAACTCATTTAAGCCATCTCTGGGCAAGTCGCTAGGCCATCATTGAGACTGAAACACATAACCATTTACATTCACACCTACAAGAAATGTATAATATTCAAATAGCTTGATGTGCATGTCTTTGGACTGTGGGAGGAAACCCAAAGCTCAAGGATGCCAACTCCACAGAGAAACACTCTCTCTGAGGGCAGGACTCGAACTCAGGACCTTGTGGTGAGGCAGGTGTGTTAGATACTTAGGTTGTTACGTGTGTCTCTGAGAATCAAAAACACAATGCAGCTGCTTTCAGCAAAGAAACCTTGTAAGAGTCACGAGAGCAAAATTGCACCACAATCATTGTTTAGTTACAGCTGAACCCAAACTGTCTATGTACCATGAAGATAAAAAAAATCATCAATGTGTCAAAAACATGTTCCTTCACATCCTTTGGAGTTTATGGTGTTTCTCTGTTGCACTTTTTGAACTCTCCTTTTCTACTATTTTCCAAACATGCAACTCTTTCCCATTCATTCACTCATTTTCTGTACCGCTTAATCCTAATTAGGGTCGCGGGTTGGCTGGCGCCCATCTCAGCCGACTCAATGGCTCGCCAGGCCATCGCAGGGCCACTCTTTCTATTTATTCCTTTTTAAACTACTGACTGTTGGATTATTGTCTTGCTGTAGAACACACTCATTTTCCCTGCTTTTCTTCCCAGAGCCCATGTGAACTTTAGTAATCCTGCATTACCACTGCATTGCAACAGTGATAGTTCATCCGTCTGACCATAATAGATCAAGATATAAACCTGAAACTTTTATTCACTTAGCAATGCAATATTTGTCAATAGTGAACATAAAGTAAAACAAATAAATAGAAAATAAATTAAAAAATGAATAGTTTGTGGGATAAAAATATCATGCAGCATTTCTTTGGTCTCATGGATTCAAGGGCATCTGAACAGAGATAAAGCATATTTGATCTACGGCTGATCCAGTAATTCAGAGAAAATGTGATGAAAGAGAAAGCAAGCAGACAGACAGTATGTGCCACAAGGATATACAGACAAAGAGAGCTAGAGAGAGAGAGAGAGAGAGAGAGAGAGATTACCACAACAGAAAAGAGAGAGACAGATTGACAGACAGATTTTGCCACAATGAAAGAGAGAGAGAGACAGACAGACAGACAGACAGACAGTTATTGCCACAATGAGAGAGAGAGACAGACAGACTGACATACTGACAGATATTGCCACAATGAAAGACAGACGGACAAACAGATACAGTATTTCCAAAATAAAAGAGACAGACAGACAGACAACAGACAGACAGACAGAAGGATATACAGTAAATGCCACAAAGATTGCAAGAGAATGGCATAAAGCCAGACAGAGAGATGGAGACAGACACACAGACAGATGAATATACAGTCAAGGCCACAAAGAGAGACAGAAAGAGACGGAAACAGAAAGACAGACAGACAGTAAATGCCATATTGAGTGTGTGTGTGTGTGTGTGTGTGTGTGTGTGTGTGTATGAGAGAGAGAGAGAGAGAGAGAGAGAGAGAGAGAGAGAGAGAGAGATTTAACATCACCGTTTTTCGTGTAGCAAAGACATTAACAATTAAAGAGTCTAAAGCAAACAAAAAAGAGTGAACCAATACTCTGAGGATTCACAAAAGTTCATAAAATGTTCAGTGTTTTCAATTAAGAAGTGTGAGGATTGGTATGGGTGACATTAGGCTTTGTATGTCTCCCTCACTGCACGAAGGTCCCGGGTTTGAGTTCCACAAGGATGTTTCTGGGCAGAGTTTGCATGTTCTTCCTGTGAATTTTCTCCAGGTAATCATTGCCCGTAAGTGTGAATGAACTTGTCAATTGCTATGTGTGTGTGTGTGTGTGTGTGTGTGTGTGTGTGTGTGTGTTGTCCCTACAATACGGTGGTGAGCTCTCTAGGGCATACCTAGCTTTTGCCAAGATGAATGAAATGATGAATAGTGTTGGTGATTTGCTGCGGATTAAGATAAATAAAGCACTTGTTCCCTCGAGTATCTCGTCCCATTGTGTTTAAATCCTTAGTTTTATAATACACTACATGTGTTTTATATGCCATATAGTCACTGTGCTTGTTTACATTTTGATCCTCCTACTCCAATGCCACCATTATATTAGCAACAGTAACAGTATGTTAGACATACCATAATTCTTCTTTTCCTTTTGGCTTTTTCTCTTTTTCTCAGGGCTCGCCACAGTGAATCATTGCATGTTTCATTTGTCATAGGATTTTACGTCAGATGCCCTTCCTCACACAACCCTTAGGGGGCAGAAACATGCTGACAGATATGCAGCTACTCTTGACGAACGTCAGCAATGTTTTTTTTTTGCATGAACCTCTCACCATAGACAGTGAGAGACATGGCCGGCCTTTGATAACCCAGTTAGCTGCATGGGCGGGGAGACACACGACGACACAGTGACAACCTTGTGGAGAGTGGGACTCGAATCCCCAACCTTAGCATCAGCGATTTAGCACTTTTACCACCAGGCCATCAGTGTCCCATATTAGAACATTAGCACAATGGAATCCATTATTTTCTTTTACCCCTTTAGCACTCCAGCTTATTAAATTTTCACTTATCTTAAACATATTATTCAATAAATCCTGACTGATCCAGTAATGACAGGGAAACTATCAGGAACGTTTTGTAATCATTAGAGTAAGGAGTACATACACGTTTGTACAATGGACTACAATAATCACTCATAATGTAGAAAGAAACAAACCCTCATAAGTACATCGTACATGTGTGTGTGTGTGTGTGTGTGTGTGTGTGTGTGTGTGTGTGTGAGAGAGAGAGAGAGAGAGAGAGAGAATAGTATAGAGCAGCAGTTGCAGATGACTATAAAACATTAAAAGTATGGTTGGAAAACACATAAGTATAGCTTACAAAACACATACCCAGAATGCACATGGGGCCAACACTAACAAGGCCTCAATACAGTATAACGTATATGCATTATCTTTGGCCACAAGGATGTGAGGCATGTCCAGAGACATATACTTTCAGTATTAGTTTCTAGATGCTCTTTGAATGTTAAGTTCTTTCCAGAAATAGCATGCTATATAGGAAGCTACACCCTGCTGTACCATATTCGCTATGCTGGTCTACATTATGATGTGGTGTGTGGTTTGCCACAACGGTACCAGATTGTGCAGTAAAATGCTTATTATTATGTTTTATTGTTTTTCTTCCCAGTGACTTTATCACTGTTTTCAGAGTGTCTGGTTCTTCTTCTGTGTGGGTACTCTCAGGTTTCAAATTAGAATTAGAAATAAATGTTTAATTATCTGAAAAAAAAAAATATTACTAATGCTCAGTGTGCATATAGAAATCCACTAAATTAAATACTATACTGCAATATTTCTTATCTTAAACTAAGAATTGGTGTGTACACTGATCTGTGCAGGTGATATCACCTGATTCCTGCAGATTTGGGGTTTAGAGAATAATGTGTTTATATTGAATATCCAGATGCCACTTTATACCTTTGATGCTGATCGTTCTGCAGTTCTGCGTAGTCCATCTGTGTCACGATACCCTGAGAACCACACACAGTTTGGCATGAAGTTATGTAGCATTTCAGAAAGCATTAGTAGGAAACAAAAAACAAACAAAACAAAGAAATAAACTACTTCTGTTCAAGACCAAGAGAAAAAAATATACAGTACTTCCCCCTTAAATGGGGCCAGTGGCGTCGTCGTTAGGGTGCTGCGCTCATGATCAGGAGGTTGTGAGTTCGAATCCCACTGAGACCCTCACTGTGCTAAGACCCCTGGGCAAGGTCTCAACCACAAGTGGGCCTCTGTTCACCCAGCAATATAAATGGGTACCAGTAATAATATACTGGGAAGGTAACCTGCGATGGACTAGCGTTCCATCCAGGGGGAGTTGAACTCCTGGTTGCTTCACGCTATGGAAACCAGGGATAAGCACTGGCCTGATGAGCCACGAGGCTCGGGTGTAAAAACCCAACAGACTTTACCTTTTTACTTCTCCCTTAATACATCATCCAGACTTTGCAGCCTACTCTTGTCGAAATTCAGCAATGGTCTTTTTACATGCCTCACTCCATAGACAGTGAGAGACATGGCCGGCCTTTGATAGCCCAGTTAGCTGCACTGGAATGGGGGTGGGGGGTGGGATGACAACCTGTGGTGAGTGGGGCTTGAACCCCCAACCTTAGGATCAGTGATCCAGCACCTATACCACTAGGCCACCACTGCCCGTTGTATAGTAATACTCATTCATTAATTTTCTGAACTGCTTAATCCTAATTAGGGTTGGGGTGGCTGGTGCCCAGCACAACCAACTCTGGGCAAGGGCCGAGTACACCTTGGACAGCTCGCCAGTCCATCACAGAGCGGAAACACGCTGACGGCTTTGCAGCTACTCTTGTCAAAAGTCAGCAATGGTTCTTTTACATGAACCTCACACCACAGACAGTGAGCGACATGGCCGGCTTTTGATAGCCCAGTTAGCTGCACTGGCTTGGGGGCAGGGGGGGCAGTGACAACCCACTGAGAGTGGGGCTTGGACCCCCAACCTTAGGATCAGTGATCCAGCAGCACCTTTGCCACCAGGCCACCACTGTCCACTTCTTATCTATAAAACTAAATATTAGCATTCAGCTAGTTTGTGGTGTTAGCATGCTAAGTGCAGCTTTATTCCCTGATCTAGAAAATATTCACTAACATGACAATACTCTGATAATAAAAACACATTAACTGAATAAACTATATTATTTATTGCTAAATACTTTGTAGTTATCAAGCCATTTGCTTTCAACTACAGTAGTTTGTATCATCGGCGTCATCATGCTAGTTGGTATAGATAATCTTAGATGTTTGTTGTTAGCCACTGTTGTTTATAAAGTCGAAGTCAGCTCGAGATAAGGTTTTCTCACTTTCCTTGTGAAATTTGCAGGAACTAAAAAAAAAAAAAAAGCACTTGTATTTTTTTGTTTGTTTGTTTGTTTGTTTGTTTGTTTTTTTCTTTTACTTTGTCATTTTGAGTAAATGGGTGTGTTAACCGGAATCATTTTTCCTGACTTGTCTAATTGCATGTTCTGAAATTGGGTACTTTTAGCACCTCTGAGGAAAGAAAGATTTATTTATGTGTTCAGAAGATATATGTACAAAGTTGATGCTTTCTATGAATAGCTAATGTGTGGAAATATCTCAGTGCTTGCAAAGTACAAAGTGAACAGCATATGCTGCATGTACCTTCCATTTTAGTTTGCGGTGTGAATCAGTAGCTTGGAATGCGATGCGTCTTCAAGGTAATGCTGACTGACTGAACTAGATGTTGTGAGATTCACCAGGTATCACGGTGCAACACGATACCATGTGAACAGACACGTAAAAGGACTTGTCACAACAACTTGCGACAGCTTTCAGTTCAGTCAGTGGCAGGTTTTTTTTTTTTTTTTCCTTCTGCATTTTAATCAGCATTCATTAGGTGAGAATGTAGAAACCAAGCTATTCTTACATTTTTATTTTCTGTTCGAGAAGGCATCAGATCATATCTCTTTTCAGAGGTTTTGTCTCTGTTTTCTTTACCCGCAGGCTATTGTGCCTGTGGCTTGGAAGTAGGGACACAAACTCCTCATCGCAAAACAATTACGTGACTGAAAACAGAGTGAAGTAACTGAAATGAATTTGCAGAAGGTTGTATTCACATGTTTGAAAAAAAAATTTTTTTTTCACATAAAATATGGAAAAAAAAAAACCCCAATTGGTATAGAAACATCTTCCATTGACTCATATATAGTCCCTTTGCAAATGAACATAAATTGAACCTGAGGGTTAAATTCATAGTAATAGGATTAGAGTTATATTTTGATCAGCAGGCCTTTAGACTCAACATAAAATGTTAAAAGTTGTCCTCTGGATAGTCCATAGAGTTGACATGAAGCAAGGCAGAAAAGAACACTGAGGTTTTAAACAGTCGTGAAGAACAGAAGAAAAAACTTGTTTGTTCGGTTACCTATGCCAAGGGTTTTTTTTTTTGTTGTTGTTTTTTGTTTTTTTTGCTCCTGGTTAGATCGTGGCAGTGACACAGCTGCACCAAACAATTTGATTAACCATGTTAGGCCATAAGTCAGTTGAAGCATGTTTCTGTTCGGGGTCGTTATTAGTATCACATTCATAGATTTTCATTAATGTGGTGATGGAAAACATGAAACCTCATTCAGTAATCAGTGTAAAACCAAGACAAACGCAGTACACTGTTGAACTGCATGGTGGTCACCAGGCAAATTCATTCATTTTTTGAAACCGCGTAATCCGAATTGGGGTCACAGGGAAGCTGGCGCCCATCTCAGCCAACTCCGGGGTACTCCCTGGACAGCTCGCTAGGCCATCACAGCTACAAGACTCACAAAATCATTCACACTCACACCTAGGGGCAATTCGGAACAGCCAATTAACCTTCTGTGCATGTTTTGAGACTGTGGGAGGAAACCCTCACAAGCACGAGGAGAACATGGAAACGCCACACACAAAGGCCCAGGCTGGGAATCAAACCCAGACCTTCTTGCTGTCAGGCAGACGAGCTAAACACTACTCCACTGTAAGGTAGGGGTAAGTGTGTTGGGTTTTTACACCCGAGCCTTGTGGCTCATCAGGCCAGTGCTTATCCCCGGTTTCCGTAGCGTGAAGTGACGAGGAGTTCAACTCCCCCTGGATGGGACGCTAGTCCATCACAGGTTACCTTCCCAGTATATTTTACTGGTACCCATTTATACTGCTGGGTGAACAGAGGCACACTTGTGGTTGAGACCTTGCCCAGGGGTCTTAGCACAGTGAGGGTCTCAGTGGGATTCGAACTCACAACCTCCTGATCATGAGCACAGCACCCTAACCACTACGCCACCGGTCCCAACTACTCCAGTGTGCTGCCCCATTAAGCAAATACTAATACTCATCATAGTTCATTTTCTGTAACCGCTTAATCCTAATTAGGGTCACAGGGAGGCTGGCGCCCATCCCAGCTGAGTCCGGGTGAGGGCAGAGTACACCCTGGTCTGGTCAGCTTGCCAGGCCATCGCAGGGCGGAAACCCACTGATGGCTTTGCAGCCTACTCTTGTCAAAAGTCAGCAATGGTTCTTTTACATGCCTCACACCATAGACAGTGAGAGACATGGCCGGCTTTTGATAACCCAGTTAGCTGCATGGGGGATGGGGGGGGTGCAGTGACAACCTGTGTTGAGTGGGGCTTGAACCACCGACCTTAGGATCAGTGATTCAGCACCTTTACCATCAGGCCACCACAGCCCATTATACTAATACTCATTCATTCATTTTCTGAACCGCTTAATCCTAATTAGGGTCGTGGGGTGGCAGGTGTCCATCTCAGCCAACTCTGGGCGAAGGCAGAGTACACCCTGGACAGCTCGCCAGGCCATCGCAGGGCAGAAACATGCTAACAGCTATGCAACTACTCTTGACGAAAATCGGCAATGGTTCTTTTGCAGCCTCTCACCATAGACAGTGGGAGACATGGCCAGCCTTTGATAACCCAGTTAGGTGCACTGAGGGGACAGTGACAAACCTTAGGATCAGTGATCCAGCACCTTTCCCACTGTGTTTTTAAGGTACAGTCTTAGAAATTACAGTGAACCTGAGCTTCAGAGAGCTGCTTCGAGGTTCTATCCTAATCAGTCTAGTATGAATCTGAGCTGACCACACCCTTCAAATAGGCAGGATGAACCTCTGTCTGTTAAACATTTCTATATTACAGAGCAAGAGAACATGCTTCCTTCTCTGCCACATTATAGTGTTTGTGTTGTCCCGCTGTTTAAGGGTGCACTCTCATTAACTCCTCAAGATGTTGTCTTCAATTTCAGGTGGTCAATGTTTCCAAGTGCTGACTTTCCTGGTCGATGTCTTTTATCCTGATGACTGAGTTTTCAGATCAAATCTGTCACAGTCATGCTCTGTCGTCATCCCACTCAAAGGACAGTCCTGCTCGATGTCCCCATTGGCAATGGGGTCTCATAGTTGTGAGGTTTCATTGTGCTGCTTAGTGAGTAATACACTCGGCCTGGATGTGTTATTGTGGTATTGCAAAATTCCCTGCAAACTGAATGGGCTGTTTTGTGCAGTGAAATCAGCACATTCTCTTGCAAACAGGGTAAGTGCACACATGTATGAAAGAGGACTAACTCAGAGGATTCAAGGAAAAGTCTACCATGCAATCCTCAATCCTTTCAATATAAGAATTTTTTTGTTTGTTTTAATATTTTGTTGTACATTTTTAAAGCATAACAATGTTCACATGCACCCCATTACAAAAAAAAGAAGAAAAAAACAAACAAAAACAAACAAAAAAAAAACCCAAAATTATTTCTACCTGAAAGGAAACATGAAAGCGATATTGCTTCTCTTTCCTCCTGACTTTTTCCAAAGGTATTTCTTCTTCTTTTCCTTTCGGCTGTTCCCTTCAGGGGTCGCCACAGTGAATCATCTGCCTCCATCTCACCCTATCCTTTGCATCTTCTTCTCTTACACCAACGACCTTCATGTCCTCCTTCACCACATCCATGAATCGTCTCTTTGGTCTTCCTCTGGGCCTTTTGCCTGGTAGTTCCAGCCTCAGCATCCTATTACCAATATACTCACTATCCCTCCTCTGTACATGTCCAAACCATCTCAATCTAGCCTCTCTGACTTTGTCTCCAAAACCTCTTACATGTGCTGTCCCTCTGATGTGCTCATTCCTGATCCTATCCATCCTCGTTACTCCCAAAGAGAACCTCAACATTTTCATCTCTGCTACCTCCAGCTCTGCCTCCTGTCTTTTCCCCAGGGCCACTGTTTCTAAACCATACAACATCGCTGGCCTCAACACCGTCTTGTACACTTTTCCTTTCATTCTTGCCGATACCTTCCTATCACACATCACACCGGACAAGAAATGCAAAGGTATTTAAAAAAAAAAAAAAAAAAAAATGATTACATACCTTTGCAAAAAGTCAGGAGGAAAGAAACGCAAGATAGCTTTCATGTTTCCTTTCAGGTAGAAATCATTTTTGTTGTTTTTTTTTGTTTGTTTGTTTTTTTGTAATGGGGTGCATGTGAACATTTTTATGCTTTAAAAATGTAGGAAAAATATATATATCTGTGTGTGTGTGTGTGTGTGTGTGTGTGTGTGTGTATATATATATACTAGTCCTTCTCAAAAAATTAGCATATTGTGATTAAAAAAAATGCTAATTTTTTGAGATAGGAATTTTGGGTTTTCATGAGCTGTATGCCAAAATCATCAGTATTACAACAACAAGACCTGAAATATTTCAATTGGTGTGCAATGAATCTAAAATATATGAAAGTTTAATTTTTATCAGTACATTACAGAAAATAACGAACTTTATCACAATATGCTAATTTTTTGAGAAGGACTAGTGTATATGTCTGTCTTCCTTTTGGCTTTTTTCCCTTTTACTCAGGAGTCGCCACAGCGAATCATCTGATTCGCACGTTTGATTTGGCATAGGTTTTTTTTACGTCGGATGCCCTTCCTGTCACAACCCTTTAAGCAAGGGACAGAAACACGCTGACGACTTTGCAGCTACTCTTTACGAAAGTCAGCAATGGTTCTTTTACATGCCTCTCACCATAGACAGTGACAGACATGGCCCGCCTTTGATAACCCAGTTAGCCGCACTGGGGGGACAGTGACAACCTTGTGGAGAGTGGGACTTGAACCCCCAACCTTTGGATCAGCGATCCAGCGCCCTATACCACTAGACCACCACTGCCCCCTACTAAGGATTAATTAATAGAAAATTATACCATGCACTTGCATTTGTGTTATCTTCTTTTATTTCTCTCCTTTTTCTTTGAATCTTTTAAATTTGTTTGTATGTCATGATTAAAAAAAAATCTACAAAGCTAGTACAGGTCACAGGTATATATATATATATATATATATATATATATATATATATACACTGGGAAGGTAACCTGCGATGGACTAGCGTTCCATCCAGGAGAAAATGTACTCCTAGTCTCTTCACGCTATGGAAACCGGGGATAAGCACCGGCCTGATGAGCCACTGGACTCGGGTGTAAAAAGCCCAACGGACTTTACCTTACCTTTTTATTTAATAAAATGACTAGACTCTGAGAATTACTGAACATTTTTGTTTGCTGTTTTAATTTGCACATTATCCTGAGTTTAAGAGGTGAATAATGCTAATTAAGTATATATTACATGGCACAAGTGTTGTCCGGAAGAGTCATCATTAAAAAATTTAAAAATAACCAGCGGTATGTATGCTGTACTGTATACTAAAATCTAGAAAAAGTGTAAACACCAACCTGACTGTGATTGACTTGGTCTTATAAAAAGATACCGACTAAAATTCATACTCACATTTACACTCGTGAGCAGTTTAGAGTAACAAGTCTAATCCAAATGTCTTTGGGCTGTAGGTGGAAACCAGAGTTCCGCGCAGGAACCCATACAAGTACAATGAAAACATGCAAATTGCGTCTGTTGACTGACAGGTTTAAACTCAGATCCTGCTTGTTGTGAGGTGACAGTGTTAACTACTGCATCACCGTTAAACTACATTCAGTAAATTGGAATGTGGGTGAGAATCGATCTTTTCCAAAATCTTTAGCTGATTGGATGAAATCACCCATATCAGCTTTATATCCTGTGACCAACAAATAATTTCATATGATTTGTTTTTTGTTCAATACGAAGGTTAGGGAAACAGAATACCCAATACAGGATATGAGGATATACTGCATTCAGGGAGCATTGTATAAACAATCTTCATGGTAGCTGTAGATTCAGTAATTATTTGCATTTTTATTTTATTTTGCTATACTGTATTAATCCCATAGGGGAAAGCGACACACAAACAAACACACATAAACAGTGAATACACACACACACACACACACACACACACACTCACACACACACACACACACACACACGCACACACACGCACACACACGCACACACACACACACTGAGCACTGGGCTTCCACACACACTGGTGGCGTCTGGAGAGCAGATTGTGGTTAGGTGCCTTGCTCAAGGGCAATTCAAACATGAAGGTGGAGGGAGGGAAGATTGCCCCCCCCCCCGGTTTCCTTTTGGTCCAAAGCCGCTTCTCTAATCATTAAGCTACAGCTACCGCTATGCAAAGCCTTCTAGAATACAACCTTTACCCAGAGTTTGGTATTTAAGTTCACACACACACACACACACACACACACACACACACACACACACACACACACACACACACACACACACGATTGCCGGGAGACTGGCACCCATCTCAGCTGACTCGGTGAGGGCGGAGTACAGCATCGCAGGGCAGAAACACACTGACGGCTATGCAGCTACTCTTATATATAGATATTCATTTCAGTTTCTGTAACTGCTTTATCCTAATTAGGGTCGCGGGGAGGCTGGTGCCCATCCCAGCTGACTCCGGGCGAGGGCAGGGTACACCCTGGACAGCTCATTAGGCCATCGCAGAGATGAAAACACGCTGACGCCTATGCAGCTACTCTTGTCGAAAGTCAGCAATGGTTCTTTTACCATCTCACACCATAGACAGGGAGAGACGTGGCTGGCCTTTGATAACCCAGTTAGCTGCACTGGGGGGACAGCGACAACCCGGTGAGAGTGGGGCTTGAACCCCCAATCTTAGAATCAGTGATCCAGCACCTTTACCACTAGGCCACCACTGCCCATATATAGACATATGAACTCTAATTATAAATATTGAGTTATTGTTAATATATTATTTAAAGATGAGCTGGTATTTTAATGATTACTGGTATTTTTAATGATGTAATGTTATTGGAGAATACAAATATAGGCAAAGACATTCATGGTATGTGCAACAAATGACCAAAAGCGTGCAATGCATACCATTTCCTTTTATAGGCAGTGCTTTTTCCTGAAGGACTTCAGGGTTGTGCTGTGAAATGGACATTAGATCAGGCCCTCCCATGCAGATGGCTCAGATTCTCTCATGTTCAATCACAAGAATGCAATGCAAACCACCTGTACAAATATACTTCTGGCAGCCCGTATACCGCTTTTGTGTTTGGTTGCAAATAGTGCTCCAACTGTCTTAGCAGACCGGCACTGTAAATGTCTGATCGAATGCGCAGGAGAGTGGTAGAATTTATAACACTTGGTGCATACAGTATTCTTTCTATCCACTTTCATTTAAAAGGAAAATGCATGAGAACATTTCGAATCATGATTATGGCCTCAAACTCTTGACTAGACAGACAACCGCCTCCAAACATTTTTGCTTTGAATAAAATTAGTTTTGGGGACATCTGTTGAAGCCACATGTTGCCCGGGCTATGAAGGAATATCGAGTTTAAAAATGAAACAAACTTGACATGCAGCAAACACCTAATTTTGGAGGGTTTGAAGTGAGTGATTCGGAGAGTTTCACCCAGCTGCAGGTCTGATTTAGCAGAGACGGGTGGTGCATTCCCTACTATTCAGCTTTGGCGGGCGGATTTGGAAATCCTGGAGCGTTTAGCCCAGTGCTATCCACCCCAGTTAGGGCATATAAATAGAGCTGCATCGGTTAGCAAGCCAACAGACAGCGGCATATCTCCGTCTGTGCCTCAAACTGAAAGATGGTGAGGGGAAATATAGGGAGAGACAGGAATAACTGAGTGGTGAAGCTAAAAGGAAAAATACACAGAGTTTGTAGTATTACATAACATCGACCAAAATAAGTAAGAGAAGTAATCCACAGAATAATTAGAGGAAACCCAATATGAATATTCGAAAACTGCTCTGATTTAGCAAAAGTGTTAATCAGGCCTAATGTAAGGAGTATATAATAAAAGCCTACAAAATTAAAGAGAACTGGGAGAGGAAAGTGGATTGTAGCAGAGGAATCAGGAAATTAGCCTCAGCAGAGGCACAGGATGTGAAGCCTGCTGGACCATCAAACTTCATTCCAGCATTACAGATTAAAACACACACACACACACACACACATATATATATATATATATATATATATATATATATATATATATATATATATATATATATATATATATATATAGTCATTCATTCATTTTCTGTAACCGCTTCATCCTAATTAGGGTCGCGGGGAGGCTGGTGCCCATCCCAGCCAACTCAGGGCGAGGGCAGAGTACACCCTGGACAGCTCGCCAGGCCATCGCAGGGCGGAAACACGCTGATGGCTTTGCAGCCTACTCTTGTCGAAAGTCAGCAATGGTTCTTTGACATGCTTCACACCATAGACAGTGAGAGACATGGCCGGCCTTTGATAACCCAGTTAGCTGCACTGGGGGGGACAGTGACAACCTTGTGGAGAGTGGGACTCGAACCCCCAACCTTTGGATCAGCAATCCGGCACCCTATATATCACTAGACCACCAGTGCCCCTATATATATATATATATATATATATATATATCAGTATATATATATATATATATATATATATATATATATATATATATATATATATATATATATATCAGTTCATCTTCTGTCTGTAACCGCTTAACCTGACAATCTTGTGGAGAGTGGGACTCAAACTCCCAACCTTTGGATCAGCAATCCATGCCTTATACCACTAGGCCAACACTGCCCTAATATATATATTTTTATATATATATATAGTATGTGTATGTATATATATATATATATATATATATATATATATATATATATATATATATATATATATATATATGAAATTTCACTTAACATTTTACAGAGTCAGCAGTAATCATATGATCATATGAGTGTAACCCATACTTTAAGTAAATGTAGTGAAAAAAGGGTGAGCGTCAGGGTTGATTAAAAAGAATATATGATAAAAATATATTATGCAATTTTGTTTTTTTTCTGTCAAAGGAAACTAAAACAAGTGTCAGTAAGAAAGAACAAAGCATGAGAAAGTCCACAGTCTGAAACAACCTAATTAATTGCCATTTCCACCGATTTCTGCTATTTGAAAATAGCTTTAGTACACTGGGCACCACACTGGTATAAAGCAATCTTAAGATTTTGTTATTATTATTACTATTATTATTATTATTATTATTATTATTATTATTATTATTATTATTATTACTATTATTATTTTGCAGGGCGTTAACTACATTTTGTATCCAACCAGACCTGAAAGTCATGTTATATTATTTTCAGAACAATTTAATCTGTTTATCACAAGAAGGCTGGAAACATCAAAGCCGTCTGAGTGACAGCAGGGTACACCCTGAACAGTGTGACTTCAAATTATTATTAAAACAAACCAGGAGCTCATTAAATACAACACATTATTCATTTTAACCGCAGATACGAGTTATTATATGAGCGATAGTACGAGGAGTCTTGGCCGCTTTAAAACTGTGCTAACACAGTGGTCTGTTGCAAAAAAGCAGAAGACAATGCTGCTATAGTGGTTTAGCCGGGCTTGTTACGAAAATAAAATGCCCCTGAAGCTGAGTCTTTTGATTTGTTAGAATGTTACATACCAAAAAAAAAATTTCAACAGATCCTATTTTCATTGAAGGGATTTTCCCTGAGAGTGAGATCACTCCTTTCAGAGATTACTCTGACAAAAAGGGTAAAAAAAAAAAAAAAAAAAAAAAAAAAAAAAGGCATATTTGAGAAGAAGGCTTTATGATTCATTACGGCCGCGATCCTGAATGGTTCTTTTAGTAGTTATAATTATAATAATAGAGTTTCTATATAAATGTACATCTCTTGTATCACCTACGTAGATCCTTTAACAGGTTTCCCCCAAAGGCTAAAATTCTTCGAAAGCAGTTTTATTTGTTGTTCTTAACCCTATTTC
This sequence comes from Plotosus lineatus, assembly GCA_024760905.1. NCBI lineage: Eukaryota > Metazoa > Chordata > Actinopteri > Siluriformes > Plotosidae > Plotosus > Plotosus lineatus. The sequence goes on from CM045732.1 coordinate 62,534,482, forward strand.
ATCTCAACTTAATCACTTGCCAATTCCCGCCCATTAATCTAGGAGGATGCAGGCAAGTGTGAGCCTCTAAAACATGTGAAGCCAACCATTCATTCATTTTCTGAACCACTTAATCCTGATTAGGGTCACGGGGAGGCTGGTGCCCATGTCAACCAACTGTAGGTTTTGGCGGGGTACACCATGGCCATCAAAAGGCCAAGACTCACACAACCATTCACACCTACGGGAGTTTTGGAACAGCCAATTAACCTACTATGCACATTTTTGGACTTTTGAAGGAAACTGGAGTACTTGGAGGAAGCCCAGGCAAACATGGGAAGAACATGCAAATAGCGCACAGAAATGCCCAGGCTGTGGAACGAACGCAGGCCTTCTTTGCTGTGAGGCGGACATGCTAACCACTACACCACCGTGCCACCCTGCCAGCCATTCATTTTTTTTTCTTTTATTCAGTTGCCAAAGCCTATCTCAGCCGACTCTGGGCAAAGGTAAGGGACATTTCGGACAGCTTGCCAAGTCATCGTAGCGCCAGCCCACAACCATTCATACTTACACTTCAGGGCAATTTGAACAGACCATTCACACTGTGAACATGACTTTTCACTGCTGGTGATCTGGACTCTTTTCCCATAATTATTTAGGCCTTACAGTGTTATATAACCAACCAGACTATTTTTTTGGACTGTAATGAATTTCTCATATATATATATGGTTTGTATTTTTATGATTTCACCCAAATGAGGATGGCTTTCCAGTTGAGCCTGGTTCCTCTCCAGTTTTCTTCCTTGGAACTACTAAGGGAGTTTTTCCTTGCCACCATCTTGCTCATTGGGATATGTAAGGGTAATTGGAAATATTTAAATTCCTTTATGCTTTGTAAGACCCTAGTTTCACTGTTTTACTGCGTAAAGCTACTTTGCGACAATTCCAGTTGTAAAAAAAAAAAACGCGATACAAATAAAACTGAATTGAACTAGTCGAATTGACATGTATTTGGACTGTAGGAGGAAACCCATACAAGCACATGGAGAACATGCAATCTCCACCCAGAGAACTAATGGCCAGGACTTGAACCCAGACGCTTCCTGTTGTGAGACAGCCATGTAAACCATTACATCATACATAGATGCTACCCTGAAGCCAGTCTTGGCATCTTTTATTTGACTGCTGCTAATGCTATATTAAATGAAATACATGAAGTCGACAATTGGCGAGCTTCAGTATGCTCTGGGACGCCGGTGATCCTGATCCTTCTGCTTTCTGAGTCCTGTGGTCTGTCCTGGTGTGCTGATGCTGGCTGGAGTTCTCATCTTGGAAGCCCCTTCTTCCTGCTGATGAGGATCTAGAATCTAGCAGGACCCGGATGTGCACTAACAGATTGTGGACATGGCTTTTGACTGCTGGTGATATTAACTCTTTTCCACACAATTATTTAGGACTCACAATTGTATAACCGGCGGGAGGACGTTTTAGACTGTAATGAGGTTTCTCGTATATGGTTTGTATCCTTACGGTTTCACCCAAATGAGGATGGGTTTCCTTTTTGGTCCTGGTTCCTCTCTAGGTTTCTTCCTCGCATCTACTGAGGGAGTTTTTCATTACCACCATCACTGTGGGCAACACTCATCAGGGACGTGTAGGGGTTATAGGATCTGTTTAAATACTGTTTATATACTTTATAAGCCCCTACTTTTACTGTTTTAATGTGTAAAGTTGCTTTTCCGACAATGTCAATTGTAAAAAGCGTTATACAAATTAAACTGACTCGAATTGAATTGAATTGAATTGAATTGAATTGATTCACAGAGGGGCAGTGGTGGCCTGGTGGTAAGGTGCTGAACCACTGATCCCGAGGTTCCTGGTTCAAGCCCCACTCTATCGGTTGTCACTGCCACCCAGTGCAGCTAACTGGGTTATCAAAGGTCGGCCATGTCTCTCACTGGCTATGGTGAGAGGTTCATGCTGACTTTCATCAAGAGTAGCTGCATAGCTAGCCATCAGCGTGTTTCTGCCCTGTGATAGCCTGGCGAGCCGCCCAGGGTGTACTCTGCCTTCGCCCAGAGTCAGCTGAGATGGGCACCAGCCTCTCCGTGACCTTAATTAAGATTAAGTGGTTCAGAAAACGAACGAAAGGGGCAGTGGTGGTCTAGTGGTATAGGGCGCCGGATCGCTGATCCAAAGGTTAGGGGTTCGAGTCCCACTCTCCACAAGGTTGTCACTGTCTCTCCCCCCCCCCCCCCCCCAGTGCAGCTAACTGGGTTATCAAAGGTTGGCCATGTCTCTCACTGTCTATGGTGTGAGGCATGTAAAAGAACCATTGCTGACTTTCGACAAGAGTAGGCTGCAAAGCCGTCAGCGTGTTTCCGCCCTGCGATGGCCTGGCGAGCTGTCCAGGGTGTACTCTGCCCTCGCCCGAAGTTGGCTGGGATGGGCACCAGCCTCCCCGTGACCCAAATTAGGATTAAGCGGGTACAGAAAATGAACTGAACTGATGAACTGAAAACGAACGAGTGAATGATTGACAGGGAATTCCATCCCTGTCCTAATGGTGGCAGAGTTCACAAGACAGTAAACCATGAATGGTTGCACCAAGTCATGCCAAACTTTCTGATGTACGGTACGGTCTATTGAAAATTGGTGTACAGTCATTTAAGTCAGTGAATTCTTGGGGGTGGCGGGTGGGTGGTTCGTTCTTCAGGGGTTCTTTGCATGGTGAATAGTTTGAATCTTTAAATACATTGCACTTGGAACTTACATGAAAGGGAAGACGTAGAGCCTTGAAGGGTTCCTCAAGAGGACTTTCAAACACTTTATGGCTTACCGTTTGTAATGTACAATGCCCTGAAGGTCTCATGCAATTGGGGATAAACAGCCACAGAATTGCAATCTCCAAATAACCTGCGGGGGTTTTTCATTCACCCAGCTTTAGTCTACTTGCTTTGAATATTTAATCCACACATCTTTTCATGCTTTGTTACTTTACAAATGCGATCAATAGCGGTGTGTCGACTTGCTGTGGATATTAACTAAGCATGTTCAATGAAGCCTCTTTATAAGGACTTGGGAGGCCTTTTCATTAAAACACCATCCAGAGTCCTCCAGTGTTCATTTAGTTGCCATGGATTACCGTTGTCCGCTGTCGGATAGAGTGAAAAAGACCGAAAAGTGCTCTCGTTGGAAAGCAGAGGACTGGAATTATTCTGGCCAAGTTGTGCAGTCTTGAAAACTCATTCTCACTAATGGAAAAAAAAAACCCTCTTCCTTTTCTCTCTATATGAGTCTTTGTGTTGGATTTCGTTACAGACTGTGTGACGCTGTGACATGATTCTCTTCCTTGATCAGTCAGTGTATGTAATTCACCAAAATCAACACTGTAGATGGTGACAGTTTAACATGCGGAGAGAAATAAAAGACTGAGGTGAAGGTGATGTCATGGGTCTGCAGGCTTAATTATACTGTTTGACAGTCATTTAATCGGGGCAAATTATATTAAAGTTGGGCATTTATTCATATAAATTGGGCAATTGGGACAAAGACGTTTGCTTCTTTCGAAGCAAGATTACACATAATCAGATACTGTATCTGTGGAACGTTGGCTTTAATGTCTTCAAACTATGTTGAGACGAGTCAAGAAAAGGTAAACAGTACAATGATGTAACACCCTGATTATGCTTCAGCTTATGGTAGGAACAGAGAAGTCAGTAAATATGACATATAAATCCCTTAAGGAACATTATTTCCTGTAAGAAAACTTTCCTATAAGAAAAACATGTGATTTGAAATGTTTGAGAGATCTCAGCTGTCCACACGTGGCCATAAAATCTGTTTTATGAGTGATTTCTAGAAACATCGCCTCTGACTCTGTTATAGCCTTCATAGTGTGATAATCTAAAGGAGCAACACAACACAAGAAATGATAAAAGATATTTTTATGTATATAAAACTCCACCGCTGTTTTATTACCGTGAACATATTTCCATTTCCATTCCATTCGTTTCATGCTCCTAAACATCTGCTGTTAAAATAAATTTACAAAATAAATGAAAAAGATCACATGGCAGTCATAGGGCAGTGGTGGTCTAGTGGTATAAGGCGCCGGATCGCTGATCCAAAGGTTGGGGGTTCGAGTCCTACTCTCCACAAGGTTGTCACTGCCCCCCCCCCCCCACCCTCACCCCCAGTGCAGCTGACTGGGTTATCAAAGGCCGGCCATGTCTCTCACTGTCTATGGTGGGAGGTTCATGTAAAAGAACCATTGATGACATTTGACAAAAGTAGGCTGCAAAGCCGTCAGCGTGTTTTCGCCCCATGATGGCCTGGTGAGCTGTCCAGGGTGTACTCTGCCCTCGCCCGGAGTTGGCTGGGATGGGTGCCAGCCTACCCGCGACCCTAATTAGGATTAAGCGGTTACAGAAACTGAACATGGCAGTCATTCCCTTTGCCTTAATTATCTTGCCCCCTGTGAGTCTGTATTTCTATTTGCAGATGTAAATCAAATTTCAGAACCTCCAGAGCAGGTGGTGTAGATGTTAGCACGTCCACCTCACAGCAAGGATATTTCTGTGTGAAGTTTCCATCTTCGCTTTGTGCGTGTGTGCGGCTTCTCTGGGTCTTTCAGTTTCTTGCCATAGTCCAATGACGTGCGCATTAGGCTAATTGACTGGTCATGTGTGTGTGTGTGTGTGTGTGTGTGTGTGTGTGTGTGTGTGTGTGTGTGTGTGTATGTGTGTGTGTGTGTTTCATCCTGCGTTGGACTGCTGAGCTATTCAGGGTGTACCCTTCCTTTGTCCAGAGACAGCTGTGATGGGCCCCTGCCTGCCTGTGACCCTAATAGGATAAAGCACTTTGGAAAATTAATGAATGGAAGTATTCCTGAAACTGAACTCCACGCTGCCGTCGATGTGTGTGGTAGGATCAAAAATTACTTATACAGACAAAGTTTGCCAACTCGGCTTTCTTGTCTGTCGTCAGTTGGTTAGGAGCAAAAGGAAATGTTTTCCACCATCTCTGTGCACGTTGTTTTTGCAGCTCAGTACTGACTGACGTTGGGATGTTACACGGGGTCAGTGACGTAGCCCAGCCAATCAATCCAACAAGGCTTTCACTACCAGCTGGAAAAGGCAGTCAGAAAGTCACCATGTCTCTGAGCATGTCTCCATCATCACATTCACGTGCGCTAGGAAACTGGTACTGATATTGTCGTAAGGAAACGCTGATGTTGTACATGAGCGTTTTCGCGAGCTAATAACGCTAATTCACTACAATTACCCTTTAATACCAATAAAGATGTTCCAATACAAATATCATTATCATCATCATCATCATCATCATCATCATCATCTGATCTATAGGGGGAAATTATCATGGATAAATATTACAAAAAGATGAAACTCACCATGAATACCAAGGAATAAATTCATATAAAATACTCTACGTAATAATGGTTTCGCACATCTGCTTCACAGCAAGAAGGTCCTGGGTTCGAGTCCCACGCTTGGGGGTTTATGTGTGGAGTTTGCATGTTCTCCCGCTGTGTACATGGGTTTCCTTTGGGTACTCCAGTTTCCTCCGACTGAATGAAGAAAGACATACATATTAGGCTAAATGGCTGTTTAAACCCCGCCCCCGCCCAGATGTGAGTATCTGATGAGTTGTTCAGGGTGTGCTCTAGCTTTGCTCAGTGTTGGTTGGTTTTTGTTTTTTTTTAATAGACAGGGACATTCATTCATTCTGAACCAATTAATCTTAATTAGAGTCGAAGAGAGGCTGGTGCCCATCTCAGGGCAAGGGCAGAGTACACTCTGGGACAGCAATGACAGCCCATTGACAGTGGCACTTCAACTCCTGACCTTAGAGTCAGTTATCCAAGTACCCCACCCCCACCCCCACCCCCGTGTCTATAGCCAATCACGAGGAATGGACGTCTATCCCTGAAGCCTGAATGATGCTCATACAGGGATTGTCATGGCTGTGATCACAATGATCCACCGTATGGTTCGCAAGGCCACATATGGACTCACTCACACTCTCACTCACACCTACGGGCAATTTGGAACAGCCAATGAACCTACTGTGCATGATTTTAGACTGTGGGAGGAAACACACACAAGAACGGGGAGCAAATGCAAACTCCACACAGAAACACCCAGACCTGGAATCGGACCCAGGCCTGGAATCGGACCCGGGCCTGGAATCGGACCCAGGCCTGGAATCGGACCCAGGCCTTCTTGCTGTCAGGCAGATGTGTTAACCACTACGCCACCGTGACACCACCCTACCCTACCCTACCCCTGCGACCACTGCTCGTAGCCATGGACTCCTCTTCTTCTTTTTTTCCTTTCGGCTGTTCCCCTCAGGGGTCGCCACAGCAAATCATCCGCCTCCATCTCACCCTGTCCTCTGCATCTTCTTCTCTGACTCCAACGACCTTCATGTCTTCCTTTAACGTCTTTGACCAACAGTAGTCCAATTTCCATCAGCACCCTGTTGATTGACAGCACTGATGGTGGTCGTTGTTAACCCGGGCCTCGACCGATCCGGTACGGGGGTCATACTTCTGATTTGCATCATAAAAGTTTGGCATTGGTTTTACGGCGGATGCCCTTCCTGACACAACCCTCTGCATTTCTCCGGGCTTGGGACCGGCATAAGGGCGAGAGACACTGGTTAGTGCCTCCCCCCCACCTCATTGTACTAAAATTGAATATGGAATTAATTCTATAAATTATGCATTGGGGGTATAGTAGCATAGTGGTTGGTACTCCTGCCCCACAGCAAGAAGGTTCTGGGTTCAAGCCCTGTGGCATTTCTATGAGCGGTCTCTCCATGCTCTCGCTGTACTTTTGTAGGATTGCTCTGGGTGTCCTGGCTTTCTCACGCAGTCCAAGGACACACTGGGCTTGTTGGTTATTGCCCCGTGGTGGTAATGTGAGTAAGAATGGATGTTTGACATCAAAAACAAGTTCTGTAGGGAGCCCAGATTTCAGTTCAGTTCATTTTCTGTAACCGCTTCATCCTAATTAGGGTCGCGGGGAGGCTGGCGCCCATCCCAGCCAACTTCGGGCGAGGGCAGAGTACACCCTGGACAGCTCGCCAGGCCATTGCAGGGGGGAAACACGCCTACTCTTGTCGAAAGTCAGCAATGGTTCTTTTACATGAACCTCTCACCATAGCCAGTGAGAGACATGGCCGGCCTTTGATAACCCAGTTAGCTGCACTGGAGGGGGGGGGGTGACAACCTTGTGGAGAGTGGGAATCGAACCCTCAACCTTTGGATCAGCGATCCAGCACCCTATACCACTAGACCACCACTGCCCGCAAGCCTAGATTTAAAAAAAAAAAAAAAAAAACCACACACATTGCAACAGAAACCACAAAAATATAAGAAAGTGCGTCATGGATGATCGGAATCAATTCCTCGGGAATAAATTCCAGCAATAACCGGATTGTGCGCATGCACACAGCGTTCCAAATTAATGCGCGAGCTCTTCGCGTCCAATCTGTCGCACGACTCAGAAACCTCTGCGCCTTTAAGAGAGGTGGGCGTGTACACAGCCGCTTCTCCGGCTTGACTGGCGCTGATGAGAGCGCGCGCGCTCAGTCGCTCAGGCAGTCCCAGAGCTCGGACGCGGAGGAACAGCACCCAGCGCGAGCTGACTCGGTGACGCGGTGACTCGGTGACCCAGCGACCCAGCGACCCAGCGCTCTGTCGGTTCCCGGATTGAAGTGTTTGGCTGTATCGTCGCAAAACGGATTACATTTCAGCAGCACGGCTGTTCTCAGAGATGAAGCTGGCCGGTGAGTTTTGAGATTTTGCGCACAGCTGTGACTCTGTGTAAAACCGCCCCCCCTCCTCCTCTCGCGCGTGCGCGTGCCCGTGCCCATTCATTGACAGCTACAGGTCTGCGCGCACTTTGCGCATTCGTTCTTTTTTTTAATCTTTCAAGCTGATATTATAATATTTTATATTAAGATAAATGATTTATTCGTGCGATTTTCGTGCTAATGCTGGGATATTTTAAATATCAGACGTGTTCAACGTGAGGACGTTGAAAATTGGCACGCGTTTCGTTTGGGTTAATTGATTGTGCGACGCCACATTGCGCATGCGCAATGAATGGGGGAAAAATTGTTCGGGAGTGAGTTGTTGTGGTGGTTGATGCTTCTGGGTGTACTGGACTTTTATTTGCATGGACGCTGGGTTTGGTGGTGGTTGGACGGGGATGATGTGAGTGAGATGCTGGTTGATGCGGGTAGAGGGTGCTGCTCCCTCTCTCTGCACAATCTGTGATTTCTTCTTCATGTGCTAAAAATATAGGCAGTGATTACTGGGGATTTGGATTTATACATGCAACATGTCCACCTATATCAGCCTCACTGTTTTATTCATGCCATGTTAAAAAATGTGGTGGTGCTGGATGGGGGGTGTCACTACTGCAGCCACTTTATTGCCTGTGTGTGTGTGTGTGTGTGTGTGCAATTGCTTGTTTATTCTGAGCTCATCTTAAATCATTGCCTTGTGATACTTACGCTATCAAAATATTAAGAAACCTGTCCATCCTAATTAGTTTTATTTATTTAGATTCTCATTCCTTCGTTTTCTGAACCGTGTAATCCTAATTAGGGTCACGGGGAGGCCTGCGCCCATCTCAGCTGACTCTGGGTGAGGGCAGAGTACACGCTGGACAGCTCGCCAGGCCATCGCAGGGCAGAAAACATGTTGACGGCTTTGCGGCTCATCTCGACAAAAGTCAGCAATGGTTCTTTTTATATGAGCCGCTCATCATAGACCGCGAGAGACATGGGCATCCTTTGGTAGCCCAGTAAGCTGCACTGGGGGGGGGACAGCAGTGACCATCTGGTGACCGTGGAGCTTTAAACCCCAAACTTGAGATCGGTAATCCAGCAGCCTACCGCTGGGCCATCTCTGCATTGAACCCATCCAAAATACAGTACACTCTCTCTCTCACACACACACACACACGCACACGGAGACAAACAGACAGAGAGCAGGTGGGTGAGGTGCTTTGCTTAAGGGCATTTCAGCCCTGAGGTAGAGGAAGGGACGGTGTAGCACACTCCCTCTCCACCATATATTTTTCCTTATAGTTTTTGGGAATCGAACCAGTGACCTTTCGGCCCCGAAGCTGCATCTCTAACCGTGAGGCTGCAACTGGCCCCATTAGCTAGCAGCTGTTCCCGCAGTTTAAGGTATTACATGCCGTAATCCATGGTTCTGTTATGAGTTTGGGTTGAAAGTCTGCAGTAGCAGGATAACAGCAGGCATCTGGTAATGCTTTTGTTTCATTTCGTCTGACGTAGTTTCTTGATTGTTATGGCCTTCTAATGTACCGGACAAGATCTTAACTTGTGCTGCCGCTCTAGATCCTCTCTCAGCTGCTATTCTTTTATCAGGCTGCTGAAATGAAATGGAGTTTATTGATGTCATTTTTGTGTTGGTGGTGCAGAGTATTGCCACCTCACAGCTCCAGGTTCTGCCTGAAGTTTAGATATTCTCTGTACTGTATGTGTATTTATGAGCTTTTAATGGTTCTTGGAGCATGATTGAAAACCCTTGAAATTCGGTGGGCGGGCTGTGCTAAAATACTTATGGGTGTAAACGAGTGTGCATGATGCCCTGTAATGGACCGGTTTTCATCCCATTCATTATGTGTTCCTCTCACATGCTCAGTGTTTCCAGGATAGACTCGTAATCCAGCATGACCCTAACCAGGATGAAGTTGTTCCAAAATCTGTATGAAGGAAATGTGAATATATATATCAATGTATTTGGATTAAAGGGAATCTATTGATTTTGTGGTTTGAAAGTTTAGGAAAATAATATTGTAGAAATAATATTTAAATAAGATTTACAGTATGGGTTTTTGCAACAGTAGTCTGGATAAAAGTGCAACATGGAACCAATAGAATCCTTTTGATTTTCCATTCATTTTCTGTGCCACTTGATTTTAATTTGTGGCGCCCATCTCAGCCGACTCCCGGCAAATTTGAGGTACACCCCCGATCAGCTTACCAGGCCATCGCAGGGCCAACGGTTACACAACGATTCACTCTCACACCTAGGGACGATTTGGAACCACTAATTAGCCTACTATTGGATGTTTTCCCGAGGAAACCAACACAAGCATGGCGAAAACATGCAAACTTTGCACAGAAACGCCTAATGATTGGACCCTGGACCTTCTTGTTGTGAGGCGGAGGTGTGAAGTACTGTGCTGCCGTTTTAAAAGCACACGTATGCACGACATATGATTGATTTGAGCCTCTCTTTGCCTACATGCTTTTGATGGCAGGTCTACAGTAATTGAAGTTCGGTCCGGCCTATACTTCAACAGCCACACAATAATGGAACCAAACTTCCCTGCTGGATATTTTAACAAAGAGCCCTCTAGGTACTTTTTAAAAACCTCAGCATAGCTCGGATCCAAGACCAACAACACGACAGGGCTCGAATGTTTTCTTTGTGGCTGGTACCTCCATTAAGGGCAGCAGATTGCTGATCAAGTGGCTGGTTGGAAGTGCAACTATAAAGTCATGCCCACGTGTGGGCACTGGGCTGAATGTTTTTTTTTGTCTGTGAGAGGATATATGGGTGGAGAGAGGGCCATTGTTCAGTAGAAGTTGCTGGAGTAAGACACTTGGGTTTCTTGCTCAGGGCCAGATGTGCTTGGCAGTTATCCTGCCTTTCATGCAGGTAGAGCTCGCTGGTTTGTTGAAACTGAAGTTTTACACTCGGGTCCAGATTAACACCAGTGGGCCAGTGGGTGTTGGATAAGACACAAATTGTACATGTGAGGATACATACCCAGTCCTTTATATCTTGGTGTGGTGCCTTATAAGGACCTGCTTTGGTCATAAACACCTATAATGGATGCTGTAATTGAAGAGTGGGCTTCCAGACGACAATTAATCTATTTGTGGTCAATTAAATTCTGAATTAAAATCTAGATTAACTTTTGCTAATGCTGTGTGAAAGCTCGTCATTAGATTAGATTGCCAGCACTATTGCTCACTGTTTGAGTGAAAGGGACACTTCCTTCCCCGTTGGCTTCTATTCCAAGCTTCTGTCTGTTTGGCTCGTTCACTGTTATGGAGAACTGCTGGAGCTCTGCAGCGTGGATACTGCTGGCAAAGCTTTTCTGAGGTCTGGCAGTAATTAGCAGCATGGTACAGTATATACAGTGTGTCTGCATTGGGTCGCGGTCCGGCACTCTCGTGCTTTGCTGGGCTGCGAGAGTTGACTGCAGGCGGAAAACGAGTGCTTATTAATGGGTTCCAAGCTGCTCGGCTGCAGACACACTGCAAGCCTTTGTTTGCTTGCCTCCTTCTCGTCTGTTTTAATGCGGCGTTTGTTCTGCGTGGCGCGTAGACGGGCAGCTTGTCATGGTGTGTTTCTGGTGGAGCTGGCACAGGAAGTGGTCCTGGTGCTTAGGGGTCTGGAAGGGTCGTCTTTTGGTTTATGTGCGCTGTCTGGCACCTTGTAGAATTTATACAATTATCATCACAATGTTCAGGTGTGAGTAACTAAAACTATGAAATCTGGAAGAGCTTTTGTAGCCGTATGCTTTAGTCTTCGAAAGCTATCGAGCTGCCAGGATTTGACAAAACAGTATTAAGCAAACTTTTATAGCTGTATGTTGTATTAATAGCTAAAATTTATAGCTTGTTATTTCCAAACTCTTGACAGTTTCTTGTCTGTGCCAACTGGTTCTCAGTCTTTACACTCTAGCTTCATTCATTAATTTACTGATTTGTTTCAATGCGTACTCCTATTCGAGGCTAGAGCCTATCTCAGCCGACTCTGGTCAAAGGCAGGGTGCATCCTGGACGGCTTGCCAGACCCTTGAAGTTGTACAACCTTTGACACTCCTACTCGCACCTAAAGGCGATTTCAAACAGCAAGTTAACCTGATGTAAATAAAGAAACCGGCGCACCCAGAAGAAACTCACTCAGGCACAGGGAGAACATGCAAACTCCACACAGAAGCATCCTTGCTGAGCTTGGGACTCGAATCCAGGAAGTTCTCGTTGTGATGCAGAACTACATCACGACTATTCCTATGTGCCCACTACACCACCATTCGTTCATTTGGTAAACTGTTTAAATCCTATTAGGGTCATGGGGAGACCGGGGCATATCTCCGCCAACGAGAGGGTGTGGAGCACCATGAACGGCTCGTCGGACTATCGCAGGGCCAATACAGAAGCATTCACACTCGCACTTGGGAGCAAATTGGAACAGCCAATCAGCCCAGTTTGCATGTATTTTTAATTATTTGGGCGTGGACCAGAGCACTTGGAGTTGCTCTATAGGTTTACTGAATTCTTGGTTAAGAAGTAGTGATTACTTTTCTTTTACAGTACGAGTATTCATAATATGGTAAAATGCTTGAACTCTTGAATCACACCCTAAACCTTTTCTGTTAAATTACAAAAACATCCAAAAATTGCATATTTTTAAGGTATAATCGTTGCCATGAACGTGGGCAAATTCCCACAGTCGTGCGTCCAAAATCTATTGAAAACTCTTCCCTGAAGAATGAGATGTTCTAATAACAGCAAGGTGGAACTAAAGCTAGAATAAGATTGGAGTCAAAAACAAGGGCAGTTATTCTGCCTCATTACCTCAAAAGACAAAACCGTGGAAAGGAAAATCCTGCAAATGGTGACGGAGTTAAGGAAGGGTTGAGTACCACCTTTTGATTATTTCACCTGTAGCACTACAACCTGCCATGTTTTATTCATTCCTCCTGTAACTGAGACCAATAAAGGTTGCAGTATGGGTATAACCCCAAACACCAGTCACTAACTTATTTTATTATATATTCTACGAGAACGGCATGATCTGATTGGCTTAGTGTCTGAAAATAATTAACGTTCATTCAGCATATTTAGCTGCATGGCTACATCTTGATTGCATTGCTCTCTTGTGTGTGTGTGTGTGTGTGTGTGTGTTGTAGACTATTCCATTAGTCTGTAAAGTGTATTTCACTGCAGTTGTAAGTTATTTGATATGAATACGTCAATGAAATCATTAAGTGTAAAATATGAATGGAATAGAATGAAAATAATAGAGGGTAATGGATGCAGGAAAAACCAAACAAAAAGGGTTCTATTCATTTATTTTCTAAGCTGCTTAATCCTAATTAGTTTTATGGGGAGGCTGCTGCCCATCTCAGCTGACTTTGGCTGTCCAGGTCATCACAGGACCATCACACACACACACACAAACACGCAATCTCATTCTCCCACTGAGAGGTGATTTTGAAACAGCCAGTCAGCCTACTTTGGAAAGCAGAATACCACGAGGAAACCCATGCAAGCCTACCAGGCTTAGGGGAGAATTATTTATTTATCTGTTTGTTTATTTAATCTAGGGATGGTATCGCTACTCAAAAAGAACTTTGGTTTTATTGCAAGCTGTGATCATCCTGACCAAATGTCAGACGCTCCAGATGAGTGTTTCTGTGGGAGTCTGGATGAATCCCCACTTTCACATATCCCAGCGAACGGAAATAAATCTGGTGAAAATAACACAGGCCTATCTTTAGCTTTACTGCCAGCATTTTTATTATATTACGAAATCTTTTGAAGGCATTCGAATGACTCGTTTCATTTCAATCAAACTTATTTGCTGATTGAGAAGGAACATATTACCCAGTATGCTAAGGGTATAAAAGGAAAATGTGCTAGTGTCGTATGTTTTGGGTATAAATGCATGAATGTGATCAGTATTCTCTCCGACCCGACATTCTGATGAGTTGGGAGAATTTCATGAGAATCTCAAGCGTGTGTGTGTGTGTGTGTGTGTGTGTGTGTGTGTGTGTACGTACAGTGGTACCTCACCTTTCAATAGTACCAGAATACGAAAAATCCAGTTGACAAACATTTTCCTAAATTTTTTCTCTCTATACGAAACACGCCATTCAAACATGCCATTTAAACATTAAAATGCGCTATTCAAACAATGCACGACTTGGCTATTTCCCAACATCCCGCCCCGCTGGCCTCCCATTGGCTAGGAGGGATGACACAGCTTTGTCCCATTGGCTATTATGGAGCTGCATCTCCCATAATACTTTCTGTGTAAAGAACAGAGTGACTATTGTTTCATGTGTTTTTCGAGTGTGCTCATTGCTTTATTTTTTGACTCGGACTTTTAACCTTCCATAAACATTTGTAAGATTATAACTCTGCCAAGAAGACATGATGAACGCGCGCGTGTGATTTCCGGTGCGAGTGAAAAGAAGAAACAGGCTCGTGGCCTGCGGTTGAGTGATATCGCAAAGGAATATGGCCAAACCAGTCTACCATCGGTATGATATTGAAGCAGAAGGAGGCTTTAAAAGGTATGCTTTTATAATTTTTAAAGCGTTTAGGGCGTAGTATTGAGGGCCTTGGAACAAATCCCATGTTTTACATGTAAAATGCGGTTCAACTTATGAAAAATCCAGGTTAAGAAAAAGGCTCTGGAACGGATTAATTTTGTAAATTGAGGTACCTGTGTATGTGTTCGGGGGGACTTCACACTATATCACCTGCTAAATACATGTGTGGTGTTGAAGAGGGGTTTTGGAATGATCAAGTGGTGATGCAATTTTAAATCATGATGACGAACAGCCAAAAAAAGGAGAAAAGAAGCCACTTAGTTATACAATTTCTCCCACGATCAAAAGCATATTAACTGTCATAAACTGCCCCTAGGGGTCAATAAGTGTGATAATGTTTGTAGATAGTGCGCTCACATACTGGCATCACATTCAAGAGGAATCTCAGTTTTGACCCCAGTGCTCCTCGGGTCCATCACGAACCTGACCATAACATGGGTAATGATTTGTGAATGTATTATCAATCGGACTTGACCATGTCATAGTATAGCAGTGCTGAAGGTTCTTGTATGAGATTGGCTGGTGTACATATACGATGCCGTCACCAAATACACAGTATATCCTAACCACGGCCTCCGCAGGGAAACTCCTGATGCGTCACGGGAGATCGAGGTGACGATTCAGGAGCAGCTGCAGGATTAAATGACATGCGCTGCTGTTCACCTGCGGTACATGTACCGAGCTTCAATGGAAAAACTAAAGCATTTTCATGGAGAATTTAAAGGGACCCGTGGGTGATGCCCTCAGTAATAGTGAATCCATGGCTCGCTTGACCTGGAGCTTCGTAAGAAGTGATCTAGGGCAGTGGTGGCTTTGTGGGTAAGGCAATGCGTTGCTAATCTGAAGGTCAGCGGTTCAGTCCACGCTATCACTACTGTTGGGCCCTTGATCAAGGCCCTTAACCCTCAATTGCCCAGTTGTGTTAAAAAAAAAAAAAAAAAAATTAATTGTAAGTTGCTCCGGATAAGAGCATCTGCCAAATGCTGTATGTATATGTAAAATCTAAGGTGATGTCAGGACATAGTAATTATTTATTTATTTATTTTATTTTTTTTTTGCAGGAACTGAATACCTTTTTGAAAGGTTTTATATTCCTGTTATGTATGTTTTCAGCCCATTATTATGCTTAGACACAAATTAAAAAGCATTTAATCTACAGAGCACATGTGGAGAATTTCACCTGGATCCAGTTGTACTTCTCAGGCGAAGCCTTCAGAGGTGAATGTTCTGTAATGGTGAATGTACTGGCTTCATGGGGGTTTGGACTTCCTCTGCACAGGATACAGAATATATACTTGGTAGGTGACAGTACTGCATATCTTTTCATTGTCTTTTTTTTTTTTATTTTTTATTTTATGTTGTAGCATCTAACACTAGATTAGGCCTAGAACTAAAAGTGTCGCTAATAAACCAAGACCGCAACCAGGTCGAGCCTGCTGTTGAATTAAACGGTTTTAACTTGCAGCATTGCAGGCTGACTATCACTTAATTAGGATTTCGTAATGATTCCAAATGCAGCTCATGTGTGAAACATTAAGCAGAGATTTCTCTCCTCAACACCATTTCTAATTTTCCTCATTCATCCGTGGCTGTGCCTATCATTCTGTCCTTCAAGCTGATTTTTATTTTATTTTTTTCTGACAAACACATCGCAGACTTGATCACTAAGCTGTCAGTCAATTTCCGAAGTAGGAAAAGGGGGCAAGATTCGAGCTGAAGGAAGGGTCGTGTGTGGCTTCGTCATGGCACGTGTCTCTGACAGTTCTGGATGTCTGCTGGGAAATACCTGTGTGGAGAGGAAGTGCTGCTTGGAAGGAATGCACCACTGCGCCAGGCAGATGTTCAGGACTGGCAGGAACCGAGTGTGTTCAGGTGATTGTTATGACAGCAGCACGGTCCTAGTCTTGCTTTTTAACAATGCTGTATTCTTTGTCTCCTTTTTTTTTCTTTTTTTCTTTTTTTAAATTGCTTTGTGTTAAATGAATCTTCTTGGCTTCGAATGAAAGACTTGTCCTTGCTTTATACCTGAGGTCTTGATCCTCCTTTCTTTGTGATCGGATTTCTCCGAAAGAAAGGGAAACGTTCAGCTTTCCCTTCCTGCGCTGTGTGTCCGCACCACGTCTCCCTGTGTTGTGTTTTACAGTCTCATTTCCTACTCCGGTTCAGGAACAGGATCCAGTCACTCTGAGGAATTAAATAAGCAAGGCTATGCAATGATTAATACAGGGTAACACTCCTTAACCCAGACATCTAAATATTATAATAACTGGCTGGAGAGCTATTTTCTGTCCAGACCTGTTTCGTTTTTCCAGCACTTATAAACACAATGTTTCATTGTTTTCTTCCAGAACCACTCAAGTGCTGCATTAGTGGCACGGAGAACACTTTCCTGCTTCTCTGCTCTGTGTATGAATAACAAAAGGCTGATGTCTTGGCTACCTGTGAGGGAGACCCCCCCCCCAAAAAAAAAAAAAAAAGGAATTAAAAAAAACCCAAAAAGCCACATCATTGTGTGGACGATATGGCGTAGCTTGCCAATTTATAATAGAAAGTAAGCTAATGAAGTTTGTGAATGTGTTAATTTTGTAAATTGTATAGACCACCATGTTGGGATGTCTTGGGCAGCATTCAAAAAGGACTCCATCATCTTTATTGCCAACAATTAGGAGCAGGTGCATTGCTAAAATTGGTGGGTTGTGTGAATCATTAAGTCTTTAGTCAGGATGATTTAGTACTGGTGTAATGGCCTCTTTGACTTTTTCCCATTTATTTTGTTTTGACTCATGGCCCAAGCTTGGTCCATTCACCATAACCCCCTCCAACCTCCATTCCCCGAACTCAATAAGATCCTTGTCTTGGTCCCCTTAACTCCCTCACATTTACAGACAATTAGCTCTCGTCAAAACAGGCCACATGACCGGGCATAAAGCCGGAGGGGCACTTCTTGTCACGCCCCCAGCCTCTTCATGACTAATGTTACACCAAGCTACTGAAAATGAAGGGGGAGGTGAAAAGGCTGGTCATCTATTTTGTGTTCTGCTCACACTCTGCACAAAGCTGTTCTTTCACTCGGGATCCAAAGCACATATGGAAACATTTTCCCTCCCCGCCAGACGTAAGTTTTCCCCTCACCTAATACTACCCTCCTCAGCTTCCATCGCTCCATCACGGAGTTGTGCAGCTGTGCTCTGCTTGGATGAATCTCTTCCAAAGTCCAAAACTTGCTCAAATACTGTCTGGGCATGTGTTCATGGATTCATATCTTTTTAGAAAACGATTGCGATGCGGTAGTTCAAGAATAAAAATATCTTAAAACGGTATTAACGGCGCTCTGACTTTGCAGCAGCAGTGGATTTCTTGTTCGATTAGATGACTGGTTGAGAGAACGGTTTGGGATATCATGCAACAGCTTCCACCTTCTTTCTTTTTAATAAAAGCAAGTTCACCTTGGGGACTCTTTCTATAAAAGCCAGCGTGACCTATATTTTAAAGATGTGAAAAGGTTTCAAGATAGGAACCCCACAGATTTTGAATGGGGAACATCCATCATATGGCAGAATACTTAGGGGTTTGGCTGGATTCAAAGATGGAAAGATACATGATGGAGAGCAGCTACACACTACACTAAATTTTTTCGAAGGCAGCCAGCCTTAAGTCATCTTAATGCCTTTGTTTGGACTCCTGTGAGATCAGCTGGACTTCTCAACATCTCTGTGATGCACCGAGAAATGATGTGTAACACTTGGTATTTGAAGAAGTTCAAATCGGAAAGGAAGGTGTCTAGCAGTTGTGGCCTTTTAAAAGGAATAATGGTAAAATGATATTCTCTGTGGCTGGCAACATGTTTTCAGACCCTCCTGTAGTGAGCACAGCTTCATCAACATTCCTCATATTTCCCTTGAATCGATGAACAGGGATGTGTCCGACCCAGTTACTCTTCTTTCCAAGAGTCCAAATACCGACTGCCTTTAGTACGTTTGCGCTCCATTAGGGCCTGGAAGATGGGAAATGGAGAATGAAATGGGTTGTTGCTTGTCAGTGACCCTGTAAAAACTTCACATTTTTTTTTAGGAAACCTTTGTACAGTGGTACCTCAATTTATGAAATTAATCCGTTCCGGCAGTGGTTTCTTAACCTGGATTTTTCGTAAGTTGAATCGCATTTTACATGTAAAACATGTGATTCGCTCCAAGGCCCCCAATACTACCCCCTAAACCATTTCAAAAATTATAAAAGCATACCTTTTTAAGGCCTCCTTCTGTTTCAATATCGTACCGATGGTAGATGGGTTTGGCCATATTCTTTTGCGATATCACTCAACCGCATGCCACGAGCCCACTTCTTTTCACTCGCACTGGGAATCACACGCGCGATTAGCAGAGTTATAATCTTACAAATGTTTATGCAAGGTTAAAAGCCTGAGCTAAAAAATAAAGTTGCAATGAGCACACTCGAAAAACTCATGAAACAACAGTAACTCTGTCCTTTACACGAAAATCATTATGGGTGCTCCATAATAGCCAATGGGAGGCCAGTGGGGCAGGATGTTTGGAGATGGCCATTGGGACAATGGGAGGGAGCTGCGTCATCACTCCTAGCCAATGGGAGGCCAGCAGGGCAGGCTGTTGGGAGATAGCCAGTGGGGGCTGGATGTCGGGAGATGTAGTCAATGGGAGAGCAACTCGTGCATTGTTTGGATTTTTGAGATTTTGCTTTTGTAACGTGAACTGGTTTCGTATCCAGAGACAAAAATTGTAAGAAAATGTTTTTAGTAACCTGGATTTTTTTTGTTGTTTGGGGCTTTCGTAAATTAGGGTTTCACTGTATTAGGATTCGAGATTCTGGTTACAGTATTATTATTCTTGTCTAATATTTTGTTTTGACATTTCAAGAATTTTATGAGACGAAAATGAGGAATGCTTCCAGAAAATTGTTTGACACCTGACTTCAAATCTTGATCAGCTGGGAACAAAGCAAAATGAAAACAGAAGTCTGGTGATGGAGTTGCATTCTTCAAATGACGTTCCAAGGGTCAGCTGTGCAGTGTTATTGGATTCCTGTAGTCCCATGGATGGATATTTTACGACCGTAGCGGCTCTCCCCCAGCGTATCGAGGTCTTGACACTGCCCCGCAGAGCACTCTGTTTATTTGTTTGATTGTGGGAAAATTCCTGCAATGTCCGTGAGAGAGCCTGCCCCATTCCCTGACTTGGCTTTCCCACAGGGGCTCGGCTCTGCTTTTCTCGGCAGCCCCACTAACTGGCAGCTTTGGAAATGTGCACTCGGTGTGATCAAATTGCCAGCATTTTCACATCCTTGTGTGCGAATGTGTGCGCACTTGTGGCGCATTCCCACCTTGCATCCAGTTAGTCTCTGGATCCACCGCAACACTGACCAGGGTATAATAATTCATGGAAGTGAACAAATGAGAACATCGATGTTCCTCTTTATCATTGCCAGGCTTCAAGGCAAGAAGAAACAAGATTAGAAAGAAACAGGAAGCCCTCTGGCTTTTCAGGATCACTATAGTGCTCTGAGAGAAAGTTCCAGCATCTTGAAAATCTTCAGATCAGCGTCCAGGCGAAGGGGCCAAGGGGGAGCTGGAGATCATGATGCAGTGTATAACTTCAGGGAATGTATAAGCACCCAAAGAACCACAGGTTTAATTTGGTCTTTTTTTTTTTTTTTTTTTTGTCAGATCAGGCATTTAAAAAAACAAACCAAAAACGTCATCAGGACATTGAATGTAAGATTTTTTTTTTTTTTTTTTTTTTTTTTTTGTGCTGCCTTTGTGTTCCGGTTGAACGGTTTTCCCTTTGGCTTGGGGAAATGGATAGATTTGTTTTTACCTTTAACATGATCTTCCTATTATATTCTTTTGTGAAAATTTATTATTTCAAAGTCTAATGTGTAACTTTTTTTTTTTTTTGAAAATGACATTAAGACCTGGGTATTCTCATGTGTCTTTACTTTTACATTCACATTTATATTCTTTCTATGTATTGTAGGGGTATTTATTTATGAAACCAGGACACCGCCTGATCCTAAATAAGGGATTCATTCAATAATGGGGAATATGTACATATATATATATATATATATACACACACACTTTTTTTTTTTTTTTTTTTTTTTTTTTTTTTTTAGTAATTCCCCTTGTTCACCCTGTTCATGCCCATGGCACAGATCCAAGCCCTTGAAATCATTATCTTGTTCATGTTTATGCTATTATGCTACTCAGAAGTGCTAAACCTGTTTTAAGTTTTTACGAAAGTAAAAGAAAGGGAAGGTTAAAAGGACAGTACAGCTACTATACAGTATTTCACACACAAGCCCTGATCTTGAATAAAAACAAAAACTGATTCAGTCATCAATATCACCTTTTTAAGGTTCTTCAGTTTGTTCAAATGTAGATCCTCACAAATGTGTCCTTATATTGAAAAGACTTCCAAGGAAAACCCTTTAGGTAGTCAAGAATGTTTAATTCATACACGAACATTCAGCATGTTCGTTTTATTTTCCTTGTTAAATAATAAATGGCCTGGTGGTTCGATAGAATTTTCATGCCAGAGATACAGTGCTTTGGATAATTACTCGCCTGCTTTATTCAATTGGAATTAAAATAAGGTTGACATGGAATTGTATGTCACAAATATGCATGAATTCAACATCATTACTTATTTCGGGAATGGAGGGAGAGGGTATAATGATCGTGAGTCAGTAAAGTTGAAAAAAGCTATCCATAATACTATTATCCCACATAATACAGTGGAACCTCAACTTATGAAAGCACCAACAAACGAAAAATCCTGGTTACGAAAAACATTTTTCCTAATTTTTTTGTCTGTGGATACGAAACAAGTTCACGTTACGAAAGCACCATCTCAAAAATTCAAACAATGCACGAGTTGCTCTCGCATTGACTACATCTCCCAACATCCCGAACCGCTGGCCTCCCATTGGCTAGGAGGGATGACGTAGCTCCCTCCCATTGCCTATGATGGAGCAATCATAATGCTTTTCGTGTAAAGGACAGAGTTACTGTTTCATGAATTTTTCGAGTGTGCTCATTGCAACTTTATCTTTTGGCTCAGGCTTTTAACCTTGCATAAACATTTGTAAGATTATAACTCTGCTAAGAAGACATGACCAACACATGCGTGTGTACACACACATGCGTGCATATAGACAGTGCGAGTGAAATGAAGAAGCGGGCTCGTGGCATGCGGTTGAGTGATATCGCAAAGGAATATGACCAAACCAGTCTACCATCGGTACGATATTGAAGCAGAAGTAGGCCTGAAAACAGGGGTGCTCACACTTTTTTCCAGCACACGAGTTACTTATAGAATGACCAAGTCACAAAGATCTACCCACGACAAAAATGCAAAACCTATTTATTTTAAAGTATATTGAGGTTCTTTGTGTAAATGTATGTTTATGTGCCTTGCATAACCGCATGAGCCAATATTGCACAACACAACATAATTAACTATGAACATTTTTTGTAACTACCCGAGTTCACGTTGACGTGCACTGAATTGAATCAGCCAGGGATGCAGAGTCCGGACAGTAGCTGCTGACAGCCAGCCTCAAGCACACTTTCAAACGCACTTCGAAAATGACATCATGGAGATAAAAAAAAAAAAAAAAAAAAAGTCGGCCTCCCATTCTATATGAAAGTGATACTTTGTCTTCTTTGCTCCAGCATCCATACTAATGTTTGATAAGCTTTCTTTACTTTAAGAAAAAAGCGAGGGCTTAAAACAGGAGGGAACTCGCTGTCTAGCTTGTTTTGGCGTACTTGGTGCTGTTGTTTGCACATGCGCGGTGAGCTAAAGGTCAGAAAAATACATCTACTGTATACGTCTTTTTTTTTTTTTTTTTTTTTTTTTTTTTTTTTACACGTCATCGACCAATATTACCTTCAAGATCGACTGTTAGCTCGCGATCGATGTATTGCGCACCCCTGCCTTAAAAGTTATGCTTTTATCATTTTTAAAGGGTTTAGAGGTAGTTTTGGGGGCCTTGGAACGAATCACACGTTTTACATATAAGATGCGGTTCAACTTACGAAAAAGTCTCTGGAACGGATTAATTTCGTAAGGTGAGGTACCACTTAGTTTTGGGGGGGAAACGAGTTTCAGCACACGCCTTATTTTCTTGAATGGAGTTGGTGGGTGGAATTTAAACTGTTTCATGAGGAGTACACCTGTCCCTTGAAATCCCCAATGAACAAAACTAAAGTTGCATCCTAATGTGCCAAAAAGCTATCAGAAGTTTTGAAGACCTATTCATTCATTTTCTGAACTGCTTAATCGTAAATTGGGATCGTGGGGAGGCTGGCGCCCATCTCGGTCCTCTCTGGATGAGGGCAGCGTACACCCTGGATGGCTCATCAGTCCATCGCAGGGTAGAAACATGCTAATGGTTATGAGGCTACTCTTGTTGAGAGTCAGCAATGGCTCCATAGACAGTGAGAGACACGGCCGGCCTTTGATAACCCAGTTAGCTGCACTGGGGGGACAGTGACAACCCATGGAGGGTGGGGCTTGAACCCCCAACCTTGTGATCAGTAATCCACCACCTTTACCACTTGGCCACCACTGCCGACATAAATAATGGCTTGTTAAAAAAATCGGTTTTATTTAATTTCATTGGAATATAATATCATTTAATACTATTCCCCTGCTTAGTGAATCTCAACCTGAAACACTGAAGTAATTGAAGCTTGTTTGATCAGGTATGGAATAAAAAAAAAAAAGAAAATCGATTGAATTCTGCACCAGATCGTGGCTTTTTTTTTCTTTTTCTTTTTTTTTTTAATTTTTTTTAAATATGGAAATTATGTTCGGTTTGCTGTGGTCCAGCCGTCGAGTCTCGGTATATAAATGTATGCAAATTGGAATTAATTTTTTCTTATACTGTACCGTCACCTATCAAGTATTTATCCAAAGTGTAGGGCAGTGGTGCCTGGTGGTATAGGGCTCTGATCACTGATCCTAAGGTTGGGGGTTCGAGTCCCACTCTCCACAAGGTTGCCACTGCTCCCCCCCCCCCCCTCCCTCCCCAGTGCAGCTAACTGGGTTATCAAAGGCCGGCCATGTCTCTCACTGTCTATGGTGAGAGGTTCATGTAAAAGAACCATTGCTGACTTTCGTAAAGAGTAGCTGCAAAGCCGTCAGCGTGTTTCTATCCTTTGCTAAAGGACTGTGTCAGGAAGGGCAACCGACGTAAAAACCTATGCTAAATCAAACGTTCGAATCATTCGCTGTGGCAACTCTTGACAAAGGGAAAAAGACAAAAGGAAATCTCTCTCTCTCGCTCTCTCTCAATATTTACTCTGATGATCACTATGGTTAACACATCCACCTCACAGCAAGAGAAGGTCCTTGCTTTGATTCCCAGCTTGGGCGTTTCTCTGTGGAGTTTGCATGTTCTTCCCATGCTTGCGTGGGTTTCCTCTGGGTATACACAGGTTTCCTCCAACAGTCCAAAAACATGCACAGTGGGTTAATTGGCTGTCCCAAATCATCCCTAGGTGTGAATGGGAGTATGAATGTTTGTGCGAGAGTGGCCCTACGATGGCCTGGCAAGCTGTCTATAGTGTACCCCGCCCTCGCCCGGAGTCGGCTGAGCTGGGTGGCAGCCTACCTGTGACCCTAATTAAGATTAAGCAGTTCATAAAATGAATGAATGGATCCCTTGTGGAAGTTCTACCTCAAAAGTACATTATCTGCGGATCCTTCAAGGTCCTAGATCAAACAATCTGGCCAAGGTCTTACACATATGAAGACTTTTTTTTTTTTTTAAACCACATACCTTTTGAAAATTAGTGAAAATATGCTACATCCTAACATAATGGTTCCACTTAAGATGTATATCTGTAGATTAAGCACCTATTAATATCTTGTTGTCATCTGTGGATCCTGTGTAAATCCGATGTGATGACTCTTCAGTTCCTCTCAAGAAGTGCGGTAGAAATTCCACAGGGAACCACGGTGCACGTCGATGTTTAATTCTGCGGAAACCCCATTAGAATCCCTTGCGGAGCGTCAGGAGTTCTCCTGTACAGTATAGGCGATGTACTTGATAAGTGGCAGTACGACAACAGATTTGGTTCAGAATTACAAAATAAAAAGACAGTTTATTCAGCATTGGGTTTTATTCACTTTTCCGACGGCCGTACTTGTATATGCGTGAATGAACATAATAACTAGATGTGTAATCATAGAATAACTGCAGGCTTATGTCCTAAATACACAATAGTACTCCTTTTTCTTTTTCTTTCAGGCATTAAATTGTTCTCCCAGATTACGGCCCTCTTCTAGCTGTCGCTAGGAAAGCTTGCTAGCTGAGTGACAAACCGCATCATTTGTAGCAAGGAAAGCATGTTCGCCATAAAAAGATGTCTTCCCCAGAGAGTTTGTGCAGGAAAACGAGGCCCTGTGTTTCAGCTTTCATCTCAACTGACTTTGTACAGCTTTTGCCTCTTCAGCATGGCTGCAAATGGACTGCCGAGTGACACGTCCCATTCCTTTTGCGCTAAAGTTCTCAGACGTTCCCGCCTCGCAGACATGTACCAGCTGCCATGACACATGTTTTAAAATGGTCCGAGCTCTCGGTAACTCTGGAAAAACCACCATGCAGTCTTTTTTCCCCCCTCTCTCTGGGTTTCACCTCTTCAAAGCACGGAAAGAGTATTTTAAAATACTAAATAATTAATCAACGAAATAAATAATATTTAGGGGGAAATTTGCGAATATGATTTGATGGGTCACTGTTTGTTTGTAATTTGTATGTTTAGACATGGAAGTACGCAGCGATTAGTGCGTGTGACCGAGGCCAGACTTCTCAGCGGGAGGGTCAATAGTTTTGTAAATTTTCCCTGGAGCATGAAGCCAAGACCTCACTGCATCCCTCTTGCTTCTGCTCAATGCTACGTATATACAGAATGATCTGTTATCTGTATCCAGGAAGATGGCTAATAAACAAGAGTTAAGAGCCAAGCACTGGGTTCAAATTGCATTTCCTGAGTATGTGTATTAACCATCAGGTTACCCGGCCGACCGTGATGTACACGGCGGAATAAAATGCGTTATAAATACGGAACGTTTCTGATTTAAAGTGAGAAAACGTGTTTGTGTTCGGTCACCTGTATGGAAAAGACATTCCCACGTACCTTCCAGAAGTGAATCCTCCAAAGACACGATGTGTAAGGAATTTGGCCCATCTCGGTTCTGCCCTCAGAGAATTTTAATTTTTAATAATGGTCTGCCTTAAATAATGAAAATGGTATGAATTCTTTCACAGAAAATAATGTAGTGCTCTCCTTTTAAGATGATCATGTGGTTTTTTTTTTCCTCCAGTGAAATACGTGCATTTTGATGATTTTTGCCACAAGGTTGCCTGGGCAACAGGCTGCAGAGCATAAACGGTGAGATGTTTCATGGAACACTGGGCTTTGGATCAGGAAATCTTGCGTTCTTGATCTCAGAGCTGCTGGATGGCAGGCAAAGCACGGAACCAATCTCGGCTTTAGTTTTTCCCAGCTCACCTACAGCCTTTGAACGAAAGCCATTTCATCTCGCCTCTCGAAACGGCTTGACCTGAGAGAGAGAGAGAGAGAGAGAGAGACGGAAAAAGATTTGGATGGAGAAATAATGAGCACGGCAGTCTTTACTCGCTGTGTAACTGGGTAAAGGAGGATAAAGTGAGGAAGTGTGAAGTGAGTTCAGGAGAATGGAAGGCAAAGCCTGATCAGTGTGACTGAGCTATACAGCAAGTCATGTTGATAGATAATAACCATTAATGCCACGGAGTTTTCTTCTGGTTGTGGTGAGAACAGGGGCCAGTCTAAACAACGGGCTTATGCTCAGTCTGGGCTCACAGCCAAATAAGAACTGGATCAGACCTGAACACTGCCGGCATCACCGTAATCCAGACTGCTAGCCTTAATTTATCGAAATTCGAGTGTGCTGTTCTGATCGAGTGTTTCCCAACACGCCAAAAATATGAAGTGTCAGGTTTTGCGTTATGTGGAAGATCTAGTCCATGAGCTGCTGTTAATCATGAAATATTTGACATGGATGGATTACCAGAGAATCTAGAAAAAGCCATGAGAATTTTCCCAGCAATTTTCTTATTCACGGAAGATTTAGTGTAGCTTGTGTCTGAGGTGGAAATATTTTTTGCCCCTAGCAATACTTTATTAATTAATTAATTAATTTTTCTCTCATTCATTTTCTAAACCACATGATCCTAATTGGGGTCACGGGGAGGCTGGCGGACATCTCCGCCGACTGTGGGCAAGGGCATCGTACACCTTGGACAGCTCTCCAGGCCATCACAGAGCAGAAACGCGCTGATGGCTATGCAGCTACTCTTGTCGAAAGTCAGCAATGGTTCCTTGACATGAACCTCTCACCACAGACAGTGAGAGACACGGCCGGCCTTTGATAACTCGGTTAGCTGCACTGGGATTGCTCATGCCCCCAATGGACGTACGTATTTCATGTTGTTTACACTTGATACAGAATGTAAATAGTTAACATCACCGCTGATTCACTAACTAAAGACATACTCGCACTCGGCGGGGGTACATTATATGTACCATGTTGGCCGGCACTTACATTGTCTTCAACATCCTTGTGCACAGTTTGAGTGCACTTGCATCCTTACAGTGCAACTTTATGTCGAGTACAGGGATTCATCATGTTCTACGGTTAATGGGGACCGAGACCCCCCCCCCTTTCCCCAGCAACCGCCGATTTCCACAAAGTGGGATCGAACCCCCCCCCCCTTACTGATGTATACGTACATGTGTGTGTATATAATATCAATAAATACACATGAAATGCCTATAATAACAAACATTCAAAAATAATGCCTAACGTGTAAATAAAATACTGTATAAATACACACGTACAGATGTGACCGTGTACACACACTGATGCGCACCTCACATAATGTAAGTAGGTTTGTTGGGGGGTTTTGGGTTTTTTGTTTGTTTGGGGTTTTTTTGTGTAATTGACCTTGTTTTGCGGCATTTTCATTAATTTCCTTATTTTTTGATGAATATTTTTGAAAAACCCGCGATGCACTGAAGCCGCAGAAACTAAAGCACAAAGTAGCGAGGGATTACCGAACAAAAAATAATGGCTACAGATGTATGTTATTCCTAAAAAAAGGTGTTGCATCCACAAAAGGATTTTTCTCAAAGCATCTAAATCTATAGACAGAAATTTGCAGGTTTCCTCATCAAATACAATTCATAATTTGGTGTGAACCGGATTTTTTTTTTTTTTTTTTAAAAAGTGTAATATTCTGAACTGAATCAGAAAATACCCGTCATAGCATTTCAGTTTGTGCACAATTAGCCATTACACCAGATTTATATGTTGCCTGACCCTTACCTGTACTTTATTTGTGCCAGGGAATGGTATGCTCAATGTGCCGGTGTTTGTGCTACGCAATGATTACACAAATAATACACAAATAAAACAAACCTCACTTTTGGGGGTTAAACGTGCTCAGGCATGGCACAGATGGCCTTGTGAGTACTGTACACCCGAAGTTTTACTTCATTTTTTTTTTTTTTTTTTTTTTTTTGCTTGTCATTCAACCCAGGCTATCCCAGAGATCTCTTAGAGCACAAACCTCCTCCAGGCTAAGAAAAGGGCACAAGTACACAGCATCCTCTGCTGGACCTGCTGTCATACCATGCTCTCAGAAAATTGTCCTAGCTCTTGGTTAAAGAATTCTTAAAAATAAATAAATAAAGTCCTGCATTAAGAATCTGATCCAGTTCATCTCAAAAATCAATGGAAACCTTCCTCATTCAGATCCCTGCCTCTAGTCGAAAAGTCAAAAAATTCCACATGCAACTTTTCAGTGGCAATCCTGCTAATAATCAAACAAACACATGCAAAAAAAGGTGAAATTTGATGATGTCTTTCGTATGAGTTAAAGATTCCTCCACTGTCCTTATTACTCCTCCATAGATGACTGTAGCTGTCTCATGTATATTAGGCTATTTACCTCTCGAGTATTCGGGTGGGTGGTGGGATTCAAGGCTGTTAACCTTTTCACTTCATGCAGCAGATATGCTATGCTGGTGAATAGAGGGTTAAACTGTGACATGAGGGTGCCAAGCCTGGTCTTTTCACTAGACTGTATTTCAAAGTTTGAATAGATTGGAGTCCCAAACACTGTACAGTTGATGCAGAGGTAAAATTTTAGTTGCGTTTAATTGCAGATATTAAAAAAAAAAAAAAAAAGTAACTTGTTTTAATGAACTATGGTTTTCAGTGACTTGTTGCAAGAGCAAGCCAGGTTTTTACACTGAGTCAAGTAAACCTGCTTTCTTTAAGGGTATACAGAAATGATGGCTGTAATGTGAGCTGTCGATAACGCTGGACTCTTGGAACAAGTGGTGTGCTTTAAAAAAAAAAAAAAAAAAAATTCTCTTGCTTTTAGTTTGTTTTTGTTCTATTTCTGTGTATTATATACTAAACCTCTGACTTTAAAAATACACGGTTATATAAGAGTTATGAACAACTTGCCTAGCTCACCTGGTGTCATGATGGTTAAAACGTAAATATAAACTAAAATCTTGTTCATTTGCTTTACTTTTGTCTTCCTTTTTTTATTTATTTTATTCATTTTTTTTAAAATGCAACCAATAAAAAAACTTCGTGCACCGAGCTTACTGTGTGGGGCCGGTGGCATAGTGGTTAGGGTGCTGCACTCATGATCAGGAGGTTGTGTGTTCAAATCCCAGTTAGATCCCCACTGTGCTAAGACCCCTGGGCAAGGTCTTAACCACAAGTGTGCCTCTGTTCACCCATCAGTATAAATGGGTACCAGTAAAAATATACTGGGAAGGTAATTTGCAATAGACTAGCGTCCCATCCAGGAGGAGTTGAACTCGTAGTCGCTTCACGCTACGGAAACCGGGGATAAGCACGGGCCTGATGAGCCACTAGGCTCAGGTGTAAAAAAAAAAAAAAAAAAAAAAAGCCCAACAGACTTCACTACACCCAAAAAAACCCCAAAACTCAAATATCTGCCAGTCGTGGCCTGGTGGTAAGGTGCTGGATTGCCGAACATTAAGGTTGGGGGTTCAAGTCCCACTCTCAATGGGTTGTCACTATCCTCTCTAGTGTGGCTAACTGGGTTATCAAAGGATGGCCATGTCTCTTACTGTCTATGGTGCGAATCTGTGAAAGAACCCATTGCTGACTTTTGACAAGAGTAGCTGACGCCGTCAAGGGTGTACTCTGCCCTCACCCAGAGTTGGCTGAGATGGGCACCAGCTTCCTCGTGACCCTAATTAGGATTAAGTGGTTCAGAAAATGAATGAATTGGACCTGGTTTTTATATTATTGTGTACTGAAACAATTGTTAACTTTTGGTTTCGTGGATGTCAATAAATGAATGAAGGCGTCCCCTGTGACACCCGCCTTGCCTTTGGTGTATAAATAAGTCTAGCGTGAGAATTATGGTGAAGGGCATGATGGGACACTGCAGCCTTTAAGGATGCATCGCTCCTCTGTCCTGTTTTCTCTTTACTAGGTAATTTAGAGAAGAAACAGTCCAGAGTCCCAGCCTGGGTGTGAGATAGCCATGAACATTGATCCTCGTATGTTAGCGTGAGCACTTTGTTCTATTCAGGTTATTAACAGCACCTTCATCTGATGGAATAGTTAAGGAAATAACCAAACAGCAGTCATAGTTTACTGCAAAAATTCTGAAAAGTGGCGAGAAAATGATTGGGTAATTTTTTTTGACCAGGTCAAACATTCAAAGGCATTTTTCGAAAACAATACCAATGTCACTTATGACCTTGTGTTGCTCATAATACAAAATATTCCTTTGAGCCCAGTTAGAAAATAAAGGAGAAATTCTTGGTGGATCAGCGTTGGGTTTCGAATGTGCTGTTGCACCATTGAATAAAAAAAAAAAAAATTGTCAGATATTAATAAAATCTTGGTTGAATTGTAGACCAGTCTGTTCAATATCATGTTCTTAATGTCGGATCATTTGATTGAGACCCTCTGACAGTTGTGCTGTGATTTAAAGAAAATTACTACTACTACTATTCTGCTCACTTCATCAATCATGATGATTTGCGCTTACACAGAACATGAGGTCACATAAAGAGAACCAAACTCGGTGGAATATGATCGATGATATGTCTGGTGAAAATGTTTAGAAAGCATTTGCTTTCTAAGTCATCTTCATTTGCTTGGTTTTATTTTTCATCTTACAACCCATTTGGTGCCCCAGTGATCGAACTGTGGTATTTTATTCTGCAGGAATTTGCATACCTGTGGAACTTATTTTGGTGCGCCGCCAGACTTGTGGAAATGTCAGAAAGCCAAAAACTCGATTTTGTTGTTGTGTCCAAGCTCATGCGCCCATACAGGCAACCCAGCATGCCGCTGCCTTCAGTGCTGAGTGTACTTGCACTTCCCAACAAACTTTTCCTTTTTCAGGAAAAATAAGTTTTCAAGCAGCACTCAAATAACGGTCATCTTTATTTTGGCTGTTTCTTTACTGAAAATAAATGCAAGCGTTTTCGGAGCTTTGCTTTTAGACAGTGCCAAATGTTTATTCCAGCTTCATACCCATTTCTTGGGACTTAATACATGTCTTTTAAAATCCACCAATGTCAACTCACGATAGATCATGTGAAATCTAGCATCAACATTGCAATAAAAGCCAAAAATTGACTTGACCCTGGACACTGTCCACCTGACACCACTCGTGCTATGTAATTGAACAATGAGATGAGATTTTCTTTCGGCCTTTTCCCTTTATCAGGGGCCACCACAGCGAATGATTCACACATTTGATTTAGCATAGGTTTTTACGTCGGATTGCCTTCCTGACACAACCCTTTAGCAAGGGATAGAAACACGCCGACGGCTTTGCAGCTACTCTTTACGAAACTCCGCAATCGTTCTTTTACATGAACTGCTCACCATAGATAGTGAGAGACATGGCCGGCCTTTGATAACCCAGTTAGCTGCACTGGGTGGGTGGGTGTGGGTGGGGGCAGTGACAACCTTGTGGAGAGTGGGACTCGAACGCCCAACCTTGGGATCAGCGATCCAGCGCCCCTTTGTAAATGAACAATGACTTTTTTTGAATTTCACACACAACCTATAACGAACCTTTTTAATGCAAAAAGTCTTGTTCTCAGGGTTGTACAGTAATGACATTGACAAGCACGGAAAATGGATGTAAGGATGGTGGAGCTTTTGGAAGTAAGTTATTTCATGGGGTCGACTTGGATTTTTGCAGATGTCCACTGAAGTCACAAATTTAAGCAAAATAATCATGCTTAATTTCTTACACAAGTCTTCTTACCATTAAACATTTAAGAACCAAAGAGCTAGTTATACTAGCGTGGAGTCTCGACACGCTTCTGATTGCAGCACATCAGCTACAATAGTGCCCACCACCCACCCCAGGCGTGTGTGTGTGTGTGTGTGTTTCAAATACTAGAAAGCTAATTTTTTTTTTTCTAACAGAAGAGTCTAGTATTAGACTAGTATTAACACATCACAAATCCACGTAGTGATGTGTATGAGCAAGTTACGGTGTATATTACGTGATGAGTGATTGCTCATATCCAATAGGTATGGATAGAATAATACACTTTTTATTATTTTATGTAATCAAGCTAATAGACAGCTCCAACAGCAGTATTCCGAAAGCCTGTTGGTTCGTCATGATGACTTGTATAAGATGGGCGCTTTGCTTAAATCAGTTGGACACCTCACTCGATTCAGAAGGGTTTGGGCTGTCAGAACAATGGCATGTCGGAGTATAGAGCCATGACCTGTGTAATATTGGTGATGCACGAATTTGTGTGGATTCTGCTTTCAACATATACAGTATACGGTACGTTTTGTATGATTTCCTTGTAAATGAATCATAGGTGTGAGTCAAGACAACTGATTACATGATCACACATTCCTTTATAATAAGGGCTGGCATTATTGCAGAGGTGGTTTTTTTTTTTTTTTTTTTTTTTTGTATTGGCATTGCCTGACTAGTGTATAGAAAGTTCTCCCGTACTGGCTTGTCGAGTTCTCAGCTCATCAATCATTATAAGTAATCAATGCCTTTTTTATTTATTTATTTATTATTTTTTTTAATTTTAAGGCTGAGTCAACACCACTATTGTTTTTGATTGATTTTATAGGTATAACTTTTGTACAGTATTGAGCTTGTGAAACAGGTGTATGTAGACCTTTTTTTTTTTTATTATTATTATTTTTTTTAAGGAATTAATTATTTTATGGAAATAGTGTTGGGTGTGTTTTTGTTTAACAAATTCAATTTTTTTTTTTTTTTTTTTTTTTTGCATCATTGCCTGACTAGTGTATAGAAGTTCTCCCGTACTGGCTTGACGAGTTCTCAACCCATCAGTCATTATAACTAATCAATGCCTTATTTATTTATTATTTTTTAATTTTAAGGCTGTGTCAACACCACTATTGTTTTTGATTGATTTTATAGGTATAACTTTTGTACAGTATTGAACTTATGAAACAGGTGCATGTAGATTTTTTTTTTTTTTTTTTTTTTTTTTTTTTTTTTTAGGAATTATTATTTTATTGAAATAGTGTTGGGTGTTTTTTTTGTTTCCCAAATTCAAAATTATTATTATTTTTTTTTTTTCCAGAAATGCACTCACCACCTACAGATTTTGTACATTTTATTGGTGCACACACACATGTTTCTTATCATGGTTTCAGATGCATCACATGATGCACAGCACCAAGATGGCATGCGTTTTATACAAAATCTGTGGAGAAAACACTGAAGATCTGGTAATCAAGCTAGCTGAAGCAAAGAACCCACGAAATAAGTTTATTTTAAAAAGAGGATTGTCTGATCTTGCCTTTTGATGGGAGCTGCTTGTTCATGCTGCCTTTATTCAACCCCACCCTGATTTGGATTAGTGCCTTCAGTGTAAATCATATGTGCATGACTATCATAGTTCCTCCCATGATAATTTTGTGTGTGTGTGTGTTTGCACTCTGTTATGAAACTCTTTATCAGCTGTAATTACAGCTATCCAGGGAGAAATCCTGCTCTCCTGTCTCCATCTGTTCAAGCCAGGAGTGTTTTACCGTTTTGTTTTGAGTCTCACTAAAGTGAGTCAAATTATGCAGAACATCAGTTACAGCTACGGCGTGAATGCACCCGATTCTCTCGGCTGCGTAATAAAAAAATGATCTTAATAAATTTCTCGCTGGCCCTGTTCATTTTACTGTGGGATTTACTGTCACATTAAAGTGCAATCCTGGCATTTCAGCAGTTTTGCTACATTCTTGTGAACTTTTGCAAGAAAAAAGATGCTGAAAGCTTTTATTAATACATACTGTTTTAGTGATTGAGGAGCCACAGGGTTCAAGTGTAAATTATTCATGCCTGTGTTTTTGGTGGCGCAAACCCCGAGAAGACGTGCCCAGTGTTCAGTGTGGAAGTTATGAATCCTGAATGATTGTTCTAAGAGGGAGCTGTGTCCGTTGAGGGTGGAGGAGGTGGAGCGAAGCTGTCCCGAAGCTTGCCTGTCGAAGTGTCGCGTGGCTGTGGTCAAGGAGTCTGATAGCCATAGCTGCTTCAAATCAATACTCCCCAGAAAATCAGCACAAAGAGCTCCCTTTTCTATCATTACATCATTTACTCCCTCGCTTGTATACTGGTGCTGGTGGTTTTTGTGGCTGGATGGCGTATGTGTGTATTAAGGGTGCTCTCGCTGCAGCTCCTGGCAAATCGTCTGCACCTGTTTTTATTTGAATTCAATTTAATAATTGGCTGGGGTGTAAAACATTTCCTTGTTATCACTTGTCTTGAGACATGATTGATTCGTAAATGGACATTTTTTTCTCTTCTTATTTTGTTGTGACCATCCAAGGACAGTGAAGGCCATCACAAAAACCTGTGTGGCATATTACGCCAAATTTGCTGTTCATCTAGCATCAAGAAGTGGTGTAACCCACTCAAAGGAAAGTGACCTCAAAGAGTCCAATGATTGATTTGTGTTGCTGTAAGTGACGGGTGACACTGTATACCACTTCAAGTGCTGCGGTTCTATGTCCACTCTTTCTGTCTTGAGTGCCTGGCCACAAATTGTCATGACATCACCTTGCTTTAAACCAGGAGTCTCCAATCTTATCCACAAAGGGCTGGTGTGGGTGCAGGTTTTCACGTCATCCAAACAGTAGCCACACCTTCCACCAGCTTCCACCAATCACTGATCATCAAAAGAAAAAAAAAAAAAACTAGATTGGACATTACTGTTTCTGTTATGAAGTGGGGCCATCTCGGTGAGATCACATTGCTTTACGTCTTAAAGCACGCTGACGGCTTTGCAGCTACTCTTTACGAAAGTCAGCAATGGTTCTTTTACATGAACCTCTCACCATAGACGGTGAGAGACATGGCCGGCCTTTGATAACCCAGTTAGCTGCACTTGGGGGGGGGGGGGGGGCAGTGACAACCTTGTGGAGAGTGGGACTCACCCCCCCCCAACCCTAGGATCAGTGATCCAGCACCCTATACCACAACGCCACCACTGCCTCTATTTTTTTTGTTTATTTGTACACATATTTTAAATGTACTAACATTTACTACTTGCTATCAGTGTTATTCTGTGGCAACCATGATTGTATGCTGTATTCACATTCACACACGGACATTGTAATGGATGTGGCGTTCATGCACTTGTTTGAAAAAATAGCTAGTCTTCAGGTCCACATCAGAGCAGCACTTGAATGTCCATTTCAAGCTGTTGAAGCCAAGTTCAAAGGTCAGTGCTTGGCTTGTTTCTGAGGAATGTGAGCATTGCAAAACTTGGCCTAGAACGTGTGAGGAACATGCTGTCCTGTGTTGAGAGCCATAGTAAATCTGAAAAATGACTCAACAAGTGGGGGGATGTTGCACCGATGGAGCGGGAGAAACGTGTGCCTACACAATGTTGAGGGTTAACTTGATTCCATTTCATCAGAAGTGCTTGTATTCTAAAATGGCAAAAATGTTACACATGTTCTATTTATCTGGAGCATGCAGTGAGCCTAGTATGTCATGTTTATTTTTATTTCTTATGCAATTATCTTTTTCTTATTTAAATTGGGTTATGTATTTTTAATAATACTGACGTATGTTCAAACTGTGGGTCAATCTGTATGTGTGTATAGTGTGTGTGTGTGTGTGAATGTATGTGTATATAATATATCTTTTTGGCTTTTTCACTTTCTCGGGAGTCGCCACAGCAAATCATCTGATTTGCACATTTTGATTTGGCAGAGGTTTTTACATCGGATGCCCTTCCTGCCACAACCCTTTAGCAAGGGACAGAAACACTATCATGGCTTTGCAGCTACTCTTTACGAAAGCCAACAATGGTTCTTTTACATACCTCTCGCCATAGACAATGAGACATGGCCCACCTTTTGATAACTCGGTTAGCTGCACTGGGGTGACAGTGACAACCCTGTGGTGACTCGAACCCCCAACCTTAGGATCAGCGATCCTGCACCCTATACCACTAGACCACCACTGCCGTGTGTGTGTGTGTGTGTGTGTGTGTGTAATATTTTAATCAAGAATGAAAGGAAAAGTGTACAAGGCGGTGATGAGGCCAGCGATGTTGTATGGTTTAGAAACCGTGGCACTGAGGAAAAGACAGGAGGCAGAGATGAAAATGTTGAGGTTCTCTTTGGGAGTAACGAGGATGGATAGGATCAGGAATGAGTACATCAGAGGGACAGCACATGTAAGATGTTTTGGAGACCAAGTCAGAGAGGCTAGATTGAGATGGTTTGGACATGTACAGAGGAGGGATAGTGAGTATATTGGTAGTAGGATGCTGAGGTTGGAACTACCAGGCAGAAGGTCTAGAGGAAGACCAAAGAGAAGATTTATGGATGTGGTGAAGGAGGACATGAAGATAGTTGGAGTAAGAGTAGAAAATGCAGAGGATAGGGTGAGATGGAGGCAGACGATTTGCTGTGGAGACCCCTGAAGGGAAAAGCTGAAAGGAAAAGATATATATATATATATATATATATATATATATATATACTAAATATTAGAGAATTTGAATTCAATGAATGGGATTTCTGAGGGCTACCAGGGCTCGACAGCTCATGTTGGGTGAAACTGAATAGTGACCTTAATAGCTTCAAAAGTTTGGGCTGGTGAATATCCACGCACGTGATATAAGGTAGTCAAACAGAAAAAATCCTCAGAAGGGGCAAGGCCAGTGGAATGGGTCTGTCATCCAACATCACCACATAACTAGATCATCCGGGAACATTGCGGCCCTGAAATATTAAGCACATTGATGTAATAGTCTGAAGTTACCACAACAGTTATGAACTACCTTGCTTTTAAAATGTGAGTTTTGTGTGCGTGGAATCTACATATAGAAATCTATCTATATGCAAGTCTGAAATTAGAAGTTAGTAATGTCTAGATATACAAATAGAGCATGAATGGTGTCAGTGAGTGATGTGTACTGTATTATCAATATGATCAACAGTAGAATCTAAATATATAACCTTTTTATATTGTGGCTATATGGACGGAAGTATACAGTTTAAAGTTCACGGCTAGGAATGATTTCCTGTGTGGTTCAGTCTTTATTTTAGACAGCATTCACCTGCCGTCAGAGAGTCCAGTTCCATCCACACGACGTTACCAGCCTTGCGGATCAGTTTGTTCAGTCTGTTAGTTACTGTAACCCTCAGCCTGCTCCCCCAGCATGCAACAGCACAGAGGACCAGCACTGGCCACAACAGACTCCTAGAACATCCTTATTGTTCGACAGATGTTAAATGACCTTCACCTTCTCAAAAAATAGAGATGGCTCTGGTCCTTCTTGTAAAGTGTCAGTGTTCTTATCCCGGTTCAGTTTGTCAATATGACCTCCAAGGTATTTGTAAGCCTCTACCGTTTCCACATTGTTGCCCTGAATGGAAACAGGGGTTGCTGGTGTTTTGGATCTCCTAAAATCCACAGTCTGTTCCTTTGTCACATTTAAGCTGCAGATGATTCTGCTCTCTTTTTGTGTGTGTGTGTGTGTCTAAAATATTGTTTAGACTAGTCAGTGGTTTGAGAATTAGTTTTGAAGATGTAAGAAGTTTCAAAATGGCTAAAATCCCAACTGTTTGATGAGCATAGACGTAAGCAAAACTTGGCATGTTGTTTTTAAAGTTTAAACATTTTGAGATTCTACTTCCTGAGTCAATCATACCTCAGAAAATTATTTTATTCAGGGAGTTGTCTGCTGCTAATTCTTTAGGGATAAGATGACTTTGTGACTGAGTGAATCAGAACAGATTGTTCTTGGCCTCCTAAAAATAAACAGGAAATGTTTAAATTTTGGAGGCATGAGGGTTAAATTAAATAAAGTTACTCTTCAGTCTGCAAAGATGGAATCTTCCTAACATAGGGACAGGATTTCGACTATGGACCAAAGGACCAAAATTGGGTTCAAATGTCGATGCTGTCTATCATGGTATCATTTTAGATGATTGTCTGTTTTTAATGTTATGATAACTGACTATTGTTAACTTCCTGTTTCTGTTGATTGCTAATACAAGACATCCACGACAACACAAAACTGTTTTTCTGCTTCATGTAAACACACTGCCGCTATTTTTCCTCTGACAGCTGTTTACAGATGCTTCTTAGTAGAAGCGCCATAAACACCTCCTATTTGTCTGCAAACTATGGGATTTAATCAAGTGGATATGCACGTAGCGGGCTGTGTGCCCAACACAGCAACATCCGTTCATTTTAAGACGCCCTGTGTCAACAGGACTCCACGGTCATCCAGGAGGTCGCCAGAGGTCTCGATTTGAGGCGTGCACCTGTTCCTTGGGACTGCTTGTCATATAGATGATGACTTGCAGATGTGGCATCAGAAGAGATGAAATACACCGGTGTCTCCAGACATCTAGCTGTGAGCCAGGCTGAAGTTTCTTCTACTTTTGTATCTGCAACACAAATCTGCTCTTTATGAATGTGTGGGTGATGATTTATAGATTTTGATGAAGGTGATGCACATGGAATGCTTTTAAAGGACCCGGGTAAGTTTACTCTACTTAGAAATGCAAGCTTTAAAAGTGACCTTGGTAATGTACACAACCGTCAAGTTTGTCATTTCGTGTTTGTAAAGGATCCATTGATCAGTTGTATGAATATCATGCTGCTTGACCTGTGTATCTGGATTTGAAGTTTCTGTTGTAGAGTAGTAGTGATTTAGTATACAGAAACCAAGCTTTTGAACTTGTCAACCAGGAAGAGCAATTCATTTCTGGTTCTGGCCTCCCTTCTTGGTGCCACCCAAATGGAGCCTCAGAAGATTTGACTAAACCAAAGTTACAACACCGAGCATTTATCCCAATTCTAGCAACCATGGTGCTGCGGTGGTTGAGCTGGAAGATTCTGGAGCATTCAACAGTTGGAAGTAGTTAATCTAAATGCAAGTAACGCTACATGTTTAACTGTTTACATATGTTTATTGACTAACCATTTGTATTACGGTCTAAAGTGATATTGAGCTGATTCTAAAAATCAATCTAAGAGGTATATAAGGAACAACTGTGAGTTAGTAGTGTAGCTTATTCTGTAAATGGAGATAAATTTGGGTTGTGGCAGGAAGACGAGTTCCTGAACAACATAAACTTGTAAAACTACCACATCCGTACAGAACAGGAAAACGGCTAACAGCTGGATTGCAGTTGCCAAAGGCTGGAACCAATCGGGTATAATCTCAATGATTGTTTGGATATTGTTGTCTCCAAGTAACTGGGAAACACTTCTTTTTGTGCAAGTTTGGTCCAACAGAGAATTTAAGTTTTTAAATATATGATCCCTAATCGTTAGTGTACAGTCCCAAAATGTTGTTGCCGTAATCTTTAATAATACTTTCTGATGAATCTGAGAAACAGTTTTATATGTATGTATCTTTAAATATTGCACTGAAGTCCAAGTTTTGAATACAATTGGCCTGTTTAAAAACATAAAATAAATTCCATCTCCTTTTTTGATGGCCATCAAATCCATATGTGCTTTTGGAACATGCCATTGAAGGTTTAGTTTTCCCTTTGCTACTTTAAACTTCATTCTTCTTGGAAGGCTTTCTACTAGATTATTTGGACCGTGACTCTGGACATGTCTATTCACTCCATCACAAAAGCATTAGTGAGGTAAAGCACTAATGTTGGGTGAGGATGTCTGGGGTCCAGTTGGTGCACCGGTTCAAAAAAAGGCATTTATTGCTTTTTTTTTTTTTTTTTTTTTTAATTTTATGCCAGGACTCTGTTCAGGACGCAGAGCATCTTCCACTCCAACCTTGGCAAACCATGTCTTCATGAAGTCTAATTTTTGCACAGGGACATTTTCTGAATGCAATTGGTTTGGGTCTCTGAGTTAAGGGTCTGGCTTATTGATTTAGTGAATCAGAGTTTTAAGCCCTAGCGCTGCCACTGCTTGGCCAATGGACGGGAGGCTAGTGAGCCTGTTACCACAACATAACCATGTAGACTCCACATGGAGGGAAGAATAAGACAAAAAACAACCTGATTCCTGTGTGTTTCCAATACTGTGGCAACAGACTAGACAAGACTTGCATATGGCTGCATTGATCAGGTTTCAACAAACATCTGACCATATAGTGTATGTACCCAGTTCTTTAATCCTACACTTGTCCTTGTTTGGATTTTGTTGAGGGCCAGAACGATGCTCCAAGATATTCTTTAAACATTACACTCCCTTGTCAGAGAGGCAGTCCACTGGCTTTAATTATAGTGTGTATCAGTATCTATCTGTAATGCTGAGGACTCTCATTTCATCCAGGGTTTAATTCATGCCTAATGTTCCCAGGATGGACTCTGAATCTAGTGCAACACTGACTAGGGTAAAAGAATCACTGAGGATGAATTAATGACTAGATCTGCTCTAGTGATTTTGTAGTGATTTCTGGAACTGTGTACTATACTTTAATTTGTAAACTCTGTACACTCATGCCTCGGTTTAATGGACTAATATTGGGGAACACTGGTCCGAAGTACCGGATTGTCCGAAGTTTCCGATTCCATATATTTCAATGATTAGGTCACGAAAAACTTTTACTTAAGCACACTATGTAATCTGGAAATGTAAATACTGTACCTATACTCTGTAAATGTACACCATAAGATCAGGGGTCTGGAACCTTTTTGAGTAAAAGAGCCCAAAAAAAAGGACATTTTTAAATCTAATCCTCTGAGAGCCGTGTGTGTAATATCTCTATCAATCAGGGGTCGGGAACCTACGGCTCGCGAGCCAGATGTGGCTGTTTTGATGACTGTATCTGGCTCTAAGATAAATCAGGTGGCCTTTCTTAACAGAACAACGAATAAATAATTTCACTATCATTTAAATAAAGATATAAAAAAGCCATCAAGTAAAACAAAAACGGATGAATCTTGCACATTTAAATCTATACATCTATTTTCAATGCCACATCACTGTGGCGCAGTGGAGAGCCAATCCTTTCTGTACGCCAGTATGTGGGTGGGTCCGATACCTTCAAACTCTAATTTTATTGGATTATAACAACAGCCATAGACTGCGCGTGTTGTTTTTGAGTAAAGAGAGAAATTTCTCTCATTTTGATCAGCTCATTTCCACGAAGCCAAACACAGCTGGTAAGCAAACAGAAATGGACAAACATGGAAAAAATTCAACCCGCAGAGCATCTGATTGCCAAAACATGGGACGCGCTTCCTGTGACAAACACTGCAGCGTGCGAGTCCAATAAAATTAGAGTTTCAAGGTATCGGACCCGCCCACACACAAAGGATTGGCTCTCCGCTTCGTGCCACAGTGACGTGGCATTGAAAATGGATGAATAGATTTAAATGCACGAGATTTCTTCCAGCCAGTCTGGTCATCTGGCGGTCACTTTCGGAAACAACGGCCCGCATCCGTCACTGAAGGCTTTGTAATTTCTACCCTAAATGATGCAGCTTGTTCAGCTGGTGCTGCATGACGGTATGCTGTCCATTAAAACCGAGGCAACTGTTAAATGACTGTCTATGTTTTGGATAACCCTTCTGTCTGTGTGATCTCCTCTTAGCAAGATTTTTGTTGCCACAAAAATGGGAATGAAGATTGGCAAGTAAAGGTCAAATCTGATTAGTACCAGACCAGATCGGCCCCTGCCTCCTGTTCTCTCATGAGCGTTGACATTGTAAGAAAAATTGTTATTTTCAGGCTACTATCAGGCCTACTATTACACAAAGAAATGCAGGCATGTTTTACCACTGCCATGAGGGAAAAAAAGTATACCTCCCCTTTTTAGAATGCTTTTACAGATTTATTTTACAGTTATTGGATTTCAGAAAGGCAAGATAATTTTTGGTTTATGTTTATCCTGAAGAGCTTACATGGCGTACCACAGGGATGACTACTCGGTCCTGGGAGAAAAGGCAGAGACAAGTGAGCGATGCGCTGTCTGTTTAAGCCATTTTAAGCTTTGTGATAAATAGAGGTTAGAAGAGGTTCATGGCTCTTGAGGTCAGTCTACAAATGCCAGTGATTTACTTATTCTGCAGTTTAGAAGACTGTTTCTGTCTTGCTTCCCGTTTTCGACACTCTAACACCTTTTTTGGTTTGAATTGAATCAAAGGAGCATTGATTTGTTGACTTCAGACTACCTTCTTTCAAGAACAGAAGCAGGAATATAAAGTGGGGTGTTTCTCTAGAACTGACAGTATATTTGAGTGTACTGTGCAAGAGCTAAGAATACTGTCCAGATACTTACCAGCTTCCAGTAATTCCTAAAATGCTGTCAGCCGTGCAGTTTGGACAGTGTGGCGTTACGGGTATTTGAAGTCATGGCATCCAAGCCTACCATTAAGGAAAGTATCTCTGCTGCTTGTTCTTGAATGGGTTCGAATACCCCTCCCCCCCTCCCCAAGGTTATGATAGAGTAAAGAGTGATAGAAAACATTTTCATCTTGAATCGCACAATCCATGGAGATTTTCATTATTTCAGTTTATCACCTTTGAACAATTTTAATTGTATTTTGCTGGGAACAAATGTTGGGTTTATACTGTAATATAAAATGATTCTTTCAAAGACCTTTGGTTTGGGAACTTATCTTCCTAAAGATGTTGAACTTTAAACCCTGTTACAGTCTCTGTAGGGCATTGTTGACAAATCTTCTAGATATGCTAATAAATGCATAAAGTACAATTCCTA
The DNA here is from genome assembly GCA_024760905.1 of Plotosus lineatus. Lineage (NCBI taxonomy): Eukaryota > Metazoa > Chordata > Actinopteri > Siluriformes > Plotosidae > Plotosus > Plotosus lineatus. The sequence continues at coordinate 62,577,172 of CM045732.1, forward strand.
TGGTCTGGTGATCAAACATGGTTAAATTTAAGCATTCATTTTGTGTCCTAGTAATCCACATCTGCCTTGTCCTTGCATACTTTGAGTTTTGGTGTTGGTGACTGCTCCGCTGTAAGAGTAAACTGTAATCATCTCCAGTATAGCACAAGTTTGCAATGGTTGTTTGCAGATCTGCGACGAACTCTGTTGCAGTGGAGTGTGACCACTTATACTGTGGTCTCCCACCTAGCATCTTGGATAACATCATGGTGTCAAATATGACTGCGTCTAGTCTCTTATTTTCTTTCACTGGAAAGTGCATGTGATAATGATGGATCAAAACAAAACACACCCGTGATGGGAGAGGATGGATAGTGCCACACAAATCGATCTGAATGCAATGGTGTGTGTTATAATGCGCACACACAGTCTCTGTCACTGGCTCTAGCTGCCCATGACCTGCAGTGTACAAGCAGTAGAGAGAATGAATTGCGTATCGCTCTCATTTCTTGAGGTGTCTCAAACAGCCAACCAGCCTAATGTACATGTCTCTGGGCTGAACCCACAGAAGCAGTGGGAACATATAAACTCCAAACACCCAAGCCTGGGGCCCGGCTCTTCTTGCTGTGATGTACTAACACTTATACTGCTGTGCAGCACAAGATAATATTAGCTTGTTCTGATTAGTTAGAATAGAACTTGAGTCGTTACTTTGGTTATGTAATAATAATCAGAAGAGTTGCTATTTGAGTAGAACATAAAGAACTATGTTGTGATATATATTATAAATATTACATTACATAAATTTATCAATTTATGGACTAGGTTTCCCTGGAAACTATGAATTACCATTGGCCATGTGTATGTAAAACTGTTGTCAAAACATAATTATTGAATTTATTTTTGCCAATATCTAAATGAAATAAAAGTTCATGGCAGGGTGTGTTTATTGTTTGACATAAGAGAATCATATACAATAACTGCAATGCTTGCATTAAAGTGTGTGTCTGTCCATCCGAATGAATGAGCTCACAGACGTCCGTGATTGGCTGGTGATGATGCCATCCCTCCCTTTCGTGAGAGCTCAGCCAATTAGTTCCCATGGACTCCCAGTCACGGGTCAGCCTGGATTCAAATTTGCGATTTCCGGGCTGGTAATCATGCACCCTGTTGATGTACCATTTGGGAGCCCAAATTTATGTTAATGTTTCAAAATAAACAATTCTGATTTGTTTCTTTCAACCTCAACGTACAGCATAGATTAGATCGTCCTGCCATATGAACAAAATGTGCTGTGTCAAGGAAGGTCAGAGGTCATGTAAGATATGCCAGTTGCTCTTTACATGAGCCCCACCCCCCTCAACCAGAGTTGCAGTTTATTTAGTATGTCAAAAAGAAATTTTGGCAAAATTCTTTGTTCATTTTCTGAACTGCGTAATCCTAAATAGTCATTGGGAAACTGCCGCCCATCTCATTCGACTCGGGATGACTCCCATCATGTGAGAATTTGTAGTTGATGTTTTAATAGCAGAAGAGATGCTCACAAAAGGAGTCTTGAATTACTGACTGCACCCCTGTCTGTCTACCCAGACCTCCATTTTATCCCCATTAGATGCCCTTATGGCCCATGAAAGGGATGATGTGGCACCACTTATCTGATTTCTGTCCTTGTGCATGTGTAGTCAAATTTTGTGGACATGACCTGTCCAGAAGAGCTTTGTTTGTTCAGCTCACTTAATTTGCATTGATGTTTCCTGGATTCAGAAGCCTGATATTTGCTGACTCATACCAGGTGTAGTGCTGGAGCAGAATATGGATGTGTGTGTGTGTGTGTGTGTGTGTGTGAGAGACACTGGACAGGAAAAGGAGTTCCTCTGGGTGTTCCACGGTCCCCAGCCCACTTCCGCAATCGAGCTGGGCTTGGAGAATGTGCTGGCTGAGGATTAGGTACGGTTATGGGAGGAGTAGGGGGTGAGTAGGAAGTACAAACTGTTAAAGGGTCACTTCCCCTCATCCTGCCCTCTTCTCATACTGGCCAATATACACATGTGTTATGTGCTGAAGGCCGTATCAAGAAGAGAATGCGACAGAGAGAAGGCACAAAAGCCTGAGAGAGAGAGAGAGAGAGAGAAGGAGGGTAGGGATGGAGTGTAAGAGAAGGAGGGAGTAACGTCAACAGCTCCAGTCCCTGAAATGCAGGCGTTTGGCATATTAAGCTCAGAGAGCGGTGGCAGCTCAGAGTAGTTCAGGAATATAGTTTTTGTATTCAAGTACTTTTGATATTCACTAGTTGGCAGACACTGATCTTGCCTGAAGGAAGGAGTTGGTCCAGGAAGATCAGTCGTGTACTTTCAAGCAAACCTTCATGGGATCTCTGTACTGGGTATACACGAACATTGCAGGATGAAAGATCTTCAGGGGTTGTTTTCTGGAAGGGGTGAGTAACTACTATGCAATCTGATTACGCTGTTGAATGCCATGAGTTGCCGTGTCTGTAAGATGATCCAAACTGGGCAGACACTCTAGACCTCGATCCAGATGCAGCACCCAAGGATTTAAATAGAACAAATGCCACTGTTTAAAGTCTACGTGTTCTTGCAATAAAATGAGAATTTGGAAAGCTTTTGTTTTGGAGCTTTGCAAGTAAGTGTGTATAATATAAACCTTTTTTGGACAACATTTTAAGACACATCTGTCTCAGTCCTGTTGCTTCAAATGGTGTGAAATGTAAATCTAATAGGTTTGCTATATCCTGTACCAAGTCATAGACAATCTTATTCCATAAAGGTGTTTAGATTTAGTAAATATTCTGGAGATTCTACTGAACTGATTGGCTTGAACACAACTGCTTGACAAAGACTGTGTTTGGGAAGGATTTTGTCTAAGGCAGCTGATTAACTGACACATGGATGCCGCTGATGTGAGTTGGTCTCTGAGGCAGTGTGGCTTGTTGGTCTGATGTAAAATTACACATCACTATCCAATTGGGAGTTCTGAGATTCTAGCTAAACCAGGGAACATTTATAAAAGGATGCTTGGATCCAAATGGTGAGGACTTTGGGAATGGGATTGCTTTAAAATAATGGTATGATAATGATATTTAAATACCAGAACTGTTCTCTAGTGACCAGATTAATTCAACTGATCTTAAATCCCTCAGCCTCATATCCTCTACCCTGTCACCCTCCCAGCAAGCCTCAAGCTTTAGTCTCCACTAGCCTCTGATGTTCTCTCCAGTGGCCCTACCAGAGAGCCAATAGCATAAACTTGAGGTCAGCACTCCACCAACCTTGATCCCTTCCTCTCCGACCCTAGCAAGAGAGTCTATACTCTAAATCCCTGGCTTAAACGTCACCCCTGTTGAACTCAATAACTCCACTGACGCTTTCAAAACCTAAACTTTGGTTTAAACCCAAGCGTCCCCTTTTCTTTGTGAAGACATAACCCAAGAGACCAATCTAGTTTTCTCTGGGCAGTGGGAGCTTGTTGCACAAAAATCAATAATGACAAAAAAAAGTTTTTCAGCTTGAGGCTCAGCAATGTGTTTCAAGTTTTTTTAACTAGGATTTAAAATCCAGCAACGCAAGATGTCCAGCTATATATGGCCAACTTGCAACGATGATTGCAATGTGTTGTTCATGACCAGTCTTCATTGAAAGTTGACTGTGAAACACCAGCTATAGGCGGCTAGGCCATTAGATGATCTTGAGTTTAAATCCCAAACTGCTGCTTTTGAGCAGGGTCTTTTACCCCGGTTGTTGTATTCTGACCAGTTGAACTGTCTGCCAATTCTTGTTGAGCAGGAGTTTGCAGTAACATGAGCATTCTCAAAATAGGAATTACAGATTTCAAAATGGACCAGGAGAGGATAAAAACATTTGGATTTGTATTAAAATCACTCTAGGAATGTTTTTTTATTTATTATTATTATTTATTTATTTAAATGCTTAGGCCTGCTCTGGGGGAAGAGTCAAAATCAGCTCGTCTACATTCCACCGGTCTCTAAAGTCCTAAACCGAGTGTCTGCATTCTAACAGCCTGATCCTTTCCTCCATGACCCTCTCAGCGAGCCTAAAGTTTAAATCCATGGCTTAAAATTCACCCCAGTGTAACAAAGCAATACCATCACAGATCCTAAAGCCCTGGATTTAAACGTCACCAGCCACTGATTCCCACCCCCTTCTCACTAAAAGCACAGAGCCTGTCAAAGCAGATTGGCCTAGTTGTTTTTAGGCAGTGGTATCGCAAACTGATATGTCTGGTCATTATTATTTTCTCTGACTTTCTCACTGTATTTGTAAATCTGGAGCACAAGCTGGGAGATCTAAGAATCAGGACACTGATAAATGATATGCAAAACCCAGCATCACATCAGCAAACTCTTAACCGATGTCCTGATTTTGTGTGTGTGTGTGTGTGTGTGTATATATATATATACACACACAGTCGGCCCCCTACTTACGAAGTTAATCCGTTACAGAGCCCTTTTCGTAACGCGGGAGTTTCGTAAGTAGGGGGCACATTTTACATGTTGAACGCCTGATTCGTTCCAAGGCTCCCATACCTACCCCATAAACCCTTTAAAAATGATAAAAGTACACCAATTTTGTATGATGTGTTAAAAGTAAAAAAAATATTTATTAAACAAACCATTAAACATTTTTTTATTAACACACACCTGTCTCTGTCTCTCTCTCTCTCACACACGCACACAATACAGTACGCATTAAATGTGCATTGTATACACATTAAATGTTTATTGTGGTGCTATGGGCCACGCCCACAAGAAGGACGCCAGAGGCATTTTAAGACGTGGAATTCAAAGCGCATTCCCTGTTGACAGATCGGAGGTCCAAACTCAACTTGATTCCTTGAGGGATGCACCACATTTATTGAACATTTACTGAATTAAACAACTTAAAAAACTAAACTAAAGAGTTAAGTCTCCTTCTGGCTCTCTCTCTCTCTCTCCCACATAAACACACACACACACACGTCACAGATGATGTAACAATTCTATTTAACAGTTTAAATGGATGGGATGTTTCATTTAAAGCGGAATTACAGTACCTGTTTGAAAGATCAGAGGTCCTCATTCAATATTAACTTGCTTCCTTGCGAGATCGGATGTCTTCTCCCACTCTGTTTTTAATATCATGCCGAAATAACCACCTCCGTCACTGTATGTTCGCGTTAAGGTCTCCTTCTGGTTCAATATCGTCCCGATTGTAGAGGGGTTTTGACGATAACGAAATATAATGCTGCATGAACAATCTCAAAACAAGCCAACAGTCAACTCTCCGTCACGCGTGTAACAAACAGGAAGTATGGGTACAGGAAGTTCAGCTGCATCATCCCTCCTAGCCAATGGGAGGCTAGCGGGGCGGGATGTTCGGAGAAAGCCAATGAGAGAGCAACTCACTCATCGTGACAAATTTTGATTGGCGCGTTTGAACTTTGCATGGCGCATTTCGTAGGAGGAGGTTGTTTTTGTATCCCGGGGACAAAAACTGAGGAAAATGTTTGTCGTAACCCAGAATTTTCATACCCAGGGGGTTTCATAAGTAGGGGGCTGTGTGTGTGTGTGTGTGTGTGTGTATATCAATTTAATATGTTAAATGAAGAATGAAACCAACTCCGGATGTAAATAATTGAGAGATAAAATATGTTTGCAGGACCAGTTTGGTCAGTCTCGTCATGAAATAGCATAGGAAATGCTCATGGGTTGAAATACACTAGTATTAGTTCTGATGTCATCTGGAAGTCCCCAAATGAGTAAGGGGTGGTGGTGGTGGAAAGGACCTCATTGTACGCCTGACAGATTTGAGGCTAATTGTGCCATAGAATATAAGCTCATTGTCATCCACTCCAGCCAGTTTGACGAAAGTGCTTTCCAGAAACTATTTTGAAGGCTGTCTCAGCTTGAGGTAGTCTATGAGGCATGTTGTAAATGCCCTGATGTGCACATTCCAGCCATTATGTGTAACCCTGCAGAGCTCTGTTCTTCATCTTGCAGCTGTTGACCTTTCAACTTGTAGGAACATGAGACAGCTTAGGAATATATGATGCTAAAATGCCAAGGCCACCCTTTGCCAGACAGCCCAAGTAGCGGAAATCCTTCATGACCAGCCAGAAGAGCAGGTTTCTATCAACCTGTCACCGCTCTGGGTGAGCCGACATAACATAAGCCTGGAAATACTAGAAAGAGGAGACGCTGCGGGGCTATTGGCCTGAGACACTTCGGAAAATTGCAACAATTGAGCAGCTGCTGACTCAATGATTTGGTTATATTTTTAGTCAAAACATGGTCTTGGTCTTTGTTCAAGGTTGGGAGGTCGCTGAGGATTTAAACTCGTAGTCAGTTTGGTTAAACACAAGTTCTGAATAGTAATATATAGTGTTCATATTTTGGCTAACCGCATGTCACTTTCAGCTAGCCATTTTCAAAGAACTTAAACTGCCTGTATTTAAGTGGACAAAGACAAACAAACAAAAGAAAACAATTTCCTATCGCCACATTTCATATGCCAGCAGATCTGCTTGAGATTGATGCGAGCTATCAGGTTCCATAAGAGCCTTGATGAAACTGGAGAATGCACTGTGAAGGACTCGTGGAATGTAGATGCTAGCATTAATAGCATCCATCCTATGTTGGTTCCACAGTGTTTCCAAGTTGTTGCAACAACAGATGCATTTGCCAGCTTAAAAGTGGGTCACTAGTAATGTACTTTTAAGAGTGTAATTTGATTGGAGGTTTATAATCTACTATACACTCCATGAGCATCTTTATATAAGAAACTATGAGCTCTGATCAATAAAATTTCGTGCTTTGGTTTACAATGTTTTTGGATCTCTGGTAGAACATCTTGATTTTGTAGGAGAAACTTGTGACATCCTCCACCTTCATCTCCTTCATGCTTTCTCCAGATCCACAAAGGCACAATGAACCTCCCTCTGGCCTTCTCTGTACTTCTCTAACAGCCTCAAGGCAAACACTGCATCTGTGGTGCTCTTTCGTGTTTTTTTTTTTTTTTTTTTTTAATTAGTGAGTAACGGTACTATAACTTGTATCAAAATCTGTAACTATACAGTTACATGAGCTCATTTGCCAAACCATTTAAATCCTACTAGGGGCATTTAGGGGCTTCTTAAAGCAGGTGCCTGTCTGAGCCTGCACTTGGTGAAGGTAACACCCTGAACAGCTGCAGGGTCAAGATGCCCACGACCATTCACTATTGCATCCATAACTTGGTTGCAATTTGGACCAGCCAACCAGCCTACTGTGGATGTCTTTGGATTGTGGAAGGAAACTGAAGCATCTGAAAGAAACCCTCACAAGCATGGGGAGAACATACAAACTCCACAGAGCAAGCATGTGCTGAGCCTGGGATTTGAACTCCGGGATCTTCTTGCTGTGATAGACATACTAACCACTATGCCAACGCCCAGCACCCTTACAATATGTAGCCATCAGTCCTGGTGATAGTTTAAAAAAAAAAACGATCTTCAAAATTGCTGAATGCCCCCCAAATAAATAAATAAAATAAATAAACACCAGAATGTTCATTTTGCAGCAGTAGTAAATCAAACTATTTTCAAGAGGTTCATCCATTCAGTGTATAAAGTTTAAATTGTTTTTAAGACTGTGAGGTGATAAACATCACTGTATATTTGATTTGCCTTTATAGTGAGGAGTCCTGTTAAAGCAAATCAAAGGAATGCACTTAAAGGGCTGTTTTGCCCTCAACATTTTGGATTGCATGCAGGCTGAAATTACATTCTGGGCTTTACAGCAGATGTGGACATGGCTTTAATTTTTAGCAGACAGTGAGTGAATAAAATGGCTTTTACCAACAAGCCTTGTGAATCCTAACTTTTCGTAGATTTAATTGAAGTATTTGCGCTCCCACAGAGAAAAAAGCATTTAATGTAGCCCGAAAGTCCTATAAGCTGTAAGTCAGGAATACAGCCTAAGGCCGAGCAGACAAAATGTGGGAAGAAGATGTGGGACCTAAAACCTCTGATATGCAGATCGCGCATTTAAAATACATCTCTGATGCACCATTAGATGAAGTAATTCACTTGGCTCCGGCGTTTGGCCTCACAATATGAGTTCTAATGTAGTGAAATTTCCGTTTTCTAAATCCTAAGTTGCAATCCTTCACCGTCATGTTGGCTGATTTAAAAGACTGTTACTGGCGTAGGGTTTTATGGTGAAAAATCTGAATGCTCTCCCAACTGAGGCTTTTCCTCTTTTTCAGTTTAGATCTTATCTTATGAAGGGATGAACAGGAAATCATTTAGTGGATCTGGAAGGGGTGAGGAGACAGACTGGATGGCTGGGTTGGTCATTCCTAACAATCTTGCTCATCGTCTTTAGTGCACGTAGGCACAGTCGCCCTTGGGGCTTGTTTATAAAACTACGCACGGGATTTTAAGATCGGAGAATGCATGTTTAGGTTTTTTTTTTTTTTTTCCGATACCAACTGTATTGTTCGTTTATGAACATATACATGCTAATGACTTGTCTTGTGTTGAAAGGGCTTTTTGGAACTGGCAATTATTTTCTGTTTTGGGTGTCTTCGGTGTCATCCCACATGAGCATTCCCACGTTACACAAGCCTACATTCTGGTAAAACAAACAGAGCTTGCTTTCAAGATGGTGGAATGTGTCCCCTGCAAATGCACCATGAAATTATGCTCGGCTCTTTATTATACGCTTAGTGATGGGCATTTATCAATTCCGACTGGAACTCTGCTCCCATTCCTGTGTTTAAACGGAAAATAGACGATGTAATAATGAGTTAGGAATGTGCGTACACTGTGTTTTGGGTGGATGGTAGAAATTGACGAGGATTCCACTGGACCAGCATGCCAACACACTCATTTTATATATATATATATATATATATATATATATATATATATATATATATATATATATATATATATATATATATATATATAAATTTTTTTTTTTTTTTTTTTTTTTATATATATATTATTATATTATATTTGGACCTTGTTTGCACCAGCATGTATGTTTTGAGGTGGCTTATGTGTTTGTGTTCATTTTTGTTGGTTCCTTCTCGCACAAGTACACTGGATTATGCAATGTGACTTTTTTTTTTTTTTTTTTTTTTTGGAAAACATAATCTTTTCTTGAAAACCCCCCATTTTATTCATCAGAGTGGGACAAAACCTATTATGTTTTTTTTTTTTTTTTTATCTTAGGATTATTAATAAATAATTTATGCATAATAATTAATGTGAGGTAAACCAGTGGTGGCATGGCACCCAGTCTCAGGATTAATCGGAAAGGTGACGGTTTAAGCCTCAGGATTGCCAAGTCTGCCATTGTTGGGCTCTTGAGAAAGGCCCTTAACCCTCTGTTTTTCAGGAGTGTGGTATTACTGACAGTCCTACATTACAGCTGAGTGGAACTCTTGTTCGCATATCTTACATATGGGTGGCATGGTGGTGTAATGGTTGGCATGTCCACCCCACAGCGAGAAGGTCCTGGATTTGACCCTGGGACTCGGGAGTTTCTATGTTTTCTCCGACAGTGGCAAGGAAAAACTCCTTGAGACTATATGAGGAAGAATCATTGATAGAAACCAGAGTCAAAAGGGAAATCTCTGCTCATCTGGGAAATATTCTAAACTGCAGCTGTTAATTTCCTTTTTATTAATACAGTGATCCCTCACTACTTTGTGATTCGGTTTCTGTGGCTTCAGTGCATCGTGGGTTTTTCAAAAATATTCATCGAAAAATAAAGGAAATTAAGGGAAAATAGGTGAAAAAGTTAAGGTAAACAAGGCCAATTATGCAAAAAAAAAAAAACAGCCAAAAACCCCCCAACAAAACTACTTACATTTTTACCTGAGGTGCACATCTGTGTGTGTGCTTACATGTCTGTATGTGTGTGTATTTATATTTTATTTACATATTATGCATTATTTTTGAATGTTTGTTATTATAAGCATTTATAGAATTGAATATGTATTTAGTGATATTATATACAGTACACATATACATGTACGTATACGTCAGTCAGGGGGTCGATCCTACTTTGCAGAAATCGGCGGTCGTGGAGGTGGTCTCAGTGCCCATCAACCGTGGAAAGTGAGGGATCACTGTATACCTACATTGTATGATTTTGGTCAGAAAGTACAATTGTTTAACTAGAAGCTTGTAAGTGGGCAATATAAGGATTTCCAAATTCATTACGGTTTGAACTTTGAACTCTGTATTGTTAACTTTATTAAATACAGTGATACCTCAGCTCACGAACATAATTGGTTCCCAGAAAGTGTGTGTAAGGCGAAAAGTTCGTCTTCCGAACATTTATTTCCCATAAGAAATCATTAAAATGAGAATAATCCGTTCCCAGGTCCCCATAAAACATAATTTTCTACTAAATAAGCCTTAAAACTACACAAAAATATACCTTATTTTATGTATAATAAATGTGCTATTGTATTGTAATTAAAGAAATAAACTGTACTGTATAATAAAGTCGTTTTATTTACCTTTGTGATGGTAGTTGATGGCTTGATGGAATGGAGTGGGAGGAGGAGGGAGGGAGGGACTTACTGTTTGGAAGAAGTGTTTGGAAACGCCTACTTTTTGGAAACACCTTTAGCCACACACGCACCCTTAATAGCTTCCTTGTTCTTAAGGATGGGAGCAATGGTAGACTTGGCGTACTGGTACTGGGACGCTGAGTCACACAAACGCACACCTCGTTCGTGTTTTTCAATGATCACCGCCTGTGGTGGGGTCTTTTTCGGTCCCATAATAGCAAAAGTACACTCAATATGGTCCAAAATGTCTATCAAACACAAACCACTTCCGTACTCAAAGAAAGGGGGTGACGAACTGTGACGCCGTGAGCGTGCGTCAGCTTCTCGTGGCCGCCACCGTGGCGCTGTTCGACCGCGTGGTTTGGTTCGTCCGCTGAAAAGTAATTCGTCAGCAGAGACTATATGCTCGCGAATTTAATGTTCTTGAGGCGAAAAGTTTGTGAGCTTAAGCGTTCGTCAGCGGAGGTTTTACTGTATTCTGTGATTGCAATGCTTTTCATTATAGCACTCTCCGTAATGCTTTATGCCTTATCCGTTTTTATTTATCACAATAAATTTACCTATTAATTTCAGTCTCTTGCACAATTTTTATTCATGCACTCTTTCTTTTAATTTGCTTCAGCATTTCTGTCTGAGCACAGCATGTTTATACAGTAATGTCGCCTATGGTTTGCAGTTCGCGTTTCTATCTCAATTCAGTTCATCGAGGTCATAAAAGCCAGCCGCTGTCATGTTATAAGCACTGTGTGGTGAGTGGGACCCCCAGACTGAGAGTTGTAGGTGGGCTACAGATGAATTGTGATGAGTTGTAGGTGGGCTACAGATGATGCAGGAAGATAAAGCATGCTTTGAGACCTGTAGGGCACATGGTAGGCAGCGGTTTGGTCACGCTGCCATGGAGGAGGTGTGAGAGGCATCACCGCATTCATATGCTGGGTGATGCAGTGTTGGAGGCCGAAGCTGTGTGCAAACCACACAGACAGCTTTTATAGTATCTCATGGAAATCGTATGCCAACAATATTGCTTGCAGGAATGTCAGTCATGTGCCTTTATAGGTCACACATAGATACATACATACAAACACATTGGACACTGTGCACAGAGGCTTTTTTTTCCCCATACTAACCACGATTTAACGTTTTAATCCTTGTTTTCATATCAGTCATATATGAAAGGGAATGAATGGTGGATTTTGAACACAATTCTTCAGTAGTTTCACATTATGTTTATGCAAACATATTAACAGGCAGTTCAGTTTTATTCAAATATCAGTAGAGAAATACAGTGGTACCTCACCTTACAAAATTAATCCGTTACAGAAGTGGTTTCGTGACTTTTTTTTTTTTTTTTTTTTTTTAAGTTGAGCTGCATTTTACATGTAAAAAGCCTGATTTGTTCCAAGGCCCCAAATACTACCTGCTAAACCCTTTAAAAATTATAAAAGCATACCTTTTTAAAGTCTCCTTCTGCTTCAATATCGTACCGATGGTAGACGGGTTTGGCCATATTCCTTTGCGATATCACTCAACCGCATGCCACGAACCCGCTTCTTTTTTTCATGTGCACCGGGAATCATTTTCACCAGGAAAGTGTGTGTGTGTGTGTGTGTTGACCATGTCTTCTTAGCAGAGTTATAACCTTGCAAATGTTTATGCAAGGTTAAAAGCCTGAGGCAACAAATAAAGTTGCAATGAGCACACTCGAAAAACTCATGAAACAACAGTAACTTTGTCCTTTACACGTGTTAGAACTCCGTGACGAACAATGGGTCAAAGGCACACGACAAGCATCATGGGTATTATGGAGATGCAGCTCCCTCCTAGCCAATGGGAGACCAGGGGACGGGATGTTGAGGGATAGCCAATGGGAGGCCAGGGGGACGGGATGTTGGGGGATAGCCAATGGGAGGCCAGTGGGGCGGGATGTTGGGGGATAGCCAATTGGAGGCCAGTGGGGCGGGATGTTGGGGGATAGCCAATTGGAGGCCAGCGGGGCGGGATGTTGGGGGATAGCCAATGGGAGGCCAGCGGAACAGGGGGCTAGCCAATGGGAGGCCAGCGGAACAGGGGGATAGCCAATGGGAGGCCAGTGGGGCGGGATGTTGGGGGATAGCCAATTGGAGACCAGCGGGGCGGGATGTTGGGGGATAGCCAATGGGAGGCCAGCGGAACAGGGGGATAGCCAATGGGAGGCCAGCGGAACAGGGGGATAGCCAATGGGAGGCCAGCGGAACAGGGGGATAGCCAATGGGAGAGCAACTCCTGCATTGTTTGAATTTTTGAAATGGCACGTTTCGTAACCTGGATTTTTCGTTTGTGGGGTCTTTCGTAAGGTGAGGTACCACTGTAATTTACTCGTCACTCCTAGGGGGAAATTCAAAATGTCCAGTAGCTTAAATATACTCCATAAAATGTGACCCGCTCCAGCATATTAATTAAGTAGGAAATTTGACATAATTAGATATTCATATTTTCGGAAAGAGAATTTAATTTGGGGGCGGCTTGGTGGTGAAGTGGTTAGCATGTCTGTCTTGCAGTAAGAAGGTCCTGGGTTCGATTCCCAGCATGGGTGTTTCTGTGTGGAGTTTGCATGTTCTTACCGTGCTTGTGTAGGTTTCTTTCGGGGTCTCCAGTTTCCTCCCGCAGTCCAAAAACATGCACAGTAGGTTAATTGGCTGTTCCAAATTGCCCCGAGGTGCGAGTCTGGTTGTGTGAGAGTTGGCCCTACGATTGTCTGGAGAGTTGTCCAGGTTGACACCACCCTCACCCGAAGTTGGCAGAGATGGGTGCCAGCCTCTCCATGACATTTCTTTCTTTTCTTTTCTTTTATCCTTTCGGATTTTTCCCTTTCTCAGGGGTTGCCACAGCGAATCATCTGATTCGCACATTTGATTTTGGCGTAGGTTTTTATGTCTAATGCCCGTCCTGTCACAACCCTTTTAGCAAGGGACAGAAACACGCTGACAGCTTTGCAGTCTACTCTTTACGAAAGTCAGTAATGGTTTACATACCTCTCACCATAGACAGTGAGGGACATGGCCGGCCTTTGATAACCCAGTTAGCTGCACTGGGGGCTCCATGACCTTAATTGGGATTAAGCGCTTCAGAAATGGATGGATGGAATTTAATTTGCTTCAAAATCAGGAGTAATGCATGATTGATTATAGCATGAAAATGGACGGATTTATGTCACTAATAAGGAAATGGTACTTTGGTCATGTAAGTGGAGTTGATATTTTTACAATTTCTCAATATCCGCAATTTAAACTTGCTAACATCTATACATTAAATGAATTGGACTTTCGACTAATCAGTACAAAGTTCCTAGCAACAGATGCGTTCTATAGACCCCAAGCCATGTCTGTTTTGAGGCTTCTCATTGGTGTCCCTTGGTTTTATTCACTGAATCCTTCGGGGAATCTATAAGCAGGGAGAGTATTCTGGAAGTGAAAATGCATAATAAGGAAATACCCTGAGGAAGCAGGAAAGCGGATTGGAAATTAGCAAACTAAAGGGATATTTTTGTTTGTTTTACAACGACGTGGACATTGAACACTCTCTTTCACAAGTATTTTAGCAGGGATAGATTGTTTTTTATGGATATTTGAACTTGGTCATGTTGAAGATTATGCTTTGAAGGATGTCCCTGCACCTATCTGACATAGAACTGGCCTTTTTCACCAGCTTGTCCAGGTGGTTACTGTAGTATCCTTTGTTCAATATGTACATTTTATGGAAGGGGCCAGAGGTGTAGTGGTTAGGGTGCTGGGCTCATGATCGGAAGGTTGTGTGTTCAAATCCCAGTTAGACCCCCACTGTGCTAAGACCCCTTGTCAAGGTCTCAACCACAAGTGTGCCTCTGTTCACCCAGCAGTATAAATGGGTACCAGTAAAAATATACTTGGAAAGTAACCTGTGATGGACTAACGTCCCATCCAGGAGGAGTTGAACTCCTGGTAGCTTCATGCTACGGAAACCGGGAATAAGCACCGGTCTGATGAGCCACCATGGCTCGGGTGTAAAAAGCCCAACAGACTGCCTACCTATATGAAAGTTTTAAACTTCCATAAAATAAAAGGAAATCAAGTTTGCTCTGAGTACTCTGGTGTCCTTCCACTGTCCAAAGACATTTGTATTAGCATAATTGGCTTTTCCAAATTGTGTGTGTGTGTGGGCTCTGCGAATGAAGTAGTTCATAATGAATGGTGAAGCATTGTCGTTACTCTGCAGTCCTACAGGTGGCACACTAAACTATTCATATATTAGCAGGAAGTACAGTATCCTATGTGGTAAGAGAAAATCATTTGTTTATTACTTTGTATAGAAATAATTTTAAAGCTTTCTTTTACATAGTTCAAGGTTTTGAAATTGTGAGAAATGATGAAGAATTGGGATATTTATAGAATTGCAATACAGTATTACTGTTCTCTAGTGGCATCAACAAAGTGCATGACTATTCACCAAGAGATCGCACGTTCGAATCCGTCGTTCGTGGCCAGGAGTCCATGGGAGCCAATGGGCCGAGCTCTCATGGGAGGGCGGGCCGGCATCAGCTCAGTTCCCTATCACTCATAGTGATTGCCAGCTAATCATGGGTGTCTCTGAGCTCATTTTTATGAGGGAGTAGATAGTGCTTTCCTTCGGATTGTGTTGGGCCCCAAAATTGCTTGGAGCTGCAGTATGAAAAGAGGCCGGTGGCTAGCATTGCATGTCACAGAGGGGGTGTGGCATGCTTTTGCCAATCCCTCCTCGGTGGTGGTTGTGTGATAGGAAAGGCAATACCTGATGGGTTTGAATTGAATATGAATAAAATGAGAGGAAAACTGGGAGTGAGGGAGCATGTGTACCATGCATGCATGTATGGACCAGGAATAGCATCACCAAACCAACCAGTGATTTTGATATGCATTCTTGCACCAGAGTTGTATTCTTTTCTTTCCTGTCAGATACATTTCCTGAGCAGTGTTTGCTTCGATCTATGGGACAGAGTATCATCAGTAATGAGAAATAATGAAGAGGAGATTTTACTTTGACAATAGGAGAAGTCTAGTGATCGGAGCCAGAAGGTGAGAATTTATTTCACGTGCAGAAATGATGTAGCATATTTACATTAGCACCAGCTGTTCAGGAGAGATTAGAATATAGTCACACTTCATGTGGGCTTAAAAGGATTTCCTCGGGAATAGGAGGTGTGTGTGTGTGTGTTGCGTTGAAAGTGGGAAATAATAAGGACTCCATAATCGGTGAATGCATGACGAGAATTGCTCCTATTTTTGAGGACTGTATCACTGAACAGAGCTTATCAGTCTTGAGCAAGGAACAGAGACAAACTAGTTGGTGAAATGTAAAGAACAGGGTGAATTTGTGGAGGTTATGGATGAGTGCAACACTGACACACACACGCACTCCTTTTTCTTCTCCTTCAGTGACCTATTTCCAGCAGGCTTGTAGGATGTGATGATGGAGTAGAATAAGAATTGAAGTGCTATCTGTTTGAGTTCTCTGCACTGCTGCTCGTTGGAGCATGCACAGTAGACTTTCTGTGCCTCAAGGCCTGTGGGAGGGTTTAGCATTTGTAAAGCCAATATCACAGGGATTTAACATGGAGCAATGTGATACCACAATACTGATGTGTATGTTCTACCCTTCTTTTTTTTTTTTTTCAAAAATGTCCCTCTGCTTATTCCTGTCCTTCTTGACTTTCAGTGCTGATGCCATGCTATCATTGATTTTTCACCATTAATTAAAGATTAATTTCCTCATCATGTGGTTGCATTTCTTTCCGCCGGCTATGAAAGACTCTGAAAGGCATGTAGGCATTTAATTGGTGCAGAGTGTGTCAGCTGAAGCATAAAACGAAGAAGCTTAAATGAGAGATTTTGTAAGCAGGACAGATATTGTGCTTTTTCAACTTTTCTGACCTCGACATATCGGTACAGTGTTGAGTAGCTATATTAGACAATGCCAGAATGTGTCTGTTAACAAGGTTAGTTAGTGTATGTTTAAGTTTTCCCTCAGGTCGGTTGGAGCTGAGTATACAGTAATCCCCACCACTTTGCGTTTCCTACTTCGCGTCCCCGCAGTATTGCAGGATTTCTCATCGGGAAATTAAAGATTATTCAAAATTCACGAATACTACATGTACATTGAACTATGCTACCCAACATGCTCTGTTCTCCTGCTTGACTTAAGTGTCTTCTGGTTGGCTGTGAATCCAGAAAGCTGACTGTTCAGATTATATTTCCCAGCATCCAACATACCTTTCCTCCTTCATGAAACCATGACTTTTATTGAACTCAGGGGAAGCACGGAGGTGTGGGAAAAATCGTGTTCACCATAGTGGTGAGTGCGAAAACAAAAACCAAAATCACTGGGAGAGTATCAACACGGAAACTGGTTGGAGCTATTTATAGCTGATGTCTGAGTGAATTCAGGTGCGCTCTCTGGATTTCGCCTGCGGGTAACAGCCATGCCCCTCACCAGCACTTGCAGTGTATGAGTAGAGAGAGAAAGAGAGTTAAATGCCACCAACTAGCACAAACCGTAACAGTTGTGGAAATGGAAAATACCTTGTTGTGGATTACGGACTGCCATAAAAATAATGAGTTTGGACACGAACATGATGTGTACTAAAGCAAAGGTTCTGGAGGTGCTACTGATTGTCCTTCTCGGCATGTCCGTGGAGTTGTTATTTTTAAGGTGTATAATTTGTGTATTAATACACATTGCCTGTATGACAGTAACATGCATAGAACACTTTAAAATTATCTTGTATATAAATTTTATATAATATATAGGTGGGTGGGTGGCCTTAAGAAGTGGCAGATATCATTTTGCGGGTTTTCGCATTTCGCAGGGAGGGTTGGTCCCCATTAACCATGTAAAAATGTTTTTTTTGTTTGTTTGTTTTTTTGTTGTTTTTTTTTAAATAGTGGTATGTTTTGGGTAATTTCAGGTACTACTGTGAAGTAGCTACATCACAGACCTTACTGCTCCACAAATACACATCAGTATTGCCACCCCTACCGACCTGCCTCAAAGCATAGAAATTTCAGTTGGGGAAAGATGCTGAGTCAGAGTAGTGTAGGCATAGATGGCAGAAATTCCATAAATTGGAGGAGGAAGCCGAACAAAAGAAGCAGATTCTTGAAGATTTGCAGAGTTGTTGTTGGATTTTTTTTTATTATTTTTTTTTTTTTATTCACCTGCATTCTTGCTTCATAGCAGTAGGAGCTAATTTTGAACTCCAATATTGAAGGAAGCATGTGGTTGCTTCAGACCTTCACTTAAAAGGATCGGCTCAAACTTTCCGGAATCTTAAACTTCAAATGACTTTAAAGCATGTGAAAACCAGGCAGTCGCTATTCTATGCTATGCTTGCTTTGATATCCATTTCAAACTTTATGTGCATGTCATTTTGAAGCTTTGAACAGTGTATGCCTTGTTGCCCCCCCCCCCCACCCTGCTGGAGACCACGTGCTCAAGAGCCGAGGTCAGTTTGGATTAATTAAATTTGGATAACCATGTTAAAATAAAACAAAATAGAATGACAGGATGTCACCAAATTGTTGTAGATTGTTTGGGGCATTATATATTATTTGTCATGAATTCCCAGAAAGCTGCAGCATGCACTTATTATATTATGTATTATTCTGTGTGTACACAATTTCCTCCGGTATTAATAAAGGGTTCTGATTTGAGCAGAGTACCTCCACTGACTTTCGACGCTCTTTCAGTTTCTCATAGATTGTGCCAATTTAATGTAACTCTGAACATTTTGGCTGCTATACTTGATTCCAGTGTTGAGAGTCGACCGTTCCACGTTTGGTCCATCTGTGAACCACTTACCAAACATTATTCAAGTAACACTACCTTCACAACCATGGTCAGGCAGCCTTCCATATATGGTAAAGGACTCTGCCAATCATCTTTAATTGACTAAATGAGTTTTTCCTGTAAGGCCAAGTTTAAACAGTATTGTTGATTTGGGTGCATTGTGGCATTCAATCTTAGAAAAATACTGGAGGTGTTCATTTTATTTACCATAATTTCTGGACTATAAATCCCTGCTTTTTCCACATGCTTTGAACCCTGCAGCTTAAACAATGACATGGTGAAGCTATAGATTTTTTTTATGGGCTAACGACCTCCGGCGGGTGCGCAAGCGGGAAGCGCAAGCGTGAAGACCGACACCTGCAGCTTATAAAGAGGTGTGGCCTATGTGTACGAATTTCTTTTTTTCTTTTTAAATTTAGTTGGTGCGGCTTATATTCGGGTGCGCCCAATAGTTCAGAAATTACGGTGATTTATCTGTTCAATTAGCTTATTTTTTTTTATCTCTGAACCAATACCTTTTGAGAGGCGAATGATTTACTAATTAACTCCGAGAATCCTTTCTTTTTCTATATTCTCACATATTCCACCTATTCTACAGTGATTTATTTAAACTTCCAGACCACAAATCGGACAGTTTTAGTATGATTGATCAATATTTTTGAGCATTTGTATGAATATGCAATTTTATTGATTTAAATTCATAGTTTAGTCTAAAGTAAAATGTGTATGGTCACATTTGAATTACTCCAGCACTGGGATTGATCTGAACACCTACAGAGAACTTATCTGGTCACTGAGATTGGACAAACTGCACACAAAGCAGAGAGATGCCACGTCACTCTGCTCTCTGAATTCTTGAAACCTTGGAGTGAACTGCAGTGGTGAGAACAGGATCTTCACTTTCCACTTAATCTTTCTGACAAATCCTGGAGGGATGACTGTAAAAAGTCATGGAAGAGAGCGAGAGAGATGAAGATGGAGCGAGATTGAAACTAGAGAGTAATTGGCTGTGAATTGAAGCTAGAAGTTGCCAAAGGAGAAGGAGAGAAGCATCCAAAAGAAATGGCTCAAATTTGACAGACAGGAATGGCTTGAGTGAGAAAGTCATGAGTAAACTTTATATTATTGGTAATAATAGTAATAATAATTGCAGAAAGGATCAAACCAATGTCAATATTTACAATGGTTGGAATAATCACACTGCGGTTAGTCAGGCGGTTCAGTGTATGCTTGATGGAGTTCAATGCGTTCCTCTAAATGTCTCACTTCTCTCATAGTAGTAGCGTAACGATACCAAGGAAATGTGTTTACTGTCTGAAGTGTCAGGAAACATTGAACATCTGGAAGCATAGTTAATATAACCCCATCTGGAGTTATTGTAGTGTTTTCCTATTGCCTGGTGCCTTATCCTTTTGAATAAAGGTCTGAGCCAGTGGACCAGAGGTTGTGAGTTGGCCAGAGAACCCCAATTGGGCTCTCAAGCAAAGCTATAAAAGTTTACAGCGGCACTGGTGAACCTGTTGATCTGATGTATGTGTGTGTGTATGTGTGTGTGTGTGTGTATTAGATAGAGAAAAATGATCCCATTATCCATTTCCTTCCATTTGAGAAATTGATGTATAGTATTGCATTTCACCTGAACTCTTGACCTGTTCTTTCTCTCTCGATAAAATAATAGGAAAATCTCTAGCATCTACACTACCCAACCAAAAAAAAAAAAAAAGTTGCACATTAATATTTTTATTTAATTTTTTTTATATTTATTTTATTACAGCACGTCATTGTTGTGGCATGACTTTGACAAACTTAAGCCGCATCACACCATTTATTTCCAGCTACAGTTGGGTTCATTTTTCATCGTCTTCTCCTCCAGCACATCCCAAAGACTTTCAATATTGTTATGGGCAGAACTTTGCGCTGCCAGTTGATGTGTGAATATGCGATTCTTCATGCTCCCAGAACCACTTTTTTACTGTTTGAACATCAGTAGCATATCCATGCCATCAGAGAGGAGATGGGCTATTGATGGGACAAGCTGGCCATTTGGTTCATTCAGGCCATCAAATGATTCATTGTATTGGCACATAATGTTCTGAGCCTCATCCTGACCAAGCGAAGCAACAAGGCCATGGAGATTCTTGTAATCAAGGCTTGAGGCAAAACATTTCAATGTTTATAAGGTTGCGAGTTTAATCTTTAACTGGTAAGCTGTATGAATGTGATTTTATTGTTTTAAATAAACCTTAAAATTGCTCTGGATAAGGGCATCTGGAAAATGCCAGATAAATGTAGAGTACAATAAATATCTATACAGCAGATGCATCAGTAGGGGCAGTGGTGGTCTTAGTGGTATAGGGCGCTGGATCGCTGGTTGGGGGTTCGAGTCCCACTCTCCACAAGGTTGTCACTGTCCCCCCCAGTGCGACCAACTGGGTTATCAAAGACGGGCCATGTCTCTCACTGTCTATGATGAGAGGCATGTAAAAGAACCATTGCTGACATTCGTAAAGAGTAGGCTGCAAAGTCGTCAGCGTGTTTCTGTCCCTTGTTAAAAGGGTTGTGACAGGAAGGGCATCCCACGTAAAAAACCTCTGCCAAATCAAACGTGCGAATCAAGATGATTCGCTGTGGCGACTCCAAAGTAAAAGGGAAAAAGCCGAAAGACAGACAGACAGTAGATGCATCAGTGAAAAGATATGTGGGGCTAAACCCTGAGAGAGTAAAGGCAGTATGGTCAGCCATAAGCCTTTCATATCATGTACAGTACCTCACCTTACGAAATTAATCCGTTCCAGAGCCTTTTTCTTAACCTGGATTTCTCGTAAATTGAATTTTACATGCAAAACGTAGGATTCATTCCAAGGCCCCGAATACTACCCCCTAAACCCTTTAAAAATTATAAAAGTGTACCTTTTAAGGCCTCCTCCTGCTTCAATATCGTACTGATAGTAGATGGGTTTGGCCATATTCCTTTGCGATATCACTCAACCGCGTGCCACGAGCCCGCTTCTTTTCACTCGCACCGGAAATTGCGCGCGTGTGTGTGTGTTGACCATGTCTTCTTAAGAGTTATAATCTTACAAATGTTTATGGAAGGCTAAAAGCCTGAGTCAAGAAATAAAGCATGAAACAACAGTAACTCTGTCCTTTACACGAAAAGCATTATGGGAGATTCAGATCCATAATAGCCAATGGGAGGGAGCTGCGTCATCCCTCCTAGCCAATGGGAGGCCAGTGGGGTGGGATATTTGAACGTCATTGATGGGAGAGCAGCTCGAGCATTGTTGAAATGTTTGAATGGCGCGTTTCGTAAGGAGAACTTGTTTCGTATACAGAGACAAAAAATTTTGGGAAATGTTTTTCGTAACCTGGATTTTTTGTTTGCTTTGTTCAAGTGGACAGAATAGTGCAACCTTTAGAAACCAGTAATTAAATGACTCTGCTATATAGTCGTTGATGTCACCGAGTGTGGAATTGAGTTGGCTGAACGTTGATTTTGGAGCACCGCCATCATTTACTCAACTTTCGGTACGGATGTACTCCGCCCTTTCAAACTGATGAAATCTAGTTAATACTTAAGGTCACCTGCCTCACCTGCCCTTGTAAATGGATAAGGGATCTTCTTTCCGTTTTCCTCAGTAATCCCTATAGAACCCTAAAAGGCTAATTCAGTCAGGATGTGCAATCAATGTTTTTCCGTTTACAGTCCAAATCTTTGTGCTTTTCCTGTTGAACGGCTTCACATGCAGTCACAGTCCTGTTTTTGTACGGGTGACTGAGAGCTTGGCCTACTTTTCTGAACTGTATGTCTAAGTGAAAGCATGTTTTCAGAGAGTTGGTGGGTGCCGAGTGTCCCGTTGGATTGGATTTGCAAACTGTGTGTAATCTTGTATGGAGGTCATGTGAATCCTCAGATGGGTTGCCTCTTATCAGGGTAGTGTGGCGAGGCATACAGCAAGCAAGCATGTACTATGTGTCCTCTGGGGTAGCCAAGGAGACAAAAAAAAACAACTGGTGGTAATGTGTTTTGACAAGAATATAGGGGGAAATCTTTTTCTTTTATTTTTTTATTTTTTTATTTATTTATTTTAAACCTCGCAAAGATGACGCTGACGAAAAACCTCAAATGGCGTCATTTTGATTCCTTCAAATGAATTGTTGAAGACAAAAAAAACCTGACTGGTTACTTGAATATAAAATATACCGCAAATGACAGTCATCATGTTAATCACACATTCAGTGCTGAAATATACTCTCGGAGCACTGAATCTGCCTCGAATATGGCTCGGTGTTTCCATGGAAACAACAGACGAGGGTGTCCTCTTACCAATACACCTATAACGGCCATCATTTGGCAGTTCTGTTTAAGTATTTCCCAAAATCAGATATTCCTGCAGATGTTTTTTCTCTACTCATGGATTTTCTACCCTTAGCCTGTACTGTGCACTTTATTCTCATTAGGACTCCACATTCGTACTTTGTATTGAGTGCATTTGGTCACGTTACGAAACTGTTAATGAATTCATTTGTGATGTGAGGTTATCCCAGATGTTTCTTGCCGCAGAGCATGCAAACATAACAGTTGAATATAGGACAACAAACCATGATCACCTGTCATCGTTACAGTTTTAGCGACACATGGTAATGTAGTGAGGCTTTTTCAAATGTAGACATTTGGCACTGTAACGGGAATATAATGCTTTGTCCATCCGAGCACATAACGTACACGCTGGTTTCCTGTTTTTGCTGCTATAATCTCACATTCTTCTCTTACACATTTGTGCCAATTGGAAGACCAATTAACTATTATTAGTAAAAACAATAAAAATACAGTTGACATGGGGGAGGAAATGGTGTACGGACAGCAGACCTCAGTGAACACTTCAATTTAAAAGCAGTTAGTGTTTTGAAAATCCAAGCAGATGTGACACTGTGACAGGGCCAATAATCATAATGCTGGATACTAAGCTGGTTATTGTACTTTATATTAATTTCAAACGGATCCATTAGACCTGTGGATAGGACGTTGCCATCAGACAGATATAATCTGTGATCACTTGAAAGGGTTCCTGATAAATTTTGGTGAAATAAAATTTATAAAAGCATACAGTATTTCTGAAAAATGAATCCTATTGAATGAGCTTTGCGATGTACGGTTGGGTGTTTATTTTTTTATTTTTTTATTTTTTCATTTTTAAGTGAATAAATCTCAAAATCCTTATAGTGGCTTTTATTTCCATACACACAAATGCATTGGGAACAATTTTTCTGTTTATACAGTGAATTTTTAAGATTGTTGGTTTGTTTTCCTTTGAATCACCTGAACTAATAATTAGTTGTATAAATATTGTTTCTGAGAACTGCTGCACATCTGTCTTACATGGAGCCAACCAATGTCTGGCACCTGTGAGCAGGTATTCTAGCCCAGGATGATTGGACTACGTTCCACACTTTTTCTGTATTTCTTGGGTTTTGCCTCAGAAAATTGCATTTTTTATGTCACCCCACAAGACCCATTTTCATCAGAATCTCTGGGAGAAATATTCAATAAATAGCACGTACAACATTTTTTTTGCTGACTTTCTTCCTTAAAATAAGAGCAATAACTGGCACCCGTTTTTCAAAGAATGAATGACGTCACTAACTGAACTGCACACCGCTATTATTTTGAACACGCCCCTTTCAATTGCACAGAATCAACAGCATGCATGTCATGATTCTTTTACTCTACTACACCTGCTAGCAAATTGTGTGCCATGTACAAATATAATTTCTACCAAAAACTGTGATTGATCAGGTCAGTGACGTCCGACTACTATACTTTGAACACGACTGACTATATATTCAGAATCAGAAACTTTCACACACGTGTCATCAGGATATGATTCAGATTGTGCATTTGGCATCAATTTACTATTTTACGTCAGAAATCCCAGTTTTTTCGCGTCACGCCCAAGAGGGGTTGCTGTGTACTTAATTTTTATGACTTGGTGGAGGTTTTCGCTCTCCGGGTGTTTGACTTTAGAAGACATGGTTAAAAAGTACTGGTGTTTGCCTGTATTTTTAAAAGTACTTTATTTGGTGTATTTGCTTTCCCTTGTAATGTGTAACGCACGTCTACACCGTATGTATGAGCACTGGTGTGTTATTCAGGCTTCTCTTGATGCAGTAGTGTTTTGAAGCCCTGAAGTTTGAAGTGGATGTGTCTGAGCGAGCAGACAGCTCTGAGGGAACACTGAGCTTTTTTCCTCCCCTTATTATTCTGATTCTGGTGAGGAGAGCGTGCTGGGTACGGCCGGCTTTCCCCTTCCTACAAGCCGTCTTTCTTCTCTCTTCTTATAACAGAAAGCTCTTTGTGCCATCCGACCTTATGCCAGCTCCCATAAAACGGTGCCAGGCTGCTCTCATCTCTGAGACCATACAGCCTGCAACATGGTTGAGGAGAAATGAATGCTTTTTTTTTTTTTTTTTCTTTCTAAGGTTTAAAATCTTCCACTCCAAACGTTACGATTGAAGCCCTGTGGCTGCTTCCAACTTCAGCATGTAGCCCCCCCCAAATCTTCCCCACTCTGATGCACTCATTCTGGCGCCCCCCCATCTTCCCCACTCTGATGCACTCATTCTGGGGTTTTACAGTTAGGATGAACTTCCCAAAAGTAATATAATTTCAGGATCTTGTTAACTTTTGGAAAGCGTGTTTAAAGTAATGCCATATCCTGCATTTAGCAATTTTGTTAAACCCTTATGCTTTCATGCTTTTGTGAAACCAGACCCAGCGCTGTTGGCCAGGAAGTCAAGGGACTCTACGGTCAGTTACTGCAGACATCTATGTGTTTGTTTATAAGATGTACACAAATGCATAATCACTGTTACTGCGTGACTCCAAGGATGGGGGTCAGTAAAACGCGGTGGGCCTTTCAGTGCATGTCAGCACCATTTTTGTGGTCAAATGAAGAAACTTTTGCTTTATTCAACCAGACCTTGTCAGTCACGGAGATCTGTCCGCTGCTTGGTTGGCTTTTTACGGAGAGGTTTCTCGCACTTATGATGATGTGGTTTGTGTGTTTGAACTCAACGTGGTATTCTGATCATATAATTTTTTCCCCCCCCTCTCTTTTCAGATCATGCAGCCTAGATAGCAGACTTGGCTTGTTTGGCCCATCCAGCACGGAGAGGATGCCTCCCCGGAAGCGCACGCGGCCTGGCTTGGGCCTTCTGTGCTGCTTTGGCAGCAGCGAGCCCCCTGAGATTAACCTGAAGGATAGTGTTCCTCTGCAGCTTCTTGAGTTCAGCGCCCCCATGCCCCTGGAGGATGAACTGAATGCACGCTTTTCTGAACTGGTGGTAAGTTGATCAACCCTTTTGGTACTAACAACGCTAATAGGAAAACGGACCGTATCGCCTCCTATTTATTGACATGTATGTTTATAGTGCTATCATACAGTTAATGGTCGGAAAAAGTTCACATCTTGGTTTCAGGAAAATGCAACAAAATTAGTGACACTGCTAGTTTTTGCTTTGTTGAATTTAAGAAATAATGCAATAATAATAAAAAAAAAATCTGAGATTGATTCAATAATTCATTCACCAAGCTATAAATTCAACCCAGTACTTTAGTACAAGCATTTTAGGAACAAAATATTTTAGCACTGAGTATATCAAGACGTTGGCTGCAACGCTGTTAATCCATTCATTCATTTTCTGAACCGCTCAATCCTGATTGGGGATGAGGGGAGGCTGGTGTCCATCCCAACCGACTCTGGGTGAGGACAGAGTACACCCTGGACTACTTGCCAGGCCATCGCGGGGCAGAAACACACTCACGGCTATGCAGCTACTCTTTACGTAAATCAGCATTTGTTCTTTTATAGCCTCTCACCATAGTGAGAGACATGGCCGTCCTTTGATAACCCAGTTAGCTGCGCTGGGGGGACAGTGACGGTGGGGTTGAGAGTGGGGCTTGAACACCCAACCTTGGGATCGGTGATCCAGCATCTTTTCACGACATTAATCAGAACGGTAATCTGATACAGAATTCCTAAAATTATAACATTCCGAAGAATGTCTGTCTTCCTTTCGCCTTTTTCCCTTTTACTCGGGAGTCACCACAGCGAATCATCTGATTCGCACGTTTGATTTGGCAGAGGTTTTTACGTCGGATGCCCTTCCTGTAACAACCCTTTTTATCAAGGGACAGAAACACGCTGACGACTTTGCAGCTACTCTTTACGAAAGTCAGCAATGGTTCTTTTACATGAACCTCTCACCATAGACAGTGAGAGACATGGCCGGCCTTTGATAACCCAGTTAGCTGGGTTATACCACTATACCACTGTCCCTATATAACATTCCAAAGAATAAATTAAAAAAAAAAAAAGAATACAACCGATCTCAGAAGAAGGGGCAGTGGTGGCCTGATAGTAAAGGTGCTAGATCACTGATCCTAAGGTTGGGAGTTCAAGTCCCACTCTCAATGGGTTTTCACCGTTTTCCCCCAATGCACCTAACTGTGTTATCTAAGGCCGGCCATGTCTCTCACTGTCTATGGTGAGAGATTCATGTAAAAGAACCATTGCTGACTTTCGACAAGAGTAGCTGCATAGCCGTCAGCGTGTTTCCGCCCAGCGACGCAAGCTGTCCAGGGTGTACACTTCCCTCGCTCAGAATCAGCTGAGATGGACGCCAGCCTCTCCGCGACCCTGATTGGGATTAAGCGGTTCAGAAAATGAATGAAAAAGAGAAGAAAATCAGAAGATTAACTGCTTACTTTCTGCAAAGTTTTGGCTGTTAAACTATGAATCTTTTGAAAAACTTAATCCTCAGCTTTTGAGGAAAAGAAAAAAAAAATACTGGGCTGATTTGTGTGAAAATCATTTTAGCTGGTTTAAAATAATGGCTTCCTGAGGCAGGATAAATGATCTGTTTAATCTTGCAGTGGTTGGGTTGTGCAGTGGTGTGTTTTTAAATAAGACGGTCAATCATTTAGTAAGAAGTGTTTAGTGCTCTTCATCTTTAACGGTTCATTTTCTGTTCACCGCTTAATCCTAATTAGGGTCACGGGGAGGCTGGTGCCCATCCCAGCCAACTCCGGGCGAGGGCAGAGTACACCCTGGACAGCTCGCCAGGCCATTGCAGGGTGGAAACACGCTGACGGCTATGCAGCTACTCTTTATGAAAGTCGCCAATGGTTGTTTTATACCGCACACCATGGACAGTGAGAGACATGGCTAGCCTTTGATAACCCATTTAGCTGCACTGGGGGGGGGGGGGGGGGTACAGTGACAGCCTTGTGGAGAGTGGGACTCGAACCCACAACCTTTGGATCAGTGATCCAGCGCCCTATACCACTAGGTCACCACTGCCCTCATCTTTAACAGTATGAAACAAAATGTTGTGTTTTGTTGAACCAATAATTGTGCCTTTCTTTTTTGGTCGTGTCGGGTTACTGATCATCCTAAACAGTCGCAGTAAAGATTTAAAAAAAAAAAAACACGGACAAATGGGCTGTTCTGTGTGCAGAGATATTTCTTTGATCTGTACGTCCTATGATGCTGTGGTATTTGAGGTGGTCCTGAAGAGACTCGAGGGCCATGCTATGCCGTTGTACACTTGCATCATCCTTCTGAACGTCCACATTCGACAATCCAAGTGAACGCGTCTTTTTCTATTCTTCTTTAATCATGGAACAAGACGTGAAGCTTGACTTGTTAGTAATTACACAGCTGACTTTGCTGATCAAGTCTGCAAGTGCGTAAACATCTGCTCACGCAGCCTTCGAGCTCCTGACTCCCTTAGGATAACAGCATGCTCTTACACATTTAAGTTACATTATGAGAGCAAAGCTTTGTTTAGACAGGAGCTCCACATGCTGTGTTTTCAGCTAAGAGCATGGACGTGCTCGTTGGGAAGAATCAAGTCAAGTGTGCGAGACATATGGGAGCGTTTTAGACCAAGCACGGCAACCTCATTCTTGACAAAGTGAAACGACTCGCAGTTTAGTTATGGTAAATATCTGGCTTTGGCTGAAGGCAGACGGGCGAACGCACGGGAATGTGGAAGAAAAGCTGTTTTTGTTGTGGCTGCAAAAAGCCACATTTAACTTCTATATAGCTCGCTTGCGGCAAACGCAAAGCTATACTTTACGCACAGCGTGGAGAAAAGACAAATACAAACTGACATGTCAATATTTGAAGGGATGCAGACTAAACATGAGGCTTATTTTCATAATAATGAGTATCACCTTCGGAAAAAAACAGACACTGTTGACTTTGTATTTATTAGAAATTTATTTTTGATGATAAATCCTCATAGATGGCCACCTCGTTAGATCAAACTGTATCCGAAAGAAAAATGAAATGCTTTTCAGGAGGGAATATTTCGTTTTCTGTGTACAGGCGCTCCTCAACTCACGTTTTAGTTATGTTCCGAACAGCTGAACGTAAGGTGGGGAAAAAAAAAAAAGTAACTTGTTACTGTCCGTTCATACTGTACTCTCCATCCATAAATACTGTTACCGTATCTCATAAAACACTCCTAAATCTATTATTGTGGGCAGTGGTGGTCTATTGGTTAGGGCGCAGAATCGCTGATCCTAAGGTTCGGGGTTTGAGTCCCCACAAGGTTGTCCCTGACCCCCCGAAGTGCAGCAAACTGGGTTATCAAAGGCAGGCCATGTCTCTCACTGTCAATGGTGAGAGGCATGTAAAAGAACCATTGCTGACTTTCGTAAAGAGTAGGCTGCAAAGCCTTCAGCGTGTTTCTACAACCTGGAGAGGGATGGGCTCCGCCAGGCCAGATTAGCCCAAGTCTCGCCATGAAGGCGCCCCAATGACATCCTTGGATGTTAACGGATAAGTGAAGTGAAATCAATTATTATAAACATCACATTCTAAAATAATATCAACATTAATTTCAAATAAATTTTAATCAAATTCACGTAACTTTCGCAGTGGTCACTGCATCACCACTAAACCTTTTACATGCTCGATGATGCGATCTTTCTGCTTATAAATGGTTCCTATGGTTGACGGAGTCATTTGGAAGAAACGTGCAACGTTCACATGTTTTTCACCTGCATCAATTTTCTTGATAATAGCCTTCTTCGTTTCAAACGAGATGGGTTGCTGCTTTTTCTGATTACCACTATCACTAGTAGTTCTGACCAACCATATTTGCTTAGGGTTACAAAAGTCCGCAAAACAGTGTAAACACAAAGATCACAGAGACGAGGTCTTAACACAAGGGTAACACGCGGTGAACTGGGAACAAGGAAGGCACGTTCAGTCTGTCGTTTGTAAACAATGGACGCAGTGTCATGCATAAGTAGCATTTGAACGTCTCGTACATGCTAAACTCAAAATTTGACGTACAAATTTTTTTTTTATTTTTTTTTATAGTCCGTTCAAACGAAAAATCGAAAAAAACATAACGTGAGGAGCGTCTGTATTTCAATGGCAGTGCTACAAATAATCAATAATGGTAAAGTCTGTTGGGCTTTTTACATCTGAGCCATTGTGGCTCATCAGGCCGATGCTTATCCTCGGTTTCCGTAGCGTGAAGTGACGAGGAGTACAACTCCTCCTCGATGGGACGCGAGTCCATCGCAGGTTACCTTCCCAGTATATTTTTACTGGTACCCAGTTGTACTGCTGGGTGAACAGAGGCATACTTGTTTAGGTTAAGACCTTGCCCAGGGGTCTCAGCACAGTGGGGGGCTAACTAGGATTTGAACTCACAACCTCCCGATCATGAGCCCAGCAATCTAACCACTATGCCACCGGCCCCACCGGATAATCAATAACGCAATAATAAAATAGCAGGTAGTATAGTGGTGTAGTGTTTCGCACGTTCAGCTCACAGCAAGAAGGTCCTGGGTTCGATTCCCGGCTCAGGGGTTTCTGCATGTTCTCAACATGCAAACTCGACACAGAAACACTCGAGCTTTGAATTGAACCCAGACCCTCTTGCTGTGAGGCGGACCTGGTAACCATGACTCAGTCTTCCTTTCCTTTCGTCTTTTTCCCTTTTTCAGGGGTCGCCACAGCGAATCATCTGATTCGCACATTTGATTTGGCATAGGTTTTTACGTCTGATGCTCTTCCTCTCCTGGGGGGGGGGGGGGGGCAGTGACAACCTTGTGGAGAGTGGGACTCGAACCCCCAACCTTAGAATCAGCGATCCAGTGCCCTTTACTACCAGGCCACAACTGTGACTGCCCACGACGCCAATGTGCCGCTGTTATTAAATTTTATTGATTAATGAACATAATAATATAGAACAGCCAAAACCCTGCCTAGACTGTCCACCAAAGTCAGTGACCATCAAAGCAAAGACTAAAGTCAAAGCACGGTTTAATTCTCGGTTGTAATACTTCAACTAATGGAAACGTCTAATTGTCCAAGGCGCTGTATATCAGGGCTAAAGTAGTTCTGCACTGTGCAAACATTACCAACTGTGACATTCCCAGCTTTTGGCTGAAGCTTCAAGCGAACCAGGCCCTCATTTCACGCCAGAATCCAAACACAGTAGGGCTGACGTTAATGAGTCCATGCTGACTGTTTTATCCTATTAAAGCAGAGAACACATCACAAGCTCAAGTGGTTCCATTCGGTCAAAAAAGGCTTTTTGAACAGTGCAGGGTGCGCATGCGGTGCTGTAATGCATCATGGGTACCGAAACTCTGCAATGCCTGTATTCATTAGATTTGACTTTTTGCACAGGTTTGTGAGTCTCAAACGAATGTTTTTATTTATTTATTTATTTATTTTTTGGGCGCTTGAGTGTATCATGCATGTAGGAGTAGTGAAAATAAATGTATAAATGTTTATGTGGGGAATTGATTGAAAGCAGTAATGCATTATTAACCAACTGGATTGCGTATGTTCAGATCTTTTTGAAGTAGGTTTCGTGTAAATAGTTTGAAGTTTGTGCTTGCACGTGATCCGTGGTTGCTTTTGTATCATGTAGTTCCTTTCCCATTGCCACGGAAGAGTGTCGATACGAGGGATAAACGTCTGTGCGCACGCTGCATGTTATTATGGTCCAAGTGCATAAGTACATAGAGCAACCAGTAGATGAATACGCTTAACATTTGTACCAAACCAGTGCTCCAGTAAGATGTTGGATATGCAGGCTGAGGATCAGGGTTATTTGAGGTCCATGTACTGGGAGCTTTGGTTAAAGTCTGTGGCAGTAAAATAATGTTAAAGATCTCCTATAGGAGTAGAGGCAAGTAGACGTGCGGCAGCAATGTGTTTGCAGCTCATTTTACACACACACACACACACACACACACCAAACCCAACAACAACTCTGTCACTTTCTCTGGAGAAATCTTATTCAGAAAAAAAGAAAACAGGAAGAAAACAGAAAACAACTTGGCAGAAGATAAGTCAAGAGCACTTTATTTAGTAGCACTAAAATAGAGAAATCATGCAGCGCTAAGATAGTGTTCAGTATATCACGCTGTAGCGTGCGAGAATGAGAGACGAGCAGGAATTTGTGTTGGAACATTCAGGAAGTGGACTGTTGATATTACTTGAGCAACATCAGCACCACTAAGAGAACATCTGGTCCACAGAAGACATATTAATGTTTATTTCTCTCAATATCTGTGTCTCTTATGCCTCATCCTGTCTTCTAGCGTCTAAGACAATTTTAAACCCGTTACATGAGGGACTTTTTTTTTTTTTTTTTTTTTTTTTTTTTTTTTTTTTTTACCCCCCCTGCCACACCATGAACTGTTTTTTTCTGTAACCCGTGTTAAGGAAATTAATATAATCAGAATTAATCACCATCTTCCACTTAATCCGGGGTCGGGTCGCGGGGACAGCAGCCTAAGCAATGAGGTCCAGACGTTCCTCTCCCCAGCCACTTCCTCTAGCTCTTCTGGGGGGGGGGGAACCGAGGCGTTCCCAGACCAGCCAAGAGACATAAGTCTTCTTCTAGCATGTTCTAGGTCAACCCTGGGGTCTCTTCCCGGTCAGATATGCCCGAAACAAGACACCAGGGAAGTGTTCTGGAGGCATTCTAACCAGATGCTCGAGCCACTTAAATAATTCATTCCCACACCGGATGCTGTGCTGCCTGCCAATGTGTGAATAGATTGGAGCCGCACCACCTCGTATTGAACCATAGAAATGAACAGTTTTTGAAAAATCAGTCGGCGCACATGAGAATCTCATCTCTAGGTCGGGTGAGCTTTACATGCATAAGCACTATGCAGCTCGTGGCATCTGTCCGATTCATTTACAGCTTCAGTGTACAGTACTACTGTATATAGAAATGTATGTAAACTGCTTCGTAACAGTTAGTTAGATTTTGTGCAGTCAAGGTTTGAGTATAGAGTGAGTGGAAACCAAAGCAAATTAAAACAAGATTTATTTGGGTTTATTTTTCCATTTTTAAAGCATGTCACTGCTCGCACAATCTTTTACAAGTGACTGTGAGAATCTGTAAGTATCCATCACTATGATCACTGGAATAAAGTATTTTAAATTAGAATAGTCGACCAATCAGATCATGCTGTTTCTGTGTAGGATCCATTACCAAACGTTATTCTTTGAGTGTCACATTAATAACCGTGACTTGTAATGACACTGTTTTTATAAAGCCTGGTACCGAAGCACGCTGAAACTTCAACAATAGACAAGCCTCTGACTGACCATACATTTAAAATATTACTTTGTTGGCAAATGTATGAGCAATTGGGAAGTGAGTCAGACATAGACTGACTTATTGTAATAGTGCCCACTCATTGGGTGGAGGGTACAGGGCGGAGGTTCAGTGGGATCAATCTCATCCTCTTCCCTTCAGGCTGAAAGCTCTGGGTGGGGAAAGTGTTTCCTGAATTCTTCTGCTACATCCATGTCCTCAGTAAACCCCAGCTTTGCCCACATACCATGATTCAGCAATGGCGGCCGGAGCAACAGAGGAAGCGATGACTAGAGAACCTGAGCCAAACCAAAGCCGCTGACCCATATCAAGCCAAACTGTGTTCGTTAAGCAGCGGGCTTGGACTGTGTACCACGTCAGTTTTACTTCTCGACTTTGTTATTGACCAGAGTAAATCTCACTAACCGTAGAAGAAATCACATGATACTCGTAGAACCTCTGTTCCATTCTCAGGCTAACTGGACGCAATTGGCCTCTACAGTTTCCTGTTGGTCCCCTCAGGGCCTCATATGACTTCCTTCTATCTTAATAGTCACTGAATAGTTTTGAGGATCATCAATCCTTTCCGCTCTTTACAGAAATACACTTTTTCTCAAAGGCAATAATTTTTCCTTTTTTTCTTGTCTTCAAACCCCACAGTTTCCAGACTTTGATCCGTAACTCATTCACATTTTTTTTTTTTTTTTTTTTAAATTAATTTATTTTTTTTACCCTGAGCATATTTAATGTTTTTGGATGCACCTGAAATGTTAATATTTTAGAGAATCAAAAGGACACCGCGGTTTAACCAAAAT
Source organism: Plotosus lineatus (assembly GCA_024760905.1). Classification (NCBI taxonomy): domain Eukaryota; kingdom Metazoa; phylum Chordata; class Actinopteri; order Siluriformes; family Plotosidae; genus Plotosus; species Plotosus lineatus. Next base: position 62,611,040 of record CM045732.1, read on the forward strand.
ATGGAAATAGTGTGGAGAGATATGATCGATATTTTTGTTTGTGGTGATCAGGTGAATAGTTTGGCTTGGTGCGAATTCCACGCCGTTCAAGAGCCAACCTGGAAAGCGAGGTGGTTGTGTTATCCAGCTGGCCTTGTGGACTTTAGGTAGGATTTGATTTTATAGATGTGAAACCAACTCCTCTGTCATTTGGAGGTTTTATTAATAATGTACGGTACAGTGATCTCTCGCTGTTCGTGCTTCAGTTCCTGCGGCTTCAGTGCATCGTGGGTTTTTCAAAAATATTCATTGAAAAATAAAATTAAGGAAAAATAGGGGGGAAAGTTAAGGAAACTGCCACAAAACAAGGCCAATTATGCAAAAAAAAAAAAAAAAAAAAACCACAAACAAACAAAAACACAACCCAACAAAACTACTTGCATTTTTATGTGCGGTGGGCATCTGAGTGTATGTGTGTGTATTTATATTTTATTTACATGTTATGCATTATTTTTGAAGGTTTGTTATTATAAGCATTTATATTGTTGAATATGTATTTATTGAGATTACACATACATGTACGTATAAGTCAACCAGGGGGGTCAATCTTGTTTCGCGGAAATTGGTGGTCATGGGGTGGGGTGGGGTGTGTCTCGGTCCCCATGAACCGCGGAGAGTGAAGGATCTCTGTATATCTGAGCAAAAACTACAGCATGATTAGGATTCAACCGGGAGTGTGTATAAATTTTAGATCTGAGTAATAGGCAAACCGCTCGTTTTTCAAATAATAATTGCCAAAAAGATACGAGAGATGTGGATCAGGAGTTTGTGTGAGCTTTCAGAACATAAAAAATATATATATATTTTTTTAACTTTCATTCAGGTCCTAATAAGAACTCCGATGTGATTGTATGCATGACATATTATTTGACTTTTGGTTTGGATGCAGCAATAGATCCATAGATTTGGAGGATATAAAACGCCAATGAAAGGCTCAGTGCTGTAACCTGTGGAGTCATCAAATTTGTGATTTTTGAGGAAAAACGTTAATACAATTGAGTCATATGTATCATGTGACTTGGGATTTTAGCATCAAGTAAGCTGCAGTTATCCACTTTGGAGAAACTTTCAGCATATCGGGAGTGACCACTATGATACTACCTCATTTTTCATTACGTATAGGTTGGGTTATGGTGCGGAGCTCTTCAAATAGATGCAGTTTGTGCTATTTCATTACACTTCTATCACACAAATTAATGTATGTGTGTGTGTTGGGGGAAGGGGGGTGTAAGTTACGTAATACCGGAGTCTGCCTATCAGTACTCACAGCACGTTATCGCTGCGATGAATAAAAGTGATTTCAAACATTCCACAACTTCTGTATCTGGCAATATTTGTTCTGTCAAACCTCTCATTCCTTGAGGGAATGCTACACGCAAGACTTTTTGTGAAACAATGCAAGTTTGTAGAACATGGCGGGGTGGAAATCAACAATAGTCTGCTGGCGAGTAAAAATTCTGTCAGGTAAAGTCCTTGGTTTTTTTTGTTTTTTTTACACACCCAAGCCATAGTGACTCATCAGGCCGGTGCTGCTTATCCCCGGTTTCTGTCGCGTGAAGCAACTAGGAGTTCAACTTTTCCTGGATTGGATGGGACGCTAGTCCATCGCAGGTTACCTTCCCAGTATATTTTTACTGGTACACATTTATCCTGCTGGGTGAACAGAGACACATTTGTGGTCAAGACCTTGCCCAGGGGTCTTAGCACAGTGAGGGTCACAGTGGGATTTGAACTCGAAACCTCTCGATCAGGGGTGCTCAATCCTGCTCCTGGAGATCTACCTTCCAGATGACTTTATCTCCAACCCTAATGTGGCCCATGTGACATGTAAGATCCAGTCAGGTCTTGATGAGATGATTGGATGGTTAGGTGGGCATGATTAGGGTTGGAGTGAATGTCTTCTGGGAGGTAGATCTCCAGGAGCAGGATTGAGCACCCCTGCTCTCGATCATGAGCGCGGCACCCTAACCACTACACTATTGGCCCAACCGGTCAAAAAATATCAGTAAATTAATTATCAAAAATTACAGTAAAAATTTTGTACAACTAATGAAATTGATAGCAAGTCATCTTATTGGCGACCTGATAAATCCAATGGGCAAACATTATATGGTGTTACTGACGAATAAATACGAATTCAATTCATAATTTCACGAGTCCTGTTGGCCAATAGCTTGCTTATTTATTTATTTATTTGCTAAATTCCACACCTGATGTTAGCTTGTAGTGAAACATGAACAAAATTTGTTCGAGTCAGAAGTCCGAAACAGTCACGATCCAGTGCTTTGAGGACAGGTTCTGGTTTTCATGATCAATCTCGATTAAAATCTTTGCTGCTTTCATTTATAAATAGTGACTGGCCCTTTTAAACACGAGCAATCGCCTGGATTCCTTTTAAGCCAAGTCATCAGTCAGATATGCCCCAGTCTGGATCTGCGATTTATTTACTGTGTGTAATATTGTCGCCATATAAAATGTACTTGTATGATGATATATATAATTCGTAAAGTGTTGTCTTAACGATGCATACATTTAAAACATGTTATAGCCTCTATATGAAAGAGAATACAGATAGTGATGGTGATGATGGACACCACCAATGTGTAGATTTTGTTGGCTGTTATTCTTTCTGCCTTTCTACAGAACTATAATTATATTTAATATGAGCTTGAAAAAGCACGTCCATTATTTTAGTTTTTCCTCCTGTGTAATATCCTGTGTTCTTCTTATAAGCATTTCATTACTGGCTCAATCACCCCCCACTTCTTTTCCCTGCAGGATGAACTGGATCTCACCGACAAGAACCGAGAGGCCATGTTTGCATTGCCTGCTGAGAAAAAATGGCAGATCTACTGCAGCAAGAAAAAGGTTAGTGTTTTACTGCAAAGCTTAAACCTTTCCAAACTGCTTTTCAAATTCCTGTAAAACCTCTTCACTGTTCTAGAAAATGAGATAAAGATTTAGAGAAGTTGGCAGACGTCAGCGGAGGGAAAAAAAAGCAGGATGATAACTTGCTTTCAGACAAAGAACTATAAAACTTTGTGTGATAACTGTTTTGAAATGGAAATGCGTAACCGCTGCTCCTTTTAAAACCGCAAGCTAAAAAGTCCACCATGCTCATCACACTTATCTCCTCCCTTCCCCTGCCGAACCGGGCCGATACTTTAGTTTGTGGTCGGCCACTTTCAGGATATTATGCTCTCTCTGATTACAGTGAGAGGGCTGTGGCGGCCAGTGAAAGCCTTACCGGATCTCCCATTTAAACAAATGCACATGGCCGTCCTCCGGATCGCGTATTGATAATTGCCTGTTCATTTGTCAGAGCGAACAGAAAGTAGGGAACTTTTTTTTGCACTTCTGGTTTGGCGTGCTGCTGATTTTAGACCCGATAACCATTTCGTCGTCATACACCTACAACACCGAGATTCTGATCTGCCACACTGACCTCCCGTTTCTGATTCTGGTCAGGACTGTTATGTTGGTATTGGAGGCAAGGGTGGGGTGCTGTGCAGTTTTGTAAGTGTGTGGTTTGGATCAGAAAAGGGGTTCCTGCCATGCCTGCTGGAACCAAGTCATCTGCAGCCAATGTTCTCTCTTTCTGACGGTTAAAAAAAAAAAAAAAAAAAAGAAAAGAAAGGGGGGGGGGGGGGAGCCTGACGGGTCTACCGTCAGTGCAGAATGTTCTGGGGTGGGGGGTAAGGCAAGCAGAACCAGGCGAGGGTTTGCTCGGAAAACCTTGTGAAAGAAAACAAAAAGCTTATTCACATTGACTGCAGTGGAGAAGAACTCGCGTGAATCTAGTACAGGCCAGATTAAAATGCATCACAATGTATACATAGAATCAAACTCTGTGTCTAACGAAAGTACTTACAGGAAAAGGGTTAAACCGAGAGAAATTCGAACCCCTTGTTCTGTGCATTGTTTGGTGACGAGAATATTCCCATATTATGTCGTTTTCGGAGACACGCTCAGACTTGGAATGCTCTAGACGCCAGACTGTTTTCTTTGGCTCATTAAATATAAAGTTGTGTTGCTGCAGCTTGCTGAAAATATTGGAAACTTTGCTAAAAAACTATCAGGGCTTCAGTGTTTTAAGACTTGGACCACTCATCTGAAAGCTGTGGGTTTCAAATCCAAAACTACAAAGCTACCAGTGTTGGCTTTGTGAGCATGGTCCTTAACCTTCAACTAGATTTCCTCTTGCTGCACTTTGGATTAAAGCATCAGGCCAATTTGGAAATGTACGCAAAGCAGGAAGGCTATGAGTTTAAATCCCAGGACCTGCACAGCCGTCTCACTCTTCCAGGGTCCAACACTACTGTGTGAGCTAAATATAGTACTGTGTAAAAGTTTTGAGCACATGCAAAGAAATACTGTGGAAATAAGATGCCTTAGATTTACATTTGAACTATTCGATTAAGAGCAGTACGATGGCATAGTAGTCGGTTTGTCCACCTCACAGCAAAAAAGGTCCTGGGTCAGAGATATTGGAGTCCAAACACATCCACATTACCACTAGATGCAAGTGCGTGAATGGTTGGGTACATGTTGTCCCTGTGATGGACTGGCAACCTGGTCATGGTGTACCCAATCTTCGTGCAGAGTAGGCTGAGGTGTGCTCCAACCTCTTGAATTGTCCTCGTACGATTTGTGCAGTATTATAGGATAGCCAGCTGTATAATGAACATCTTGCACAACCAATTACAGTGCTCCTGGAGCTTTGGACTAATACATTTGTTTTTTTTTTTAATTTTTTTTTATTTATTTATTTGCAAACCCAGCAGACATCATTGTTTTTGTCTGAAATGTGATCCATTGCATAATATACTGCTTTCCTTTTTGACCCAATTTCCCACCCCCACCCCACGCAACATGAGTTTGTACTGGAAAGTTGATGTGTAAGAGTCTATTTATTTGTTTGTTTTATTTTTAATTAATTAACGTATTTATTTATTTATTTTTGGACTGACTCACGAATGTACAAGTCAAATTTTCAAGTGTAAAATTTATAGCGAAGTTTCCCCTAAGAAAGGTGCGTAAGATTTTGGTCCAGCATTGCATGTGAGAACTAACATGCTGGGGTATAAATATAATCAACTCTGGGACGGTGTAACATGGCTTGGTGCACAGCGGCATTAAGTTACCAGCTTGAAGCTCATCATTTTCCAATGACGGCATGCTTACAATATGCGCCCACCAGTGACTGTTGTGTTGCACTTTAACGTGTATGTCACACTTACTTACTTGCATGTAATGTTGTGGAAAATTCACCAAAGAATGTTATATGGATCATAGCAGCTATATCAATCCCTCCCCTCTCCAAACACGAAATCTGATCCACTGGGAAGATTTCCACACACAAATTACAGCTGTGTTTCTATGTGCAGGATAGTGGTGGTCCTGTGGCAGGGTGCTAGTTTATTGACCCCAAGTCAGGGGTTCAAGCCAGACTATCAAAAGCTTGTCACTGGACCCCCCCGTGCAGCTAACTAAAAAACTCAAAGGCTGGCCATGTCTTTCACTGTCTATCAAAGAGCCATTACTGACTTTAGTCCAGAGTAGGCTGCGATAGCAGACAACCTGCAATATATATATATATATGAGGGATGTGCATCTTCATCACTGAGGCAACATTATACATACGTATTCCGAAGCATTGGCAGTCATCTGACACCTTCCTGGTACACATGAAGCGACTGCTATGGTAATATGCTTGAATATTATTCACCCATGATGTGATGTGATGCAATTCAGTTCAACGCATTTTGTTTTTTCTTAATGTTTATCAGTTACTTTAAGCATGCTCAGGATTCACAGTGATACTGGTATTTTATCAAAAATAACAGTAAAAAAAAAAAAAAAGTTTTTTTCTAACAATGAACAAAATAAAACAGGAATTTTTATTTATTTATTTCTTCCATAATTTAATCATGGCCTGTTCTCACCATCGAGTATGCCTCCCTATAACATGTAATCACCACCAAGGGGCAATAGCATGCATGTGCTTCCTGTAACGTATGTTGCTGGCTGCCCACATATTTTCAAACAGCTGCATATGCATATTCAGTAATGTATTCCTTACACTAACATACATACATACATGTGCTCGCAGACATCCATGACTGCCTGGTGATAATTTGAAGTGAAAGAGATGCTTAATAAAGGCATAGGGACTTTTACTAATAGCTGTATATTAACAGATCAAATTTTACAGATGCAGAGATGTTAAAAACTATTTAATCCCAAATTGTATCCAATATACACTATTTTTATTAGGAGCACTTGTACCTTGTGAATCAGTGCACTGTTGTAAATCAGTTACTCTTCAATACCTGAGAGATACGTATATCTTTTACATATGTGGGATTTGGCAGAAGGGTTACGAGGTGGTCAAAGAGAACAACAGAAATGACAGTAAGGAAAGGATTAAGACGAGGGAAGACCAAAGAAAATATAGAAAGTTGATATAGAAGGCTCTGGGAAGTGCTGGATAAGAACTGCAAAATATTTTTGCATGGCAGAAGATGTGGAGGCCACCTGCCAGTAGCAGTATGAACAAGCTGTAGATGATATGATAATTAAGGCCCCAACAGTGACAGCTTGGTGGTATTGGGACTGAACCACCAACATTCTCACCAGCAACCCAGAGCCACTGCCTCGTGGATATACTGTATATCATATATACATGCTTGTATAAAATTGTAAAAGCTAATTTGGTATTTTTCCTTCCGGACTCTGTTTTTCACTTTTAAGTACAGTTTGCAGTTTGTGAATATTTTGGCCAGCTCCCAAAAGTTCTATTTCAGACCGCACTCATGATCACTTATCAATGGAAACTGTACAATCAAATCCATAATCCACATTTTCTATGGTAGATTTTTCAGTAATGGCAGAAAAATTTATAAAGTACCAAATGACACACATTGACATTGCAGGGTAGCTATAATAGCCTTAATAAACACCCTTGTCTGGATTCCAGCTCCAATGAGAAGATCTTGGCAGTCAGAGAGAATTTTTGTAACAGAGCTGGCTGTATGTGAATGTTTGCGTGCTTGTGGCCGTGACCTTGTTGTAAATGGTTATGCACTTTTCGGTTATGGTAATGCATTGTGAGTGACTTGATTGAAGTCCGCAAAGGCACACAGTCACTCTTTGTGTTTGCTTATGGTTCTTGAACTTGGTGTTTATTTGGATTGGACATTGGGGTATTAGAGTATTTTTACAAGTTGTGTCATAAAGTAAATTGAAATTTCTTTGAGACTCCTATTACTTTTGGAAGCATATATTTCTTTTTTTTTTTTTTTTTTTTTTTTGTCAGGTTTACAGATTAACAAGGAAGAAAATTATTGGAAACATTGCTTTTTGTCTTGGAATAGTGGCCTCCTACCCACACCCACCCCTGATCTGGGAATAAGCTTTTTTCCTGGCGAGTGTCCTGTAGAAGTAGTGTGTTATTTTGATGGAACAGGATAAACAGGGTAAGAAATGCTTGAGCTCTTGTTAGGAATGTCACAGTTTACTCCAGGCTCCTATGAATTTATTACATGTAACGTTTTCTATGACTAGCACGTGTAGCTTCTTAATTGTTTAGAAAATAGTGCTGGGCAGTTTGGCATAGACAGCAAGTCCTCAAACTTCATGAACAAGGGACTGGAGAGAGCTGCATAAGGCATTGCATTGTGCTCTGAGCTGGATTCCAGCAGTTGAAATCAGATCTCTGAATTGGATTGCAGGATAAAGCAGGGCATAGCCTGCTGAGATGTGGGATCCTGGCAAGATGGTTGTCTGACCTCAAAAACATAGCTGATTACTGCTCTGGCACAGCAAAAGACAAAATCTGTGTTCTAATATGATTTAAACAAGAGGATTCTGCAGAGCAAGGCTGTTCCTGAAGGAAATAACCAGCTTTTTATAAGCCTGTGGGATATTCAGAGTAATTTAGTGTTATATATCTTACTGTTGAGCTTGAAAGCATGTTGCGTCTCAGGTGACAAGCCAAACAAGGACAGCGACGCTGGAATTAATACAAAGAAGGTTTAATATAGGGGTATGGTTATGTAGACTTGATTCAAAATGAAGAGATGATTTTTAAAAAGTGACATGCGCAGAATGTTTTCACTCTCATATTCACATAGACAAGAAGCTTGTGAGATGAATAAAGACTATTTTATTATGGACATGAGGCCCTGTAGCATTTACATTGTTTATTCACTCATCCTTAGTACCTGCCTGGCCAGGCTCACAGTAATTTAATTTGATTCCAAGTTTATTTAGATTTTAAGACACAAAACCAAATAGAAATATTTAGTACGCGTGTGTGTGTGTGTGTGTGTGTGTGGTGGTGGGGGCATCACTGGGGCTAATATACGCACAATCATTCACACTCAAACCTAAGGGCCTTTGGAACAGCCAGTTAGCCTAATGTGTATGTATTTGGACTGTGAGAGGAAATTGGAGAATCCAGATGATTTATACCTACGCACAGGGAATACATGCAAATTCCACACAGACACCTGAGCCCAGGACTCTCATGCACCTTGCCACTTTGTACATCGAACAGTCATAGCTTTAACGATATTATTACCACTGACTAGTAAAACATCTGATTTTATCTTTTTGCACAATTTTTCAAGAAGTTAATGTGCTGGAAGCAGGAAAAATGAACGATTGACATTTGACAAAGGCCTTATTGTGATGGAAAGCGATCGGGTCTGTTCCTCTCCAAAATGGCAGGTCTTTTAGAGTGTTCCTGTGGTAAACACCTACCAAAGGTGGTCCAAGGAAGAACAACTAGTGCACTGGCACTAGTGTCACGGGTGCCCAAGTCTCACTGGTGTGTGTGTGTGTGTATGTGGGGACAGAAGACTAGTATGTCTGGTCTTATCTCACAGACAAGCTAAAAGGGAGGAATAACTGAAATTGTTAATACAGTACGATGAAAGAAAGGTATCAGAATGTATACAGGCTGCCTAGCTGAAGACCAGTCAGGCGGTGTTAATGATGTGATTGATTGTTGCGTATCTGCAGCAAAAAAAAAAAAAAAAAAGTATGGCATGCAAATAAATTGTTCATGACTGTCTGATGATGGTTACTGACATTCAACTTTTGCACTCACTGACTGTAACATGCCACCATTGGACAGAGAAGTGTGTACTTCTAGAACACTGAAGTATTTGTGAAATTAACCCGGGAGATGGCTACTTTGCATTTCACTCAGAGTACCTATGTGATATTTGAAGCACTGAAAAAAAAAAAAAAAGTTATTGCCTTACACGAGTGGTGTAAACGTAGAAGAAGAAAAGGGCCCCGTGGCGATATACAGCTAACCATATGGATCACCGCGGCTTAAACTCTTTTATTTATGTTAACATATACATTCTGCTTTACCACAATTCAGGTCGTAAGCACACTAAATACCTGGTTAAAACCTGCCAAAGTAAATATTTGGACGTCCCCTGTCTCTTTGTATTCTTAACCCAAGTCATCATTGCAGAGGAATAATGAGGAACATGCTTTCCAAAGTTCTTCACTTCATATTATTAAGCATTCTGTGTGAAAGCCTGAAACCCTCCCCCATGACTGCAATCTCACTAATGACTACACTCTCTCTAACTGAAGGAAACATCAATTTGTGCAGTAATTTAAACGCCCGGTGTATTTCTTTTCACCACGGTTGAGTTTATTTTGCCATTTGAAGAAAAAAACGGGTATAGCTGCACTGTTATGAACTTGAGATTTCATAACAGTGTGGTAATATTGTTCACATTTACAATCCTTGCAAGAATAAACTATGCGACCCATCAACACAAAAACGATTCTTTAATACACCAAACTGACTTTTTGGAGTTACAGTATTTGTATTTTCTTAAAAAGAAATCTTGTGATAAAACGTGTTCAAGTTTAACAAATTTAGTAATTTCATCATCCGATATAATGGCTGATTTAAAAATGATTCATTCATTCATTTTCTGAACCGCTTAATCCGAAATGGGGTCACGGGGAGGCTAGCGCCCATCACAGTCGACTCTGGGCGAGGGCGGAGTACACCCTAGACAGCTCGTCAGGCCATCGCAGGACCAACACTCACACAAGCATTTACTCTCGCATTCGTACCTATGGATGATTTGGAACAGCCAGTTAACCTACAGTGCATGTTTTTGGACTGTGAGGGGAAAGCTGAGTACCCGGAGGAAATCCACACAGGCATAAGGAGAACATGCAAGGTCCACACAGAAAAGCCCAAGGAAATTGAACCCAGGACCATCTTGCTGTGAGGCGGACGTGATGACCACTACGCCACCTTGCCACCCTGTCTTCTGATTATATATGTGCGTAACTCAAAAAGTCAGTTTGGAGCATTATGAAGCCTATTCACTAGCTATGTGTGTGTGTGTTAATCTTAATTATTCAATCATTTTGATTGACTACAAAAATGTTCCCAGCCAAAACCACCCCAGCTCCAATAAATCAAATGCAGCGAGTTACTTATTGCTTACCTGTATGGACCGCTGTCTCTAAAACCAAATTCGACAAACTGAAGCTTATGTCTCAGGCAAATTTTGTTTTATTAAAAAAAAAAAAAAAAAAAATCTAAAGTTTTTGACAACATTAATATTTTAGGCTAATAATGGCATCCGTTCTAGGTACAATCCCAGAGAAGCAGCACAATCATGTACTTGATGCTAAAGATTAATAACAATAGCCTATAAAAGGCTTTCAGGAAAATAATTAATATTATGACCATTAGCTGAGACAACCACTTTTTTTTTTTTTTTTTTTTTTTTTTTTTTTTTTTTTTTAAATTGAGCATTAATTTTCTGGGATAACTCCTGTCTGGACACATGTCTTCATTAGTATCCGTTTGTTTACTGAGAACTTCCTTCTCAGATCATTTGTATGCATTTACAAACATTTTGCAGTTAACGTAATGTAAACTTGTCATAAAAATGGGTCCAAAATCTTCAAACTTTTTGCTTTTGGTCGCTAATTTGAATAGGCCTAAAAGAAATTGAGAGATTTCCTTTCGGCTTTTTCCCTTTCTCAGGAATCGCCACAGCGAATGATTCTCACGTTTGATTTGGCGTAGGTTTTTAGGTCGGATGCCCTTCCTGTCACAACCCTTTAGCAAGGGACCGAAACACGCTGACGGCTTTGCAGCTCCTCTTGACGAAAGTCATCAATGGTTCTTTTACATAAACCTCTCACCATAGACGGTGAGAGACATGGCCAGCCTTTGATAACCCAGTTAGCTGCACTGGGAGGACAGTGACAGTCTTGTGCAGAGTGGGACTCGAACCCCCAACCTTTGGATCAGCGATCCAGCGCCCGATACCACTAGACCACCACTGCCCCCAGGCCTAAAAGAAATTGAGTTCGGAACACTGGTGTGGTGTTTAACACTTCGCTCTCTCTCTCCCGCACAGCAAGAAGGTTATGGGTTTGAGCGCTGGGGTCTGTGCGGGCGTTTCTGTATGGAGTTTGGATGTTCTCCTTGTGCTTGTATGGGTTCGCTCTTAAAGTTCAATGACGTACATTTTAGGCTAATTGACTGTTCTAGATTGGACCTAGGTGTGACTGTTGGCGTCATGGGCTTGCAAGCTATTCTCGGTGTCTCCAGTTTTCACCCAGAGTTCCCCAGGATGGGATCCATCCCCAACAGCCTTACTAAAGAATACAACAGTTTGGAAATTTAAATGAATTGAAGAACCTTTAAATCTGTGTCTGTATGTATTTGATCAGAAATAAGTACCATGTAATTTTTTTCTTTTTTCCCCCTCAGTAGGATAACCATGCAAGAAACAACGTACACAACCCATGCAAAAGGATATTTCCTCTTTCCTGACCTATAACCCTCACATTCCAGTTGATAAACTTGAGACCTTTTAGAGGTTACTTCTGAATAACTTTTAAAGTTGTCTCATAACTTGTCGGTCCAGCCAATAAGTAGTGATGTACAGCTGTTTATTGTAAAGACATGCTCTTTTTGTAAACTGAACTATTTAGTGTTTGGCAGCTGTGTCATCACATTCGCGTTTGCACAGCTGCTCTTCTGAACGAGTCTATGGGTTCAGCCAACATGTTCCCAAATCTCCACAAACACTCCGCAGCCCAATCTCCAGCATGACTACGGTTCAGAAACGAAACCACAAAGCATAGAGGTGGTAAAATGCTTTAGTGAACGCACCCGCTCAGGGGTCAGGTCGTAAAAGCGAGGGGATAGTATTTTATTCCCTGAGAATGAACACGTGAGATGCATAGGTTAGTGTTGCCAGAACCCACTGTTGTGATATAGTGCATGAGGAGACATGAAAGAGAAACGGGTCCCAGAATTGACAGCACACATCTACGCTGGGAGGTGTGTGTGTGTGGAGGGCATTTAACAGAAGGCCCAGGTTTCCATAGCATTGCTCAATTTTTTTTATTTTTATTTTTTTATAAATATATATTTATTTTTAATATTTTTTATTAAATGACACACCCCACCCCATAATGCACTCCATAATGTCGTAAATGGGACAGTGGCTTAGATGTACTGATTTTGTGCTGTTCCGATTCTAACAGTATTTTTATGCTTTCATTCCTCTATCTTTTTCTCCCGCTTTTCCTCATCCTTTCCCTCCTTTTTTCTGCATTTTCTTTTTCTTCTTGAACTGTCTCACTTCCCCGTTTTCTTTGTTCTCACCCTTTCCTTCATTCTTTGTTTCTGTATCTTCAACTTATTTCCCCCATATCTTCATTCTATTTCTTATCCTCCATCATGTTATTCTTCTCCCTTTTTTCCTCCCCACTTTCATCTTTCTTTTCCCGCCATCTTATCTCCTTCAACTTTTCTCCTTTTCCTCCTCTTACTTTCATTTATTCTCTTCTTCTATTCATTCTTCTGATTCTCCTCCATTCTTATCCTTTGTCTTCACTATTCCATCTTTTGTCCTTCTCCTCGTTCTTCTGTTCAGTCTTTCTGAGCCTCGTTCTCTGAAAAATATTTGAGTAAAATGGTACATTATTTATTTATATTCTCATGTAAAATTCCTCAGGAATTTGTTGGATAGATGTATTTGTATTACCCCGTCAAGAAAAATTGGGGCGGGGCGTGTGTGTGTGTGGGGGTAAATGTCTGGTATTAATACAAACTTTTTATGTACAGATGACACAACGAAGCGTTGTATATATGTGGGTTTCTTTTGTACAACCCAAAGCCATGGCAAGCCTGTGCTGGCGGAGAGCATGGGGTCATGTTTATTATTCCTCCCTCCACTCTGGGTGCTTTAATAGTACAAATATTGACACACAGAGGGGAACAGCTCACTACCGTGTTAACCTTAAACCAAACCGGCACGTCTCACTCATCTTCCCTCATCTGTAGCCGACAGCGAACTCGCCACCAAATGACGGTTTCTGTAAGAGGCTGCCAGGAGCAACGCTCTTTACACAGCGAGCGAGAAGCACATAAGAGTCATTAAGCTGATCATCTGTTGAGAATCGGGTCTGGCTATATGAGCAGATGATGTCTGGGTACAAATCGGAGAGTGAATGAGTTACAGAATGAGGTGCAGATCTAGCTTAAGGTCCGGCCTTCTTTGGATTGAAGTTCTTTTTGGATTAGATCGTGTTTTAAGTGAATGTTTGTGTGTTGCCTCCTTTGCTTATTCGTCCACACTCCACTTCAAAAAGCCCACATACTCCATTAAGTGAAACCTCATCGGGTGCAAATGCAATTCTAAGAGTAAATGACCTATCGGCCTGACGATGTCAACCTGGCTTGATGAATCATCAGGATGCCACACGGGCAGTGGTGGTCCAGTGGATAGGGCGCAGGATCGCTGATCCAAAGGTTGGGGGTTCGAGTCCCCACAAGGTTGTCATTGTCTCCCCCCACAGTGCAGCTAACTGGGTTATCAAAGGCGGGCCATGTCTCTCACTGTCTATGGCAGTAGTTCCTAACCTTGTTGGTGGTACTGAACCCCACCAGTTTCAAAGGCTTATTCACCAAACCCTTCTTTATTGAAAAATAAAATGAAATTTTTTTTTTTTTTTTTTTTCTCAAATCAAGACATAGGTATATGTTTTTACTGGGCACCAAAATGAACCGTGCATTAACATCACTGTGTTCAAAGAACAAAACCAATAAAATGCATGAACTCGCCCATCAAAATTACTTATGTTTTTATGTGAGGTGCGCATCTGTGTGTGCACACACGTGTGTATTTATTTTTTATTTACATCTTATGGATTATTTTTGAATGTTTAATATTATAAGCATTTATAGCTTTGAGTATATATTTATTGATATTATATACACATATACATGTGTACATGTACGTCAATCAGCGGATGGTTGATCCTACTTTGAAAATCATGCAGATAGGATGCTAACTAGTATCACGTTCCATAATATATGTGAATACATGTTGTACATGTTCGTACGACCACTTTCTTTTTTGCTCAACATAGTATAGATTAAAACATTAAGAGAGAAATCACACGACGTACCATCACAACGGTCACAATTCAACTACTGAGCGCACCAAATTTTCTGCAGCACAGATTGGCCAAGCAATGTAGCGTGATCACCTGCAGCCAGTGATCGCCGAGCGGGACGTGTCCTCATGAATATGAGTTGGGTGTCTGTCTTGACCTCTGCCGAACCCCTGAGACTAACTCACCGAACCCAGGTTAAGAACCACCGGTCTATGGTGTGAGGCATGTAAAAGAACCATTGCTGATTTTCGTAAAGAGTAGGCTGCAAAGCCGTAAGCGTGTTTCCGACCTGGAGAGGGATGGGCTCCGCCAGGCCAAATCAGCCCAAGTCTCACCATGAAGGCGCCCCAACGACATCCCTGGATGTTAAGGGATAAGTGAAGTGAAGAAGGATGCCATACATTACTGCGTGCAACATCCGAACTGATCAAACTGTTACTGACACAACCATTTTACGCAGACTTGGATGTCCCTCACATTAACACGCATCTTATCAACGAAAACATTAGAGCCCAGAATTATTTTCCACAGAAAGGTTTGAAGATGGACTGCCGTTGGCTTTAATTTAGTTTCTACACAGCTTGACTGAAGCATAGAACAAGCGGTGACGGCCACATGGTCTGCATGCTGTTGCTTTATTGCCATCTGATGTGCAGAGCATCGGTCATTATGTGCGATGGAGAAGCCTGATCAGATCACTGAGCATCCCCTGAGGGAATCCAGAAGAACTAACGACATTGGTTCCAAAGCTGCCATTAATAACAACCAGTGGGGGGTGGGGGGGGTAGTTAAAGGAACGGATCTAAAGACCACAACATGGGGGATGCACAGAGGTCATTTGGTCCATTGATTTAAAAACTTTTGTGTACGTAGGAACATGAATATAGATCAGAATGACTAATGTTTGCATTTCCAGTTGAATATTTTCTGGATCTGAGTTGGCGGAGTATCATTTAAAGGAAAAGACTGCAGCTGGTAAAATTTAATCTCAATCATTGCTTTATATTAAAATCTCCCTGTGCAAAATCTGAGTGTGATAGCTGCTGTTTTAACAGTTTCGCCGGTGGTTCCTTGAGAAATGTATCTCAGAATGATGACATCAAGGACCTAGTTAACATGGAGGAGTATGGCTTGAAACATTTCTTTTAGGATTTTAAGTGTTTGTGGTTAAATATATTAATTCTGGTGTCTGTATAATTTCTCACTGCACAGCTCGTGATTTTTAATCTAATTCACTTGACACCTCCCACTCAGATCAATCCATAGATAAAAATAACAGGTCCAACAATCTAGTAGTTGCACATCATCACTAGGGCTTTGATGACATCATTATACAACTAGGTTTTCAAACCACTGCCTCTTTTTGATGTAAATTTTTTCAAACATTTTTAAGAGTTATGTTTATATTTTTTTGCTGTTTGTTCTGAGAATTTTATTTCCAGACAGTCAGATTCCAGTGACAACAATTCTCCGACTTCTTCTATAATACTTGGTCTCTCTCTCTCTCTCTCTTTGTTTATATAGATCCTTGGTTTCTGTTTTATTTTGTGCATTTTGTACGGCAGACCTTTTTTTTTGGGGGGGGGGGACCAGGCATCAAGGTGCTATTGTTTATTTTGAGCATATTATTTTTAATGTATTTTGGCTTTAATTTAGATTGTTTTTCTGACCTCGGATGTCATGTTGGTACATCCATCTTATTAACCAGGCTTAAATTTACAGCTTGGTTGATGTGTTCAGTAAGATGAGCTTTAAGGCTATAATTTAATGGAAATGTAAGGAATTTTGTGAGTAGCCAGTAGTATTCAGCTGTTCAATGTGATGAATTTGTGCTGACAGACAACCCAAGGTCATGTACAAATGACACCAATGTCTGAAACTACTCCTTTCTAACATTTTCAAGTTTAGTTGAATGCCTATTACTGTCAATAGATTTCGTGCGTCTATCCAATCAAGCGTCTGACTTCGTAACTTATCTAGTTATATTTCCTACCGGATTACCAGATTTTCATACAGTATGGTGATGGAAACAGTTTATTGAAAAAAGAAGACAGTTTGTTCGTTTTTTTATAAGCTCTGATGATTAAAAAGGAAGAACTAGAATTAGACCGAGAACTCAAATAATTTTTTGTAACGGGTCCTTGTAGGGTTTTCCAAATACCTAATGGAGAGCAGTTCATTCAGTCCTCCTGAGATCTCAAGTTCAAATCCTCCCCGAAAAAACTTCATGCTCTCTGGGTGTGAGATGTTTAATACAATCCCCCCCCCCCCAATTGCACCAATCAGAGAGTACTTTTTTGGGTGTGGCTCTTCACCCTGTGGTATTTGAAAGAATGCTATTTTCTGGTTATTTATTTTGGAGAAAGTGCAGATTGGATGGATGTATTGGTTGTAATTGGCCAAGAGCAAATTTGGGAGAAAACCGGGGAGGAAAGTGTTCCACTATACAGTGGTACCTCACCTTACAAAATTAATCAATTCTAGAGCCTTTTTCTTAACCTGGATTTTTCGTAAATTGAACCGCATTTTACATGTTAAACGTGTGATTCGCTCCAAGGTCCCCAATACTACCCCTAAACCCTTTAAAAATTATAAAAGCATACCTTTTAAGACCTTCTGCTTCTATATCGTACCGATGGTAGATGGGTTTGGACATATTCCTTTGCGATATCACTCAACCGCATGCCACGAACCCGCTTCTTTTCACCCGCACCGGGAATCACACGCGCATACGTGTGTTGACCATGTCTTCTTAGCAGAGTTATAATCTTACAAATGTTTATGGAGGGTTAAAAGCCTGAGTCAAAAAATAAAGCAAGACACTCATGAAACAGTAACTGTCCTTTACACGAAAAGCATTATGGGAGATGCAGCTCTTTACACGAAAAGCATTATGGGAGATGCAGCTCTATAATGGCCAATGGGAGGGAGTTGCGTCATCCCTCCTAGCCAATGGGAGGCCAGCGGGGTGGGACGTTTGAAGATAGTCAATGGGAGAGTAGCTCGTGCTTTGTTTGAATGGTGCGTTTGATGCATTTCATAAGGAGAACTTGTTTCATATACAGAGACAAAAATTTTTTTCGCAACCTGGATTTTTTTGTTTGCTGGGATTATCATAAAGTGAGGTCCCACTGTATATTCAAAATTATGTTTTCCTTCTACATCATTGACAAAAAAAAAATCAGAATTTATTATAAATAATGAAGGTTTAACTCAAAAAATACAGTCTCATGCACCTTCACGTAGAGCTGAGGAGACTAAAGAAGACATAATTTAACTCTGGTGGAATTCAAACCCCGAAATCAGAAGATTGAAAGAGCATGAGCTTGTTAAACAGATAATTAAACTAGCAAAAGTGTGGACTATTCAAACTGAAAATCA
Source organism: Plotosus lineatus (assembly GCA_024760905.1). Taxonomy (NCBI): domain Eukaryota; kingdom Metazoa; phylum Chordata; class Actinopteri; order Siluriformes; family Plotosidae; genus Plotosus; species Plotosus lineatus. Next base: position 62,628,938 of record CM045732.1, read on the forward strand.
GCCAGTGAAAGGATGAGCAGTGAATAGAGAACCCAAGCTCGCACGTATTTATAGAGCTCTATTAGGAACCAATTTTATATATTCTATAAGATCTGAAAGTAGTTATGGGGTATTGATGATTTATGTGGTTGCTTTAAGGCTGCACCAGTTTTTCCAATGGTGAAATCAGCATATTTGTGGCTTCACTCAAGTGGTTTCTTTTCCATGTTCTTCTAGGAGCAGGAGGATCCCAACAAGCTCGCTACCAGCTGGCCTGACTACTACATAGACCGCATCAACTCCATGGCTGCTGTAAGTGCTTGCTTCAGAGCTTTCTATGCCATAATCACAATCAACACGCACAGTTCTTCAATATCTATTGTCTGGACTTTTAAAAATATTGTCTTCAGACCTCAAGCAGATTTTTGAATCGGACTCCTCACTGAATCATTTGAATTTAAGAATAAAGGACTTTTTGATTTTTGAGAAATAGTCGAGCTAATGCAAATACCAAATCGTCCCTGTTCGGTTCTACATTACAAGTAATATAATCATCATAGCACACTCTCTCCAGTCCACGAATTAGGAGTGTTTATTTTGAAATGATATTGAGCAGTCATCGGGGATCTAATAGTTCTATTAGATGTTTCTCCAAAGTAGAGTTGAATGAGTGACTTGGAGATTAGTTTCAGTCGCATGACCTTTGCCCTCCTAGAGACATTTAGTCTGACTTGGATATGATGATCAAAAACAGACAGCACACCAGTGTGTGTGTGTGTGTCACATTTCAGTACCAGTTTTGTAATGAGACCTATAAATATATATCGAGACCTATAAATAAATATATACACGTGTGTGTGTGTGTGTGTGTGTGTGTGTGTGTATGTATATATATATATATATATATATATATATCTTACTTGATATGGTACTGTTCTTAACTTATTGGATTTGGACTTGCTGTCTGTTTTTCAGTTTTTAGATGGCCATATTCAGTGTAGTCCAATTGGAATATTTCCAGTAAACGTCAAACCAGTGAAATCTCCCCTGGGACAGCTGTTTAAGGGTAGACCATAAAGGAATCACCATTATGTTTCACAGCACTTTTTTGTTTGTTTATTTGTTTGTTGAATTAGATTTGCAGACATAAGTTACTCCTAGCAACCCACTATTTAGAGGTCTATTCATTTCACAGATGTTTGTGTTTATTGGTCATGGCTGGAGAACCCATCTCAAAAATGTTACAATCCTGCCCAAGAATACATATATAAGGTAGTACTTCATCAGGTCCATTATCATGTTTATTTAATCATTACCAGACATGCTGTGTATGTCTTTCTGTGTCTTTGCACTCAGTGATAATTTGCATATTTCTACTATTAACCTATGCCTGAGCTTCTGTTTCTCTCAAAACTTTGTTAATAAAAAACTGCTTTTCTTTGCTATTAGCTGTTTTTACATATCCTCAGATATTAGGACTGTTTTTTGAATGTATTTCTGGCATGACTCAATCTGTTTTATTCCTCAAAACATTGATCTTCAGGATGCTCATGGTCCTCGCCAAGGGCGACATGGAGAGGCCCTTAACGGGATGCCAGCATATCACAGATACCCTCTCCCCACAACTCCCACCCTCTTTCTTAAAAATGCACAACGACATACAATGAAATACTAAATAAGTAAAATATTTTGTAAAATGTTCCCTGCCAGTGCACCAAAGTCATGGAATATGATTTGGATCTTTGTCGCTCTTCCTTTGAAGTTATCTAATGTGGCTTTAATGTACATTCTTCAAATTAATAGCAATAACTGGAAGCCCCAATGGGGTAATTGTTCCAGCTGCTACCTAGCCAGAAACATTTGGCAATCATTTTGCTGATTTTGAACGTGACCTACAGTGACCAGTTCAATTTGTTTCAGCCTTAGTCTTCAGGTTTTATTTTGATTATTTTATGGTAAATTATCAAGCAGTTTTTGATTTGTCTTCATATGTCACCACAAAAAATGACACATTTGTAAAAAGTTAAACAATACCAATAACGATACTGCAGCTCAAAGGAGTCATGAATAGTTTGTTGCAGGGCGTGCCTTTTTTTTTTTTTTTTTTTTTTTCCACTTAAATCATCCAGAAAATATGCAATTTAGCCAGAGTTTATGTAGAAATGTAAATACTGCCCCTTTCACACAAGGTGATCCTCAAATGTCAGTATATGGCCCTCTTATTTTCATCACATACAGTATATATTTTAACCATATGCCAGGGCTTTTAACAAAATTTTTTTATCTAACTTGTATGCATATGATTAGATTTACAGTATCTTTAAACTGAGGAACCTGATTTTCACCCTCTATCCTTTAAAATATCCTTTAAAAGAAAGCACCATCTTGCAATAAGTTTAAAAAATAATTTATATTTTATTTTGACGTTATTAAATGTTCTGCTTTGAACCTCTTGTCAGAACCCTAGCCCTGTGTACATTTTCTTAGCTAGGTGTTGAAACAGTTGTTAAGATGAAACTCCATACTGGAATCACTGTGGATATGTATTAAATTTCACCTTTTCTTTTATCCATGAGTATAATTCATAAGCACTTTCTCAGTTATTACTAAGGACACATTTTTCTCCACACAGTCAAATCTCTCCTTGATAGACTGTGGATGTCTACAGCATGGGCTAGAATGAAATCATCCCCAGCTTTGTTTTTTTCCTACTGTTCTATGTGTTTTATTATTATTTATTTACCTTTGTTGGTCATCAACTGCTTTGTTCCACAGAAGTCCAAAATAATCATATTTAAGATCTTTCTTAAAAGTAATTCTTTTTTTATGTCAATTCCAAAATAGAAAACCTACGTCAATTTCTATTTTTAAAATCAGAGGCTTTATGTAAACTCCTGTGAATTATGACGTGATAAACAGAGGTTTAGTTTATGCCTTCTGTATAGTCACAGCAGTTGAGCTTTTTGGCTCACGTACAACCTGTACTATAATAACATTTGAAGGCCACACATTGCAAGAATTCTAGAGAGTGCTATGACTTCATGGATTTTAGAGGGTGTGTGTGGTGTGCTCATGGAATCGCTCTGGGTATCTGAATTATTGAATACAGTATGCTCATTTTCCCAGTGACTGTTTGGCCTAGCAAAGTTACATGCTGGCTCCCAGCAGCCATGCAGAACACACTGTCAAGACTGATGTGGTCACGCTCTAAATGGAAACCCTGCAGAGCCTTTCCATTCACATCAACCTTATAGGTATCATTTTCATATTGGTAGTGTGCCATATTATTAAAGAATTTCGAGTGCAGCAACTCAGGCCTAGACTCAATACTCTAAAAGTAAGTCGAAGATGAAACTTTTGCTTTGGTCGTCAATCCCAGAATATCTGTATAGTATTCCATAAATCTTAATATACAGTATTTATAAAGTAATACAATTTATGTGGCGCAACTACTTTGCTAGTATTGAGTCAAGCCGCAGCTTGTTACTTTTCTGGTTTGTACGTGCATGGAAGCACATTCTGGCTATGTAATAACATTTAACTGTAAAAGTTTGAAGTATCTGCCAATTTTAGCCCGATTGTTTGCGTAGTTTTTAAGCTTTGTTTACATTTTCCGCATTTGTCATGAAGAGGGTTTTGGATGAAGAGCATCACACTTTTCCTGTGAAACTGGGTGTATTAGGACCCTAACCTTGTACATGCTTAATTTGGGTCATCAATCAGAGATGGCTTTGTTCAGAAAGTGCACATTTAGCCTCCAGGACCTGCAAGACTTCGACTTTGGCTTATAATCTGTACTCTGGTTTTCCCCACTCCTACCGTCTGCCATTTAGGACATACATATCCATTTAGGGAACTGAGCCTGGGGCTTTGCATACATGCCAGTGATCCATGAGCCATCTGGACAGGGACAGTCCAGATCAGTCCAATGGATGTTATGGGAGAAACATCTGCACAGCCCTGTGGCAGGATAAAAGCCTGGATCTGATTGAATGTGAATAAAAGGACCCTGGTGCCATATCAGCTAGATTTTCCCCATAAACATGATCTATGTCTTTATATACAAGCAATGCCAGCCTACCAAGCATGACTCTCAACACATCGTTTGACCAAGTCAGCCCACATAAGTCATTACTTCTGGTATCTTGGCCTGAATATTAACTTTTTTTTAAGAATAGAAAAATACATGAAAGTTATTAGACGGCTTTTGTGAATAGGATTTAATGTGTAATTATGACACACACATGTGAATCATTTCTGCTTGGCAGTAGAAGGATGAAGGCATTACAGAAGCTGAACAGAAGCCTTTGCCAAATCTAATACGCTCAAACGCACTTGGATGCTGCGTATAGTGGACGTGAAGCTCAAATGCAAGCATGCTTTCATAATCAGGCCTCATGACTGCCTGGTCATATTCTGGCCCGCAAACAGACTCAGCGGAAGTTTAATTGCCCTGTTTTAGACCCTCGTTTCCTCTATTTCAAGCAAGTATTGTGCTAGTAATAGTTAAATAATAAAAGTATTATGCTAGTAAGTAATATGCAAGTATTTAGTTGCGAGTTACCAAAATGTTTGGCAT
>CM045732.1:62638495-62665995 GCA_024760905.1 Plotosus lineatus
AATGAAGGGAAAAGTGTACAAGACGGTGATGAGGCCAGCGATTGTTGTATGGTTTAGAAACAGTGGCGCTGAGGAAAAGACAGGAGGCAGCGCTGGAGGTAGCAGAGATAAAAATGTTGAGGTTCTCTTTGGATGTAACAAGGATGGATAGGATCAGGAATGAGTACATCCAAGGGACAGCACATGTTAGATGTTTTGGAGACAAAGTCAGAGAGGCTAGATTGAGATGGTTTGGACATGTACAGAGGAGGGATAATGAATATATTGGTAGTAGGATGCTGAGGTTGGAACTACCAGGCAGAAGGTCTAGAGGAAGACCAAAGAGAAGATTTATGGATGTGGTGAAGGAGGACATGAAGGTAGTTGGAGTAAGAGTAGAAGATACAGAAGATAGGGTGAGATGGCGGCAGATAATTCGCTGTGGCGATCCCTGAAGGGAACAGCCGAAAGGAAAAGACTAATTTAGTCTCTGTTTACACCGGAAGCTTGTACTATTCCCATGATGTGCCAATACTTTAACAATTGGCTGACTATTTTAAATCAATACGCTGCAGCTGCCTGGGAGGACCGTCATAAGAAAGCGAGTGCTTTATGTTGGTGTAAAATCAGCCGTCGTGCATATGTCTATCAGACTAAATGAAGTTCTCGCAGTTCCTGATCCCTGTCTCAGTGATTACAGCTGTTGGACTTCTTCCTTCCCCATTCTGCTTCACTCATCATCATGTGATAACTTGGCTGACGGACACATATTGAATAGAGTTGGAGGTTTCTTATAGACCTTCATTTGCTTTTTCCAATCCTCCACACTCTGCTGTAAGGATCATCCAGATGACAGGCTTTTCCTGGTTTGATGTATAGTGTAACCACAACACAGGTTCTGTGTCTACGCTGCAGTCCTGTCCTCCCTATACACCATCTCTCTATTGTAGACAAGGCCCTAAAATAGCACCTAATGACGCTTGGATCACTCAGCAAATGCATAATCATTTCTGATCCAAGGGAGTCGGCCTCGTTTATTGTTGTTACTCATAGGGATAGACTTATTTGAACCGAGGTCAAGGTGAAATCCCTGCTTATGTGAGTGTGTCAGCATGCCTGCACATATCTAGTGAAAAGTGGACGATGTTTGCTGACACAAAAAAGCCCTTGCAAACAAAGGTCTGCAATAAGTAACAAATATAAACAAAAGGAAACAGGATTTACCTTGTTGGATATGGTAGCTCGGTAATACTCTCTGAACAGAGGAGATATGTTTTTTGTTTTTAATTTTAATGTAACCATTCCTGCTGGGAGGAGGGGGGCAGTAGTAGGGTGCCGGATTACTGATCCCAAGGACAGGAGTTCATGTGTTGCTATCACCAAGTTATCAATTATCTTTAAACCAATTATCTCTAAACCTTGCTCTGAGAATGGAGAATATCTAACTTTGAAGTTGTGGTAATTTTGTTTACTCAGAGAACTGTTTGTTTTTTCCAACAAAACAATGGGCATAGTGCAATATAATTATAATATAACATAATAGAATTTAGTGCAATTTCATTTATTGCGGGTATCTATTATTATTATTATTATTATTATTGTCATTTTTATTTTTTTACTTATTATTTTCATCAATTTTATTTTATCATTTTTTGTCATATCATTCATCGTCATAACTGGGATTTGAACCCATGACCTCCTGATCATAAGCCCAGAACCCTAACCACTGCGCTCCACATCAGAAAATGGATGAACGAATATTATTCAAGTCATGTGTTTTTGAAATTCTGTCCAGGAAAAAAAAATCTTTCTGGGCTAATGTCTTTTTAGTGCCGCAATTAGCCTTTGGGGTTGATGCTTTCAGCCAAATGGTTCACATGAATATGCATGTGGTAAGACTGGAGCTGGCTGTGGCTGAGAGTAACCCATCATGAGGTATGTTCGATCACACTGCAGGTGGGTAGATGGCACTATCCTGAGAATGTTTTCAACTGTTATACAGCATGAGCAGCAGTGCAAAAAATTAAAAATAAACAAACGTGTAATAGCTAACTTCATATCCATTGGAAGATGTACTTTCTCCCATCATCTGGTTAGAAGCTATTGTCTAATAACAGCTGGTGTGTGCGAACTAGCAAATTATTTAAACTCGAAAATTTTATGGGTTTCTCCCCGAGCCATGCTACACCTTTCTACCAATTTTCATGGATATCAGGTTTGTTGGTTTTGCACAATTTTAATTCCAGGCAAGCCTCCCCTCCCAAAACATGATATCCCTGGTGGTGGTGGTAAGCTAGTATCACTGAACTGGCATCGATTTTATTAATACTTTGACTTGTTCTGTTACAGTATTTGTCAGGCTCTTGGTTTGGCCCACTGAAATAATTTAATGGTCTCTCCTTCTGTGGTCCTTGGTCCTTCACTTGACATCTACTGGTGTATAGTCTGTCCCACTAGGTGGTAAAATGTGTCCATTGTTTTCGGTAGTACTCTAGAAGATATTTTGACCTCATGCCTTTGGAGAGAAAAGGTGACTCGAGATCAGTGGCTTCCTGTCCTTTCAACAGCTTACAATAATATTCCAAAGTTCTTGCTCTCCCTGCCGCATTCAAATATTAGGCTTCAAAATATTGACAGAGTGAGCTCAGAAAAGGCTTGAAGGCTGGATAGATTAAACCTACTGTACGTCTTTGTTTTCACCTTCGTCAAATGCCTTCGCAGAAATTCAACACTCCACCTTTTGAAGATCTTGGATGGAGTTGTGTTTTCTCCCGGTGCCGTGTGAATATAGTAGCTTAGCTCGGCATGGGCCGAGGGGAAACGAGACGAGGGAGCATGTGAGGCAGCTTTGGCCCTGTAGAAGCTTTGCTGTGAGGTGGCGTTTGTGTTGGCCGAGCTTTAAACACCGTTGTGCTACCCCAGCTGTTTCTCCCACTGTGTCCTGTTTCAGGTTGATTGAATGAAGAGTGTTTATAGGTGTGTGTGTGTGTGTGTGTGTGTGTGTGCTTTTTATTGTTTTCTCGTTATCTCTGAATCTCAGCGAGTTGCTTATGTTCTCCTCAGGGATCCTTTAAACCAGCACTTGTCACCAAATTTGTCCAACACGGCTAGTTAAAATTAGCATTTTATGCACATGTTTTGTGTCATTGCACATGTTCTATCTAATCACATAACGTTCACTGGTGCCAAAGCTGCACCATATGGCAAGCACACACCATCCTTGGGCCACCCAGGCTATTCGGCGGAGTGATTTATAGTGTTTAGGTCAGGCCTTTTTGTTCAGCAGGGTTGAAGAAGGATCAGATGGATTATTTTTATAGGGTATTTATGCAGTATTGTACTCGGATTATGTGACATTTCCCCCATGTGCTCCTGACACCTCTGGCGGCAAGTAGCGCTACACTGCCGTCTGCTCTTTCACTGTAGAGGGGAAAAAATGTATATGAGCTCATTCGCATGTGTGTGAGGTCTTTGAGAATTGAGTCACCGCAGAAGGGAAAAGTCGCATGGTTTATTTGTGATTAGACTTCAAAAATATTCGCTATGCTTCCAAAATTCCCCTGTCACAAATCAATATTTCGAGATTTAATATGGCAAGTATTTCTAGACATATTAAACACCTTTGAATCATTAAACACACAAGAAGTGAATTCGAATTGATGAACGGGGATAGTCCACCTGCTTTTACAATTCCACCGTTTCATTTGTCTATGATATGGAGCCACTCAGTGCAAGGACAAAAATATTTCATGAAAGGCCTGAAACAAAGAGAGTGGACAGTGGTGGCCCGGTGGTCAGGTGCTGGATTGCCAATTCTAAGATTGGGGGTTCAAGCCCCACTGTCAACGGTTGTCAATGCTGTTGTGTGTCGTCGTCCCCCACCCCCAAATCAATGCTGCTAACTGGGTTATCAAAGGATGGCCCTGTCTCTCATTGTCTGTGGTGAAAGGTTCATGTAAACGTTGCTGACGTTCATCAAGAGCGCCGTTAGCATATTTCTGTTCTGCGATGGCCTGCCGAGCGATCCAGAGTGTACTCTGCCTTCGCCCAGAGTCGGCTGGGATGGGCGCTAGCCTCCCTGTGACCCTAATTGGGGTTAAGTGGTTCAGAAAATGAATGAATGAATGAACAAACAAAGACAATGGCAAAATCAGTTTCATGGAAATATAGTGAATCACATTTAATGCTTTGAGGTATTTTATTATTACCTGACACAAACATTTGTTTTACCTAATATTAAAGAGAAACATGTAATAACAAATGTTTCATAATGCAGTAATAATAATAATACATGTACATTAACATTAATAATAATAATAATAATAATAATAAATAATAATAAAACCAGAATAAACAATAAGTCAACGAAACCTTCCAAAGCAAGGCTGTCACGTGGGCAGGCATGAGGTGTTGCATAACAGAGAAGGAGGAGGAGAATTTTATGCATGTGCACGCTACGAATGCCGGCAAGAAAAGGCTCGTGGTGAGCTCCCACAAGGCTGGTGTTTCTCAAATATTGGGGCGTGCATCCCTCCCCTTGGGGGTGGGAGGTGTGATGCCAGGGGGAGTGTGTATGACCCTAGGGAACATGCTTTTTTGCCATACTGTATTAGAATTAAGTGTAATTGTGCATTCTCTGCAGTAGGTGGCAGTGGTGCTCTCACTGTGTTTCCTAAAGTGTAGGGAATACAGTGAGAGCACCACTACCAGCTACTGCAGAGGATGCGCAATTACACTAGGTGGCTACACCATAGGGGGGAAAAAAGCACCAGGCAACTGATATGAAGTGCAGTAAACACTATAGTTGCGGGGGGGAGGGGTCCCTATAGGGGGCATCACAGAAAATAATTACGAAGCACTGCACAAGGTGTTTTTGGACCGCGGAGGAATACACGTGGAGGAATACAAGGCTAATTGGCCTGGAAAAGCCATTTCTCCAGCAGAGCTCGTAAATCAAAATTTTGCTCCTTGGATGGGGCAGATTTTTGGTGGGATCGAAGCTCGTATCACGGAAAATTCGTTATCAAAGACGCTCGTAAGTCAAGGTACCACTGTATTATTGTGATTATTATACACTGTTATTAAAATTATCTTCACCCAAATTGGGTGTCTTCAACTGTAAGCTTTGTAACTTAGTTTATGTGGTTTCCTCCTCACACCCCATCGTATCCGAATCCTGATGCACAACTCTAGCCTCAATGAGATGCTTGCTGGCATGTTTTAAAAAGAACTAAAATGAGTCAAATCTGAAACTGTAAAATTAGTGCAATCCATTGAGAAGAAAACAATCCCACACTCTCTCCATGAGAGAATGAATGGAAGTCTGCTTTTTTGCTGTTTTTATAGGAATTATGTGATATTTGGAGAGTTGTTTGGGACGACCGAGTGGACTTTGAATGCGTTTTAATTTTCCTCATTAAAATAACGGGAAATCGCAACCATCTATTTTTGTTACAGTTTTCCAAAATTTATTAAGTCTGAATAGAGGGGATGGATATATTATACGATTATTATAGGTCTAGAAACACTTTTAAATGGTATAAGCTACACTGTTAAAAGACTTTTAAATATTGTTTTTATTGGAGATTGAATTTACTGTTTCAAGAAGGTGGCTTTTTTTTTTTTTTTTTAAACTGGCTTACCCATTCGACCCGACCTCGTTATTTCAGAGCCAAGGCTTTAGTAGAGGCTTCTTTGGCACAAACCGTGTCTGTCTGTGTCTTGGCTCACATTTGCATGCTGTAAGCTCTTTCGTTCTGTGTGGTGTTTGGGTGATGGGAGGAGTCTCGTGTCCTCGGAGTTAAGCATACAGCATCTGATCCAGGATGTATGATTCCTGTTCGGGTGAAGAAGTCAACAAAGAGACGAATGTGTTGCATGCTCACGTTATTAATGACTGATAAAAATTAAAGGTAGGATAAGGAGCATGATATGCTTGGTGAGAACCATGTGCTCTTTAAGTGTAAGCATTCCTCAGTTTCAGACATGCCAGCATCAAAGCTGAGCCTTTAAAAGTGCACTCGTGTGTTTATACGTACGTCAAATAATGAGTCAGGCCGTCTTTTTTTTTTTTTTTGTTTTGTTTTGTTTAGGTTTTTTTTTTTTCCTCTCTTGTACCCATGAGCTCAGGTTCAGTCTATTTATGGCTAACGCATGTGGGATCCAAACCCAAATGTCACTTGTACTCCGTAACTCATCCAGATGTTATGAGTGTCTAATGGAGAAAAGGGCAAAGAGGACTTAAACTTCTGCAGCGACAGAGAACAGCTTTTTATTGTTAAGTTCACTTCGGAACACCTTTCTTAAATCCACTCCAGTGTGCAGATGATGTGAGATGTTGAAGGTATCCGAGTGCTCGCACTAGAGCTGATGTGGAAATTGGATAACAGGCTAATCCAGACTGTCATGTTAAAAATGGAGTCCGTAGAGTGGTATATTGAGTGCAGGCCAGCTGTGATCTCATGCATGTTCTGCTCCTAGAGATCCACAGAGTTTTGGGGCAGACAGCTGTCTTCATTCAGGTGAGCTGTGTTTGGGCTGGAAAGGGATGATCAGCAGCATTGCATGGTGTGAATGTCGTCATGTACAAATAATGTACATCAGTACCACCGAGGATCTGATATCACTTTTGAGTGTTGGTCATTTTATGTCTCGGTCATATTCATGCTATCTTCGTGTTCCCGCTTACTCAAAGGGACCTACTTTTAGAGTTTAGAAAAGCTACACTCAAATATTGTCTTTTTGTTTTGTTTAACGGCCATCTGTTGCCAGGAATCCAACAAAACAAAATTACAAATATTCCTGGCCGATTATTAGCAGTTATTGCCACCAGGACAAAATTGATCAAATTGGGCTACTCATCCGCACCCACGTTGTACTTGATTCTGCTTATCATCATGGATCTTTTGTCTGCCATCTCAAGGCCTTTGGCTGAGGTCATTCATACCCTAAATTTCGCCCATGATGATGGACCTGATGGTATCTCTGTAGAGACACCTGCCAATCACAGACCTCTGTAAAGGTTCTGTATGTGAAAGAGCGCTTCTCCGAATGTGTCCAGCTGTCACAGTGGATTAAAGGTGTCTATTCTCGAGTATTTTTCTTCCATTATCGGTTCTTTTTGGCTGATTTATTGAGATGAATTTCCTCAGCTCATCGGCGTATTGTCTGTTATTCACCTGTTGGATGTTTTGTTACTGTAAACAGACAGAGCCAAAACAAGACGGCATGACCAAAATAATGATCTTGTGCATGTACGGTAACTTGGCAGTGCAATACAGATTCATAGAAAGTTGTAAAGTCTGAGATCACGTATCAAAAAACTGAAAAAAGCATACGAAATAAAGAAAGATACCGATGTTTGCCAATGGCCATCGGCTTGCAAGCAAATGGTTTCAAAAAGACATTGTGTCTGATTCCACTTTATTTCCAAACAATAATGTCTGTCTTCCTTTCGGCTTTTTCCCTTTTACTCGGGAGTCGCCACAGCGAATCATCTGATTCGCACGTTTGATTTGGCAGAGGTTTTTACGTCGGATGCCCTTCCTGACACAACCCTTTTAGCAAGGGATAGAAACACGCTGACGACTTTGCATCCTACTCTTTACGAAAGTCAGCAATGGTTCTTTTACATGAACCTCTCATCATAGACAGTGAGAGACATGGCCCGCCTTTGATAACCCAGTTAGCTGCACTGGGGGAGACGGTGACAACCTTGTAGAGAGTGGGACTCGAACCCCCAACCTTTGGATCAGTGATCCAGCGCCCTATACCACTAGACCACCACTACCCCTTATTTCCAAACAATATTTCATGGAATTTAATATACCTGGTAAGTGAACAGGCTGCTTTAAAATGATTTTGTGGTTGGCTTCATGTCTCTTGTTATTAAAAAAAAAAAAAAAAAGTTTGAATTTTCCCATGCTTTCTCTGGGTGTTTATCGCTATCTGAGGAAATCTATCTAGTCAGTGGTAATTGCCAGTTAACCAAACTGGGAGATCATGTTTTTTTTTTTTTCTTTTTAGTAAAGCACAGTAGATTGAATTGAATGGAAAAGCGCTACAGTGATGCGGTCATGTTCACAATGTGATTGACTTTAATCAGAGTGAATAATGAGCTGTCATTTAGCTGCTATAATGAACGAGGGTTAAAAGGATTGTTTCATTCACGCTGTCACATTTGTTTGCGGAATGAATAGTTGTAATTGTGAGATTCGACGGAAGGCATCTAGGCTGCAACTCTGTGCAGGCAACGCTAAATTAAAGAAAAAGGAGATGGAAAGAACAGCTCGGCACAACGTTTTCAACTTCATTTGATTTTATTCCCGGGAATGTTCCTTATGAATGACTCCTTAAATGAAGCTTCAACTTTTCCTGATGTGGACAGGTTTGTGACACGCTTCATTGAACTGGATGGCCTCACATGTCTGCTGAACTTCCTGAAGAGCATGGACTTCGAGACATCAGAGAGCCGCATCCACACTTCCATCATCGGCTGCATCAAAGCACTGATGAACAACTCTCAGGGCCGAGCGCACGTCCTGGCCCACCCGCAGAGCATCAACACCATCTCCCAGAGCCTGCGCCAGGACAACATAAAGACCAAGGTGGCCGTCCTGGAGATCCTAGGAGCTCTCTGCCTGGTACCTGATGGCCATAAGAAAGTGCTGCAGGCTATGGCACACTATCAGAAGTACGCTGCTGAGAGAACACGCTTCCAGGTACTATGGTGTCCGGTTTGAGGTAACTCTGAGGCAATTTTAACTTGAATCCAGAAAAATATCACATGGATAACGGTAAATAATAGTGTTATCCATGTGATATTTTTCTGGATTCAAGATTCTGTTTTCTGGATGCAGACACATTAAATTATTTCAGCAACTTGAACTGAAAACTCAGAAGAAAAGGTTAAAAAAAAACCTGGATATAGTTCAGAAACTCCAATACGAAAGGTTGGTGATTATATAAATGATGTCTTTATTCAGGGCAGCACAGTGACGCAGTAGTAGCCTCGGTTTGATTCCCGAGCTTGGGCGTTTCACTGTGGAGTTCGCATCATCTCTCTGTGCTTGTGCGAGGTTCCTCCAGGTTCTCTGGACCAAAACAGGTTGAGATTTGAAAGGCTCGAGGTTTTTTCTCAATTTTTGAAGACCATCTTGGAAGTTGAACTATATCAAAATATGCTGAGTGTTTTTGTAACGTTAACTGTGGCCCATGCTGTGAAGAACAGCTACACACACTTTCAAAGGTCATGATTTATGGTCCCCAAATGTATGTAGTCATTTGTCTTCACTGTCTGTTTGTCCTTGCATTTTTGACATGCCTGACGACATGTAACGTGAGACATTGAAACATTAGTGAATAACGTGGTTCTGTGCCAGTGACCTATTAACGCTTGTGGATGTAAAGGACAGTGGGTCAATCTATTACAAAAACACATTTTTTAAGATAACAAGCATGTATCTGTGAAAGAATTAGATAAAGGTAAATATAAATTATGTTTTTCCCTTTTAGTTTTAGGTATTTTATCCTTGGGTTAAATAATTAGTGGTACCTCACCTTACGAAATTAATCCGTCCCAGAGGCCGTTCATAACCTGGATTTTTCATAAGTAGAACCACATTTTACATGTAAAATGCGTGAGTTGTTCCAAGGCCCCCAATACTACCCCCTAAACCCTTTAAAAATTATGAAAGCATACCTTTGAAAGTATTTACTTTGTGTTGACCATGTCGTCTTAGCAGAGTTATAATCTTACAAATGTTTATGCAAGGTCAAAAGCCTGAGCCAAAAAAAAGTTGCAATCAGCACACTCGAAAAACTCATGAAACAACGGTAACTCTGTCCTTTACACGAAAAGCATCATGGGTATTATGGAGATACAGCTCCATAATAGCCAATGTGAGGGAGCTGCGTCATGGGAGGCCAGTGGGGCGGGATATTGGGAGATAGTCAATGGGAGAGCAACTCGTGCATTGTTTGAATTTTCGTAAAGTGAACTTGTTTCGTATCCAGAGACAAAAATTTTAGGAAAATGTTTTTCGTAACCTGGATTTTTTTTGTTTGCTGGGACTGTCATGAGGTGAGGTAAGGTAAAGTCTGTTCGGTTTTTACACCCGATCCTACTGGCTCATCAGGCTGGTGCTTATCCCCGGTTTCTGTAGCGTGAAGCACAGTTCAACTCCTCCTGGATGGGGCGCTAGTCCATCGCAGGTTACCTTCCCAGTATATTTTACTGGTACCCATTTTTACTGCTGGGTGAACAAATGCACTATTGTGGTTGAGACCTTGCCCAGGGGTCTTAGCACAGTGAGGGTCTCAGTGGGATTTGAACTCACAACCTCCCGATCATGAGCGCAGCACCCTAATCACTACACCACCGGTCCCTATGAGGTAAGCTACCACTGTAATTAATTAGGAGTTAGCTTGTTGTTGATGACTACTGCTTGCTGTTTATTATTTTTATTATTTAACATGATCTACTTTTAACACTTCACTTAAATTGTTAAATCCAGAAGCTTTTGGAAGAAATCCCACCTTTTCTGATTCTGTAGCTGGATAAATACTTCATTAATCACAAAGCCAAATTCACAATCCAATAGTTGGCTGAATCCAGTAGTTAGAGTGTACTGTCACTGCCTTCCAGACTCTTCTGCATGAGTTGGATAGGAGCACCGGCCGCTACCGGGACGAGGTCAACCTGAAAACTGCAATCATGTCCTTCATTAACGCTGTGCTCAATGCAGGCCCTGGAGAGGTCAGCTGGTCAATAAACCTTGATACACTTCACATTTAAGAGATGTTTTCAATAATCGGACTTCTTTAAGTGCCGTTATAAATATAGCTTTTGTTTCTCAGAACAATACTGAAGGACTTACTTTGTTTTTATGCAAATAGGACAACCTGGAGTTTCGTCTCCACCTCAGGTACGAATTCTTAATGTTGGGGATCCAGCCAGTCATCGACAAGCTTCGAGGTCATGAAAACGCAACTCTCGACAGGTCAGTGACTTCTACATGGATTTTGTTTAGCAACAAGCTATTAAAGGATAATTCAATGCTCATTTTCTCTGTTTCAGACATTTGGACTTTTTTGAGATGGTGCGGAATGAAGATGACAGTGAACTGGCCAAACGCTTCGACATGGTAACTCCAGCTAATCAGCTCACCCAAAACATGCAGACTGTACAGGGACTAAAATGTTTAATTAATTTGGCACGCGTATAGTGCGGTTATAAGGTGTGCCTTTACCACGCAAGAGATCGTGGGTTTGAATCTTGTACAGCCATCTGTGGATCCCCTTGAGAGCTGATTGGTCGAGCTTTCAGGGAGAGACAAATGGCATATATTTTTCTGCTATTTCCGTCACGTCCTCCAGGGGCCAATCAGATGTTTCTATAAGCTTATGCATACAACGGTGGTGTTAGGCAGGCACTAAATATGCACACACAGCACTTTTTTTTTTTTTTTTTGGTGGGGGGGGGTTTCAATGGCATCATGGGTATTGGAGGAAGCACATGCTTGCCTTCGCTCTCTCTGCTTGTAGATATCATGCAATCAGGAAGTACTAATTGATGGGTGTGAAATAGCTCCAAATAAATTGCAGAGAGCACGTCCGCTTCAGAGGAACAAGGCCCTGGGTTCGATTCCTAGCTCGGGTGTTTGTGTGGCGTTTACATGTTTTCCCCATACTTGCGTGGGTTATCTCAGGGTATTCTGGTTTTCTCCCACAGTCCAAAAACATGCACAGTGGGTTGATTGGCTGTTCCAAATCATCCTGAGGTGCGAGTACAAATGGTTGTGTCGGTGTTGGCCCTTTTTAATGGCCTTTTAGTGTCTGCTGAGATGGGCGCCAGCCTCTCCACGACCCTAATTTTGGATTAAACGGTTCAGAAAATGAATGGATGAAAAAATTGGGGAGAAAATTCATCAAATAAGGCCAGAAACACCGTGATAAAGTTCTGCTTTCTTATGTGCATTCTTATGAGTGATTTTGTCTGCTCTAATTGTGGAAATCGATGGGACTGTCCTTCCAGACACATGTGGATACGAAGAGTGCCGGCCAGATGTTTGAGCTGATTAAGAAGAAGCTGAGTCACACAGATGCCTATCCTCATCTTCTATCCATTCTCCAGCACTGCCTGCAGATGCCATGTGAGTGTGAACCAGCTGCCTATTCTTATCCTTTTAGGGTTCCAGAAATGACATGAACCATTGAAAGTAATCAGTCACCCAACATTTTGTCTGAGTTTATAGAGTAATTTTCTCAATGAAATTGAAATTGATTCTACGAATGTGCCCCAATGTGTACATTATGAATTTCATAAACTCGTGTATGTTGGTGCTCTCATACTTGCTTCCTACATGGTCAGCTCTGGAGGACAGGGATCCCTCACTTTCTGCGACCCACCCCCATCCCGACTGATGTATATGTACATGTATATGTGTATAAAATATCAATAATTACATATACAATGCTATAAATGCTTATATTAACAAACATTAAAAAAAACACAAGATGTAAATAAAATATAAATACACACATACAGATGGTATTGCATGAGAAGAAGACGACACACATACATGCTCGCGTGCAGATGCGCGTGCACGCACACATGCAACAATGTAACTAGTTTTGATGGGAGATTTTAGGTTGTTTTGTGTTTGTTTTTGTTTTGCATAATTGGCCTTGTTTTTGTGGCGTTGTCCTTAAATTTTTCCCCTCTTCCTACTTAATTTCCTTTTTTTTTTTTAATTTGATGAATATTTATTTATTTATTCAAAAAAAAAAAAAAATATGCAATGAATTGAAGCGCGAAGTAGCGATGGATCCCTGTATTAAAGTGAAGGATTTAATCACAGGAGAAAGTGAGGGTTATGGTACTTGAAGGGTAGTTTAGAGTAGTTTATTCAACAATATATCAGCAACATTTTAGGCATAAAATAAATGCTACAAATCTTTGAATTGATAATAACAATAATAATAAAGATACCTGTAATAATACTCTGAAGTATTGACCTGATGTATCACAATCTATTCTCACCAACAGTCAGGAATGATGTCGCTTGACGGTTACCGTGTCGATCAGAAAAGCAAAGTAAAAGATGAAGTAAAGAACTGTGTGACACTTGTTCGTGGCTGACAGGCGTGAATGTTATATTCCTTTATTCATTTTCTAAGCCGCTTAATCCTAATTAGGGTCACATGGGGGGCTGGCGCCCATCTCGTCCAACTCTTGGCAAGGATAGGGTACACCCTGGCAGCTCTCCATACCACTGCAAGGCCAACAGCCATTCACACTCAGACCTAGGGGTAAGTTGGAACTGCTGATTAGCCTCCTGTACATGCTTTTGGAGTGTGAGAGGAAACTGGAGTATCCAGGGGGGAGCCCACACAAGCACGGAGCGAAGGTGGAAACTACACGCAGAATAGGCAAGAACCTGGGAACCACTTGCTGTGAGACAGACGTGCTAACCACCGTATATAAGAAATAATAATAATAATAATTTTTGGTGTTATTGCGTGCGCACACACACACACACCAGCAACAATCCTGCATGGTAACAATAGATATCAGAAATTGAACTTAAACCATTTTTTAGCTTTAAATATTTTTTTTCTCTATTTGATATTTTTCTTTATTTAAGCAGACAAGATGCTTGGACTGTAGTCTTTTTTCTTCTTTTCCTTTCGGCTGTTCCCTTCAGCAGTCGCCACAGCGAATCATCTGCCTCCATCTCACCCTATCCTCTGCATCATCATCTCTTACACCAACTACCTTCATGTCCTCCTTCACCACATCCATGAATCTTCTCTTTGGTCTTCCTCGAGGCCTTCTGCCTGGTAGTTCCAACCTCAGCATCCTACTACCAATATACTCACTATCCCTCCTCTGCACATGTCCAAACCATCTCAATCTAGCTTCTTTGACTTTGTCTCCAAAATCTCTTAGTGGTGTCCCAATTATAAAGTAAAATTTGTCTGTTGTATGTTCTGGCCCTTGCTGGATTAAACATCAGTATTTCTGTATTGCAGATAAACGTGGAGCAGGAAGTATACAGCAGTGGCAGCTTCTAGACCGAATCCTTCAACAGATTGTTCTGCAGGACGACAAAGGGGAAGATCCAGATGCTTCTCCTTTGGACAACTTTAACGTCAGGAACATAATTAGAATGTAAGTCCTGTAACCTTGAAAAATTTATTAGATGGGAGCTCACCTTCAGTTCTACTGCAGATCAAAGAGCCGCCTGGTACTGCCTACTGCTGTGGGATGAGAAGGTTTCAGGCTTGACAGAATAATAGGAGAAAGAAAGTGGGAGAGAAGGAGAGATGGGATGAGAAAGTGGGAGAGAGAGAGAAATCAAGGGAGGTAGAAAAAGTGTGTGTGTGAGACAGAGGCGCAATATAACATTGTAGGTGGATGAAAACTAGAATATAAATTGATTTGATTTAACTAACACACACACTCGAAGCTTTTCATAAGAGCAACGGAAATACTTCAAAGCTATTTGATTGTACTATTTTAAATAAAGATGAAGTAAAGTGTGTGTGTTTGAATCACCAGAATCCCCGGCCAACATTAATCAATAACAATAAAAAAGCTATTGGGTAGTTTCACCCTCTGTGAGATTATGAAACTCTTTCGCTCTTCCTCATTCTGTTTGTCTTGGCTTATTGTGGGGGGGGGTTTTCCCCCCTGAACCATCTTCCTCTCCTACCTTTTTCTCTTCCTGTCTCATTTTCTCTCATATTTGCTCAATTATATTCGATCCCATTTCCTGCCGTCCTTCCTCTAGCCAAAGTTTGCATTGTCATTATTTTGCACTTTTCTCTGTCCATGTTTCTGTCGTCCCTCTTTAACTAGTCTCTGCCCTGTCCTGTTGTGTGTTCAGGCCCAATCACCAGCGGTCACACACACTTCCATTCCCCATCATTATCAGACGCAGGCCAAAGACTGTGATTAATGTGTTTAGTCTCCAGTGCAAAGGCAAGATCGGAAAACGCTTTCGTATATACGTTTGTACATTTGGCTCTCTGCCAGCTCCTACTGAAGTGTGTTTCTCTCTCTTTTTATTTATATATATATATATATATATATATATATATATATATATATATATAAAAAACACTACAGTAAAATTCTTTCCAGCACAAACATTAACATCACCAAACGGATCCACTAAAAATGGCATGATAAGAGTCGAGGAGGATCTTATTTCACTAATAGCTATTTATCCAGACATGTTTTTCTAAGTGATAAAAATAGAGGATTTTCTTGGTGTTGGCTGGAAGCTGAAAACCTTTTACTTGACTGTTAGCAGTTTGTTCAGTTTTTTTTGAAGGCAGAAATTGTTTCAGAAAAAAAAAAAAAAAACCAGTTCAATGCTAGTTCAGAAGTTGACGGTATTAAACGCTTGTTTGCTCAGAAGGAGACATCCTTATATTTAATTGTTCCAGCCCTGTATTACTTACAGGAGTTGATTATAATTGTTTTGTCACAATTGTTTTGTGTTCTCCTCAGCTATGGAAAACAGCGCTCATCCAGGTGTTTCATTTTAAACTGTATTTCAAGAAGGTCCCATCACCCTAATCCAGTGCTTCTCAAATAGTGGGGCCCTTTAGGGGGCGCAGTATGATGCCATGGGGGGGGGGTGCGGTGTGATGCCAGAGGGAGCGGGTATGACCCTGGGAAATATGCTTTTCTGCAATAGTGTATGAGAATTAAGTGTAATTGCACCTCCACTCCAGTAGTTGGCAGTGGCGCTCTCGTTATCACACTATGGTGTAGCGGTTTTTCGCACCAGCAAACGATATGAAGTGCAGTAAACAACCTCTCAAGAAACAACACGGAAAAATTTCTAACAGGAACGAAGAGAAAGGTGGCGAGAGACGGAGATATTAAGACATAAATAAGTTAAATGAGTTTAAATACGGATGAATTTTTTAAATTTTTGAAATCTTTTCTCTTACAGATTAAAAAACATTGTTAATGAAGTTGAACTATTTTTTTTGTTTTTAATGTTAATAAATGTACAGTGTTATGCAGAGGTGTACTCATAACAATTTTATAGACAAATAATACTACAGTATTTATAGTCGCTGTGTGTGTGTGTGTGTGGGGGGGGGGGGGGGTTCAATTTTTTTTTTCTTTCTAGAGGGGGCATCACAGAAAATAATTGAGAAGCACTGCCCTAATCTTATACTGACCTAAAACCTTCTGTCAAGACACATAACTATTTAATTTGTGTGTTTATGTATAACATTTTAAACTCAACCTAATTGCGTCTCTTCCTGTGTTAACGGGTTTGAAGGAAAATAACTCCATTCATATTAATGATCCAATTCAACCCAAAAAAATATCCTGACCCTGTACATTAACAATTACCTTTTAAAGAACAAGAACACAACCAGGTTTTTTGTGAATTAGTGAAGGTAAGTGAAGCAAACAAAAACAGAACAGTTTAATAGTTCGAAGTAAATGTGATATTTAAGCATGAAGTTGGTTTTTATTATTGTTTTTTGTTTGTTTGTTTTCTTTCTGCTGCCAGGCTTGTCAATGAGAATGAGGTGAAACAGTGGCGAGACCAGGCTGAGAAATTTAGGAGAGGTAATGAACAAACTGTGTGTGTGTGTGTGTGTGTGTGTGTGTGTGTGTGTGTGTGTGTGTGTGTGTGTGTGAGAGAGAGCGATCTGGCTTGGATGGTTGCCTGTGACGGTTCAGTGTCCATGTGGGCCCACTGAAGAAAACCAGCAATGCTTCTCTGGCGTGAAGTTGTTTCTGATTGGCTATTAAAAAAAGTTAGTTTTTTTTTTTTTTAAAAAGCCAACAAACTGTTGAAGCTGATGCACCACTGTTCGGAAACAGGCAGCACAAAAACCACACAAACTAACTGGGGTACTTTGCACTTCGTATTCTCCAGTAGTTTTTTTTCTGTACTCTTCCATTTCACAAATTAAGTCAAGTACGTAATTGTAACATTTTAATAAAACTTCTATTTACTAACAGGCAGACATTTTATTCAGTATAAAGCCACTGGCCCATAATACATACATAAATAAATATACATACAGGGATCCCTCATTTTCGGCCTTTAATTGGGACCGAGACACCTCCCCCCGCGCGAACATTGAATTTCGCGAAGTAGAATCACCACCACACACACGCCCCCGACTGACTTATACATACATATAATATCAATAAATACATATTCAATGCTATAAATGGTTATAAGAACAATTGAACATAAAAATATATATATATATATATAAATAAATATTCATATATACAGTATATGCACTCAGATGCGCACCTCACAAAAATGTAACTAGTTTTGATGGGAGGTTTTGGGATGTTTTGTTTTGTTTGTATGGGGTTTTGTTTTTTGTTTTGAATAATTGGCCTTGTTTTATGGCATTTTCCTTAACTTTCCCCCCTGTTCTTCCTTAATTTCTTTATTTTTTAATTCGATGAACATTGGGGGGGGGGGGGGGGAACATGATGCACTGAAGCTGCATGAATAGAAGCGTGAAGTAGCGAGGGATCCCTGTACTGCACGAGTTTGCAATTGTACTTCCATAATTAAAGAGAGCCATCAGAGCTCCTTATTTTCTAAACATTATATAAAAATAGGTATAAGTTGTTAATGACACATTAATTTGTTGAAGACATTAAATGAACAAAGCTATATTTTGATGGTGGATACTTCATATTTTTAGCTAAACGATAATTTCTTATAACACTATAGGCTTTGCAATAAAGCCTACAGTGTTATAAGATTGTATTGTGCTTCATCTTCAATTAAATTAAGATTATGTTTTTGGCAGAGAGGACAAAATCTCAAGACCGACGGCGCATTATTATATCTGCCTGTTTCTACACTCAATCGGAAATTACCACATCTGAATTTTGTCAAGCAATTTCTTAAATACGGGGCTAAATCTAAGCTATTTCTCAACATTTAGTAGGGTATACAGTATAAAAGTATATAATTCAAGCACTTGGTAGTATTATGAAGCGATGAATACCAATCTTGTGACAAATTGTCAGATAGTCTTTGCTTAAATACCGAAGATTTAGCTCAGTTGGTAGCGCGTCCACTTTATCCTCCGGAAGGTCGGCGTTCGAATCCGGCTGCGTCATACCATGAGACGTTAAAATTTGGGAGTTGTTGCTTCCTGCTTGGTGCTCAGCATCAAAAGGATAGAACAACGCAACAACTGGTGCCGTACAGTGGCGACGGGTACCCGGAGCGCGGGGAGCCCTGGGGTCTCATGCGCATTGAGCATACGCGTGTATGAAATTGCGCTACATAAGCATCCACAATAATAATAATAATAAATACAGCAATAAAATAATCTGTATCCCTGATATCAAGAGATCCAAACAAATCCGAAACCTAATCTAAAAAGAATATTTTCATATAAGAGGTCCATGTTAAGCGCCCAGATCCATCTCAAGATTTCTAAATCTTTAAAAAAAAAAAAAAAAAACTTTTTTACTGAGTGTGTATAAATGCATCGGGGTTGTTTTTTTTTTTTTATAGAGCATGCAGAACTCATGGCTCGACTTGAGAGGAAGGAGCGAGAGTGTGAGATCAAAACACAAGAAAAAGAAGATATGATGAAGACTCTGAACAAGATGAAAGACAAGCTACAGAGAGAAGGAGTAGAGCTGCGCTCTGCCAGGGAGCAAGTGATAGACCTGTCTTCTCGGATTAATGATATTTCTGTGAGTACATATCATGCAACTTTCTAAACTGAGCAGGAGCTCAGCGGAGGTTGTTTTCTGTTAATAGCGTAAAGGCATGTGATTTTTAAGTCTAAAGGCCATCAGAGGGCCTTTACGGACACCCTGAACTCTTTTTGCTGTATGCAGAATGGTGTTGCGTTGCTTGCAGATTCTATATTTTTGAGCATGGGCAATTGTATGGAGCATATACTTACGAAAATATCTCCTTTCCTTTTTATTATTTAGACTGGAAGTATGGCATTCCCTCCACCTCCTCCACCAGGTGGTCCAATGCCGCCGCCTCCTCCTCCTCCTCCTCCAATAATGACTGGATTCCCTCCACCTCCTCCTCCACTCCCCTTCTGCCCAGCCCCTCCTCCTCCTCCTCCAGGGGCTCCGCCTCCTCCTCCTGGAGCTCCACCCATCTTCTCAGGTGCTCCACCCCCACCGGCGCCCACTTGCTTCAGCAGCAGCACGAGTCTGCGCAACAAGAGCATCCCACAGCCATCACACCCACTCAAGTCCTTCAACTGGGCCAAGCTGGGTGAGGTGAGCATGTCATGGCACTGTGATGACTAAACAAACCGAAAGGCTCACTTAAGCATCATGAATCAGCCTAAAATAAATAGGACGGTTGGGCAACGTTGGACAAAGATCACGTCATGCTTTGGCTTGGGTTCCTCAAGAAAATCTTAAAATAACAAACAATTTTCAGTCGTTATTTTTGAATTATGGATTCTTCCACCCTCACAATGACTCATTTCTTTTAAATTTTTTGTATTTTTTTTTTTTAAATAGAACAAGATCACCGGCACCATTTGGCATGACATCGATGACCTTCGGGCTTTCAAAGTTCTTGACCTGAAAGATATTGAGAAGATGTTTTCAGCCTATCAAAGGCAACAAGTATGGAAGATTTGAATATGTTGTTTGTTGGGGAACTCATTTCCCTTAATGATGATTATTTGCATATTTGCTGTGACATGTTTGATAGTGTGAGAAGCCTTGCCTTTGTAGAGTCATGTTTCTGTGACAGTCTGGGAAAATCCTTCAGATGCTCTAAATTCAACATATTTTATGTACATAATTATATGAAACGCATGCAGACTTTCAGAAACATTTTTTTTTCTCTTTTGCATGTGTCTCCAGCACAAGCAATGTCATTTTAGTGTCTTATTTTTAACCCCATGTGAAAAGAAAAAGAGAGCATTTACATATTTCATTCTGACTACAATGCAGAAGCATAACGGACATTTTGACAGCCTGGATCCTATTACAAACAGATTTGATTCTATGTGATGTCATGACGTTCACTGTGGGACAAAATCACTTTGAGTTAGCAAGGCTTTTGACATTTTTCAGCAATTTTTACTAAGGTGTTTTTTTTCTCTGGCCCCTTACAGGGATGATCCTTTCAAAAACAAAGCTGTGGCAAAAATTTGCAAGAAAATATAACATTTTCATGTAGTTTTGCTAAAATACATTTTTATTTCCTGAAGTTGTTTTTTATGGAGCATGTAAGGGGTCACAGAAGAAAAAAAAATTAAGATATTGGTTCAAATGCTTGAGAAATTATAAGTCCAATACTGTACAGTATATTAATTTTCTGAGCCACTGAGTGTGGAGCCACTGCCAGCAGGGGGGCTGGCACCCATCTCAGCCGACTCTGGGCAAGGGCAAGAACCTGGACAGCTCATCAGGCCATCGCAGGACAGAAACACGCTGAAAGCTATGCAGCCTACTCTTGCACCATCTCTCAGCACAGTGAGAGACATGGCTGTCCTTTGATGACCCAGTTAGCTGCACTGGAGGGACAGCAGTGACAACCCGTTGACTGTGAGGCTTGAAACGCCGACCTTCGGATAAGTAATCCGGCACCTTACCACCGGGCCACCACTAATGAACTAATACCACCATGGTATTGTGTGTGTGTGTGTGTGTATGTATGTATGTGTATGTGTATATATATATATATATATATATATATATATATATATATATATATATATATATATATATATATATATATATATATATATATAAAGAACCATTGCTGACTTTCTTCAAGAGAGCTGCATAGCTGGCAGTGTGTTTCTGCCCTGCGATGGCCTGGTGAACTGTCCAGGGTGAACTCTTCCCTTGCCCAGAGTCGGCTGAAATGGGTGCCGGCCTCCCCGCCACCCTAATTAGGATTAAGGGGTTCAAAAAATGAATGAATGGATACTCAAGTATATAAACTATTTTTTTATTTATTAGTCATTGGTGGTCATAAAGCTGAACAGTCATAAGTTGCACAGATCGTAAGTTGGTGTGTGTGTGAAATTATTCTGTCTCTCCTTACAGGCTCTGTAGTTTTTGTTTTTATTTTATTTATTTATTTATTTTTAAAAAATGGGGGGGAAATTGGACTAATATTTCTTTGGTTGTTTGCCAGAATTTAGTCTCCGTGACGTACATTGGGTTTTCCCAGACTGCCGCGTGTTTTTAGCAGCTGTTCTTCGCTGAATGGCTTGTTGTGTTTGACCTGATAAAGAGCTGAAGCATGGAGTAGAATCTGTGGCCGTTTTATTGTTCTAACTGTCCATTGCCAACAAAAGAGACCATGACAACACGATTTCCGATTCAGTTATAATTCATCACGTCGTATTGACTTGTTTGGCTATATATTGTATTTGTCTCTTACAGCATTGGTGAGAATTTATTGCCATTTGTGTGCAGTTGAATCTGCAGCCCAGCTTTCGCTGAGCCTTTTTTTTTTTTTTTTTTTTGAGTTCTGCTGCTTTTTGACGCTAATCACTGCATGTCTTCCAATGTTTTTTTTTTTGTTGTTTTTTTCCCCCTTCTGTGCTGCTCTCTCTATCGGCCTGACCAGGAGCTGCTCACTAACCAATCCTTCAAGCAGGTGAGTCTTAAGATTGTCTAGTCACTGCCTTTTTTTTTTTTTTTTTTTAAATTGCTTTTTCCACACAATCTGCTGCCAGCCACACAACCCTCACACAAAACTGCCGTTAATTAGTGTGTATGTTTATCACTTATCATTAGTGTGTTATTGTGATTAAGTCAAAGGGGGGATCAGCAAATTTTTTGATGAACATGAATATCATTCTGAATACATGTGTAGCTGTCTGTGCAACCCAGCAGGGCTTTTGTTTCATCGTTAGGGTTATAGGGAGCCACTGTTGTGACCCTAGAGGGTAAAACTACAGGATTATTCAACACTTAAAGGTGGAATCAGTGGTCTAATAGTCCTATTTTTTATTTAATAGTCCTAACCTTTATACATATACCCAGAAGCTTTAATTAAGAGAAAAACAAACGATGTGGACCACCAGTACCCCCCCCCCCCCCAAAAAAAAAAGGGGGGGGGGTTCCACTTAATTGAGCAGCTATCAGTTGTATTCCAATACATGCTAGCAGAATATTGCGTCTTGGCTTTGTAGGTGAGGATCATTGTCAGCCACATAACACTGTTCCAGCCAATCACAAACTTGGATGTTTTTTGTTAGTGCACAGCACAAATACAGCCTGTTTCTGATTGGCTTGAGGTGAGATTAGGTATCATCGCTGGTGTCCTTGCCTTGGCAGTGCACATCTGTTAGTCTGGGGCCAGAGCTTGTAAAGGTGAAGTGAAGGAAGTGTATTTATTTGTATTTCAAATATCAATAACCTCACTCCAAAATCAATGTCTCGCTCGTAAACTGAGGTATGAACTAAATAATTTGTCTTTGTAACTTGTGCCAACATTGCTTATTGCACCTTTTAGACAATTGTTTACCAGCTGTGGTTAGCAATACAGTGGTACCTCACCTTACGATAGTCCCAGCAAATGAAAAATCCAGGTTACAAAAAACATTTTCCAGAATTTTTTGTCTCTATATACGAAACAAGTTCTCCTTACGAAACGCGCCATTCGAACATTCAGACGTGGCATTCAAACATTACACGAGCTGCTCTCCCATCAATGACGTTCAAACATCCCGTCCCGCTGGCCTCCCATTGGCTAGGAGGGATGACGCAGCTGTATCTCCCATAATGCTTTTCGTGTAAAGGACAGAGTTACTGTTGTTTCATGAGTTTCTTGCTTTATTCTTTGACTCGGGATTTTAACCTTACATAAACATTTGTAAGATTATAACTCTGCTAAGAAGACATGGTCAACACACACGTGAGGTAAATCACACATGTGATTTCCGGTGCGAGTGAAAAGAAGAAACGGGTTCGTGGCATGAGGGTGAGCGATATCGCAAAGGAATATGGCCAAACCTGTCTATCATCAGTACGATATTGAAGCAAAAGGTCTTAAAAGGTATGCTTTTATAATTTTAAAGGGTTCAGGGGGTAGTATTGGGGGCCTTGGAACGAATCACATGTTTAATATGTAAAATGCGGTTCAATTTACGAAAAATCCAGGTAAAGAAAAAGCCTCTAGAATTGATTAATTTCGTAAGGTGAGGTACCATTAGACTTGATTTTTGTGGCTATACACATCATACTTTAACTTGAGACTTTAAAAAAAAAATGATTGTCGTTGTCATTATTTCTGTTACTGCCTTACATTTCAATGAAATCACGTCCTTAATAGTGCATAAGCTCACTATTTCCTAAAGGTTACTTTTCTGCTGTCCAGCCCATCTGCCGAGTCAGTAGTGAGTGATGTTTTGGCAAGTCCTGAAAGTGAGTAGGAGTAGTCTTCTGACCTCATGCCAAACCCAAATCCCATCAGCCACAGCCATGGAAGCAGTCGGCCTTATTTGGACGCTCGCTCGGCGGTTGTTGAATCACTCTTGTTACTTGCGTACAGAGCAGAGGAAAAGCTTTCACCCATAAATAGCTCAGTGTTCTTTAAACATCCTCACCTCAGCAGCCTCCGTCAAACAGTCCTCACTTAACCGTCTGTTCCGAATCCTGGAGCTGTTTCCTGTCAGTCCGAGAGTTTTATGGAAAGTTATGGATTTAACATTGTCACACCTTCCTTTGTTTATTAATTCAGCACCAGGATTGTTTTCAATCAATGCAATGCTTGTAAAATATGGTTAGAAAATCCATGTGGTGGTGCCACACTTTCCATATTCATGCGCTGAGTATTAGATTGTGAGATTTTAGGAAAGCAGGCTATGCATCGGATATTATCTGAATCCTTTTATTCTTAGCCATTTTGCGCTGAAAATATTTGGCTGATTTATTCCAAACTACAACCATTGAAAGCTTGCTTAACCAAAGGTCATAGATTTTTCTGCAAGATATATACCGAGGTTTATAAATACTTTTATGTTCTCTGATGAAAGATTTTCCTTCTTTTCCACATTCATGCTTTCTGCAGAAGGAGACAGGCTCCATGGATGACTTGTATTTAAGCTCAAGGAAAGTGAAGGAGCTGTCCGTCATCGATGGGCGGAGGGCGCAGAACTGTGTTATCTTACTCTCCAAGTATGTCCTTAACCATGACTCTGCACTGTTGACTCGGCACTTTCATTCAGAAACAGTTTTATTGCAAAGGCATGCCTGAGTACACAAGCTCTATGACTTGCAGCCATACAAAGAGCACATCACATGAAGGATTTTTTATTTTTTTTAAACCATGCACGAGTCCTAAACACATCAAACACCGAGTCAAAAGAAATGTACTGTATGTGCCTCTGTACATACACAATGCCCCATGTAAAATCACCCAACCACCAGAAGTCAGGCCCCCTTCTGGATATAGTAAAGGGCTCTGACACGCATCTTTTGATTTCTCACCCCCCCCCCCCCTTTAGAGCAGTGTGATGCCGGGGGAGTGTGTATGACCCTCGGGAACATGCTTTTCTGGAATAGTGTATGAGAATTAGGTGTAATTGCACCTCCACTCCAGTAGTTGGCAGTGGTGCACTCATTGTCATGCTATGGTATAACGGTTTTTCGTACGAGCAAACCATATAAAGTGCAGTAAACAATCCCTCAAGAAACAACACGGAAAATTTTCTAACAGGAACAAAGAGAAAGGTGGAGAGAGACGGAGATATTAAGACTTAAATAAGGATGTATTTTTTTATTTATTTCAGGCACATCGGTGCACTTTAAATCTTTTATATTACAGATTAAAAAATGGTATTAATGAAGTTTTTCTTTATTGTCAGTTGCTCTATATTTTATTTATTATAATGTTAATAAAGATACAGTGTTGTGCAGAGGTGTACTAATAACAATTTTATTGACAAATAATACTATTTGTAGTCACTCGCGGGGGGCGGTATTTTTTTTAATTTATTTATTCCTAGAGGGGGCGCCACAGAAAATGATTGAGAAGCACTGCTTTCGAGGGATACACTCATTTAGTATAAATAAAAATATTGATGTATTCAGGCACCCAAGTCTTCCAAATGTCTTTTTCATTTAATTTAGCAAATAAATTGAGAATTCTTATTTGGTGACCACTTTGCATTATATGCAAAACAAAAAGGTAAATATGTAGCAGTGAAGAATTCGCTTCTAAGTTTTGACCTAATGTACAGAAGTGAATAAGTAAATTCATTCACTTTCTGAACCACTTAATCACAATTAGGTTCTGGGAGACTGGCGTCCATCTCGACCGATTCTGAGTGAGGGCAAAGTACGGCCTGGACAGCTCGCCAGGCCATCGCAGAATATGCAAATTGTGAAATATAATAATTAATTGTATAAGGTTCGTTTTCAGAGAGATTGCAGGTTGAGACTCGTATTAGCAGAGCTTTCAAAGGCCCATGTGAGTGGACCATTAAACATCAAGTACAAATTAAGTGGATTTGCATAACTGTAAGTCCGTCTGGATGTCTGTGTGCATTGCATTGCATTGCTTACTGGTTGTTTTCTGTTTGATGGGGAATTGTTGCATGCCAAATTTTTTGAAAGGAGACCAAGACAGTTTTTGTTCTTGAGTTGTACTTTTAATTTTATTTAATTGTATTTATTTATTTCCCACCCATCCCCCACCCCACCTGCATACCCCAATCAAAGCAACATCCAAAAGCGAACAAATTAACATTATTTTATAGGTTTTATTTTGGTTTATTTTGGTAATGCGTCTGCCGATTTTTCAGAGATCATTGTGTAAACCTAAAAAAAAAATTGATAGAACACTTATTAATTATGATGGGAAAAGAAACAGCCCACAAAAATCTAAAAAAAAAAGTGGAGTTCTGTTATTAGGCAGTGCACAAGTCTCTGTATATCACTTTCATGGAGAATATCTGTTCAGGAAGGCACATCATCCATGAAAGGACAAGTTCCTGTCTTATTCGAACCTCAAAAAGACTTTATTGTACCAACATGTGCTTTAACATGTAAGGCATGAGTTACCCGGAACACCAAAAGAGCCGGAAAATGTACCGACTGTCCCTGGGCAAACAGGAAATTTTAAATGAGGCCATGAACAGGCGCTCAATAGCTATTGATCACAGCTGACGGAGCACATCGAATAACCCGAACTCACGTGTGAGCGCACGTTGTTTAAAGTGATGATTCCTGATATTGCTTGTGTCATGATTTCAGATCATTTCTGTCACATGCAGGTTGAAAATGACAAACGAGGAAATCAAGAGAGCCATTCTGGAAATGGATGAGAGAGAGGAGCTGGCGAAAGATATGTTAGAGCAGGTACTTAAACGCATATACAGCTGATAAATTACTTGGAAGGTCAACCTCAAAGTTGTTGGCACTCTGAGAATTGTGAGTGTGTCTAGTTGGCGAGTAATACAGGGATCCCTCACTTTCTGCGATTAATTGGGACCGAGATCCCCACGCGACCATCGAAATCCGCGAAGTAGGATCCCCCCCGATTGATGAATACGTACATGTATATGTGTATATAATATCAATAAATACATATTCAATGCTATAAATGCTTATAATAACAATTAAACATTCAAAACTCAGATGCGCACCTCGCAACAATGATATTTTGGGTTGTTTTGTGTTGGTTTAGGGTTTTTTTTTGTTGGGTTTTTTTTTTTTTTTCTTTTTCTTTTTTTTTTTTTTGCATAATTGTACTTTTTTTTTGTGGCATTTTATAATTTGATGAATATTTAAACAAAAAAAAAACCCGCGATGTACCAAAGCTGCATGAATTGAAGCGTGAAGTAGCGCGGGATCCCTGTACCAGGCTATTTCAGCTACACATCTAGTCTCGTTTAAAAAAATCGAAGGAACTGCAGATCGGCCCTTTGTGAAGATGTGATCCTTTTGGTTACACTATAACACGTACTGCGATTTCTCCCCCCCCAATAAAATGCAAAACCTGATTTATTTAATTGCTGCATAATATGCAAATTTGAATCTAATTTATTGTTTTGTCGTTATTAGTTGTTAAAGTTTGTTCCTGAAAAGAGCGACATTGACCTTCTGGAGGAACATAAGCATGAGCTGGACCGCATGGCACGTGCCGACCGTTTCCTGTATGACATGAGCAGGTACAAATTGCTCGAATGGCTGAATTCCCCTTGTGGTCAGATAGAGGTGGTGTTTTTATTTATTTATTTATTTTTATTATTTTTTGGTGCTTTTCAAGCTATAATCCAACAACAACAAAAAGAAATCCCCTTCTTTGCGGTGTCCTTGATTGCTAATAGTACGTTTGTACATTTTATGAAAAAGAAAATGAACCACCTCAGTAGCCTGTGGTCTCTTGACACTTCCACAACCTCACGTCTAGTCTCACCGGCGCCCCCAAAATGCACTATTTTCCCTCTTCATCATTCAGTATGGATAACTACACTTTGAAATCATCGTGCTACTCTTCCACCCTTTCTTCTTCCTCCTTCTCAGCAGAGGGGGTCCGTGA
>CM045732.1:62670995-62690995 GCA_024760905.1 Plotosus lineatus
CAATGGACACAGCTTCATGCGTAATTAGTGTATTACGTCAGCGTACTACGTAGGTACATCTCGTACTACAGAGAGCACGCTAAACTCAAAATTTGACAATTTAAAAAAAAAAACTGTAAAGTCGAAAAATATGTAAAACGGATGAACGTAAAGCAGGGAGTGTCTGTATACTCAAACAATTGTACTTCGTTAGCTTGCTTGATGTTGCTGAACTGTAATCGTCCCGTTAACATTCAATTTTGTGAAATATTCATAAATCTCCACCTTGCTTTAGGCTTGTAACTGTTCATGATGCCGTGATATTCCTCTACACAACTTTGCCCATAATGTCAATCTGAGGAATGTAAAATCAATGTAGTTTATCAAAAAAAAAAAAAAAAAGCCTGTAAAAGATATGATTGCTTTAGTACTAATTTAAGGGTATCACATGAGGGGTGAATACTCGGGCAAACAATCACCCAAAGAACTCACGAAACGAATTGAATGGAGTCAAACTGTGTATCTGTCAGTGTCACATGATCTCTTTTCATTCAATTTCTAGGCCGCTTTACTACTATTTCGGGTGGAACTGGTGGGGAGGTTCACACTGGGTAAGGGTGGGGTTGCACCCTGGACAGCTTATCAGGCCATCGCAGGGCCAACACTCACACAAACACACACTCGCCTGTAGGGGGGATTTGGAACAGCCAATTATCCGAATGTGTACGTTTTTACTTAAAAAAAAAAAAAAAAAACGGCCTTAAATATTTGGTACAAAAAATGTGAAATCCGAAAGGCTCGATTGTTTCTCTGTATTATTTTAAGTTTAACAGTCTGTGAACTGCTGTAATTTGGGAGGAAACCAGAGTACCCAGATGAAAACCACACGAGCAAGGGAAGGACGTGCAAACTCCACACAAACACAAGCCGCGGAATCAAAGCCACTCCTTTTTGTTGTGATAACCACTGCGCCGCTGTGCTGCTTGTCACCTGATCTCTGGAATAATAATCCAGTAATAATCATGATGATAATAATAAATTCTTTCTGTAAGGTCCCAAACTTTGTTACAGAACATAAGTAATCAAATAATAATGATAAAAAACAAAAAGCTATCAGAACAAATTTGGGACAAAATATAACCTATGAATAATCATGAACTTTGTTATTAATAAAATATGGGGATGGCACAACTAAGATTCTGCCTGGAAGAGGCTGTCCCTGCAAATGCCACTCCTGAGGTAAATAGGGGGATTAAGATGGGAGAACTATCCAAACGGTCGAGTAATTCTTTACAGTTCTCGTACAAGCTACTGTATGGCTGAGGTAGACCTCATTTAACAGTGTCGCTTATCTTCAAGGACACTGCAGCAGCACCTTAAGACAACCATGTTGTCTCAACAACTTACTGAAAACTATGGCGAAGGGTGGAAAGAGCACAGCATGGAAACACACCATTTACAGACCATAAATGTTGGTGTATTTTATCAGCTAACAATCCCGTCCTTTTCCTCCATCTATCCGTCATCTCTTGTATGAGATCATAAATCTACGAGGCCACACAGTGGACGACTCATGTCCGGAGTATCTCGACAGTGTGTGGAGAATAGTTTGAACTACCGCTGGAAAAGAACAACAGTTGCTGGCCCAGGATCTGTGTGAACCCCACCCCACCCCACCCCACCGCACCCCACCGCACCCCACCGCACCCCACCCCACCGCACCCCACCCTTACATGGTTCCCTCATGTCTGAATCAGAGACATGAAGCGTTTGTAGGGAACCATGAGTTGGAGGCTGATTCTAAATTTAACTATTTTACTTTGAGAGTGTGATTTGTATAAGTGAGAAGGAACTTGTGGCTGGGCTGTGAGCGAGCTGTGCAATGATTCAGTAATGTGAGCTCATGATGGGAATCCCAGTACAGTGAGGACAGATTAGATTTGAGACCAATTCATCGTCAAACACACACCGGTGTAGAAATTTATATGCATATGATCTGGCTCCGAGTGGACATTGAGGTTAAGTAATGGTTTTGTCTGATGCCAGGGGCTTTTTCGGGAAATTTGGTGGTTTTGTCCTTGTGTGTTCCTGAGAAATTCAACTTGGAGAAAAGAATGAAAAGGCCTGAATAGCCTTGTCTGAGTGAAACTTTATTGCAATATCGTCTCTGTGCGGTTTGGTATTGATTGCTTTGATTCAAACCGAGTTTTTGGTCCATTTTTGATCGAGAGTGTGATGGAGGATTTGGTTAAAGGGGAGGATTGTACTCGTAATGTAGGACTGAAGTCAACTTGAGTGGTCTGTAAGATCTAGAAGCTCTTAAGCAGCAAATCAGATTTCTTCTTGTGGTCAAAACAAGAATGATTCTATTAGCATTTTATTCAATAATAACATTGATTGAGTAAATTAATATTTTCAATTCTCAGATTCTCAAACCTGATTGATCTGAATTCCATTACTAAGTTTATACGTACAGGGATCCCTCACTTTCCGTGGTTATTTGAGACCAAGATCCCCACGTGACCATCGAAATCCGCGAAGTAGAATCACCTCCCAACCGTCGTATACGTACATGTATATATTTTTTTTTTCTCGCATAATTGGCCTTGTTTTTGTGGCATTTTCCTTCAATTTTTTCCCCCAATTCTTCCTTAATTTCCTTATTTTTTAATTCAATTATTTTTTTTTTACTTTTTTTTTAAAACTGCGATGCACTGAAGCCGCATGAATTGAAGCGTGAAGTAGCGAGAGATCCCTGTATATTATTTCATGCTCAATCAATCATGCTGGGTATCTGCCTCCCAGAAGACACTTGCTTCAACCATTATCTTGTCTGTTTGTCCATCTATCGAACACTTTAAAGCTTTGAAATAAAGGCTAAAGGTTGTTGCCTCCATCACTGGTGCACCAATATGGTTCGAGTTCGTCTTTCCGGGAGGTAGGTCTTCAGAAACAGAGTTGCATACCCCAGATTTAATGCTATGTATCATGATTGTAGGGCAGAACGAAGGTTCTGAGTTCAAGCCCCATACCTGGCAAGGGTGTTTCTATATCCAGTTTGCATGTTCTCCCCGGACTTGTGTGGGTTTCCCCCGGGTGCTCTAGTTTGCGCCTACAATCCAAACGTGTGCACAGTAGGATAATTGGATATTCTTAATTGCCCTTAGATTTAAATGTGAGCCATTGTTTGTTGGTCTTGCGATTGTGTGTTGAGCTGTGCAGGGTGTGTCCTGTCTTTGTCCTGTGTCGGCTGAGATAAGCCTTTGCCTCGCCATGATCCTAAAAAAAAAAAAAAGAACTTCATCTCATTCTATTTTGTGTGTGTGTGTGGGTGTATGTAGCCGGCCCCCTACTTACGAAGACCCTTGGTTACGAAATCCACGGGTAACGAAGATCTTTCCGTCCCCAGGATACGAATACAACCCCCTCTTATGAAAAGAAATTCAAGATTCAAACACGCCAATCAAAATTTCACAATACGCGAGTTGCTCTCTCATTGGCTGTCTCGCAACATCTCGCCCCACTGGCCTCCCAGATAGAGACAGAAAGAAGCTTAACTCTTTAGTTTAGTTTTTTAAGTTGTTTAATTCAGTAAATGTTTAATAAATGTGGGCGGATTTGAGCTCATCTGGAATTCTGATCCCTCAAGGAATCAAATTAAAGATGAGTTTGTCAAGCAGGGAATGCGCTTTGAATTCCACATCTTGTGGGCGTGGCCTGCAGCGCGCACGAGAGAGAGGTGTGTGTGTGTTAAAAAATGTTTAATAATGGTTTAATTAATA
Organism: Plotosus lineatus; assembly: GCA_024760905.1. Taxonomy (NCBI): domain Eukaryota; kingdom Metazoa; phylum Chordata; class Actinopteri; order Siluriformes; family Plotosidae; genus Plotosus; species Plotosus lineatus. The sequence continues at coordinate 62,674,757 of CM045732.1, forward strand.
AATATGTTAATAAAATGGTTTAATAAATAATTTTCTTTGACTTTTAACACATTTCATACAAAATTGTTGTACAGAACTTTTATCATTTTTAAAGGGTTTATGGGGTTTATTCAGTCCGAAGACTGGAGTCTTGGAAAGAATTAGGCATTTAACTTGTAAAATACGACCCCTCTGACGAAATCCCCGCCTTACGAAAAAGGCTCTGGAACAGATTAATTTTGTAAGTAGGGGACCGACTGTGTGTGTGTGTATGTGTGTATGTATATATATATATATATATATATATATATATATATATATATATATATCTATATATATATATATCTATATATCCCACATCACACAGTAATATATATATTAGTGTGTGATATGTGTGTGTGTCTATATGACAGTTTGTGCAGTTGAAAGTTGATCACAAAACCCACATCTTGGTTTATTTTCTAAGAAATATTTTATTCTTCACTATTCATAGCATGATTTTCATATTCTTAATTTGTTACTAACTCTTAATAATTATTATTTATATTTTATTTATTTATAATTCTTTAAATATTAAATTGTATATTTATTTTATAATTATCCCACGCTCACCCTCAGATATCAAAGTTTACTGTCTACATTTTCCTTTCTCTGCTTTCTCATCAGCCATTGTGTGTGCATCTCGTGAGGTGATGAGGAGTAAACGGCTGACTCAGGTTTTGGAGGTGGTCCTGGCCTTTGGGAACTTCCTGAATAAAGGCCATAGAGGGAATGCTTTTGGCTTCAAAGTGTCCAGTTTGAACAAGATCGTAGACACCAAGTCAAGTATAGACAGGTCAGTGCTCAATCTAAATTGTGACTTGAGTGAATGCTGCATTATGGGATATTGAGGTTGGTGGTTTTTGGCCCTTGAGGAATAATGTGGTGTCTGTCAATGTACTCAAATATTAATGGCCTCCAAGAGCAGATAACTGTTTAATCAAATGGTCATGTGAACAACACTGTCCGCACGTTATGGCAGGTTAAAAATCATTAGAGCTCAGTATTTCGGCCATTATTAAGATTATTTTAGTTTTTCTACATCTACAAAGTAAACCGGGTAAAGAATTTTACTACTACAACTTTATCTACTCAAATTAATTTTTCTAACACAAATACTTTCACATATGTCTTTAATAATAAAGCTAATCAAGGTTAATAACGCAGAACAAATTTTATATCACATTCATATTAATTACGGAAATCATGTGCACTGGCATACAAGTTGTTTTGAAAAAGGAAATACAATCATTTCATGATGTACTGTATTGACCCAGACCTTTCAAACTGTCAAACCGCATAAGTGCACGCAGATTTGTATTGACCGGATGGTTGGTTTGTTTATTTATTTGTAGTGAAACAATTCAGGCTTTGAATTAAATATTTTGGATGTGAATGTATGTGTTAGTGATTTGGAATAGTCATGTTACGTACTGTATGCACTCATCTCTCACAGGAGTATCACCATGTTGCACTACCTGATCATGGTTTTTGAGAAGAACTATCCTGACACCCTCAACGTTCAGCAGGATCTGCTCAGCATACCAGAGGCAGCAAAAGTCAAGTGAGTCACATGTTCAACTTCATGCATATTTTGGCGTATATATTAATAAAAAAATTAAATCCAAGAAAATTATTAACATTACAGAGACGCACGAGTTATTTTTTTTTTACAATAGCATGTGAAGAAATGTAATTCCTCTTATACCACAAAATTGCAGGATTATTTATTAAGGCAGGGCATTACTTTATATCCATTTATAGCTATAAACACTGCTCACAAGACGGGTTTAATAAAAATATAGTCGGCTCCCTACCTATAAAATTAATCCGTTCCAGAGCCTTTTTCGTAACGTGGGGATTTCGTCAGTAGGGGTCACATTTTACATGTTAAACGCCTAATTCTTTACAAGGCTCCAGTCTTTGGACTGGATAAACCCTTTAAAATGATAAAATGTTTAAATGGTTTAATAAATAATTTCCTTTTACTTTTAACACATTTCATACAAAATTGGTGTACTTTTATCAACATAGTAAACCATTTTATTAACATTTATGAATGAAACCATTATTAAACATTTTTAACACACACACACACACACCCCTGTCTGTCTCCCTCTCTCTCTCTCGCACGCGTGCTGCAGGCCATGTCCACAAAATGTGGATTTCAAAGCGCATTCCCTGCTTGACAGATCGAAGGTCCAAACTCAACTTTAACTTGATTTCTTGAGTGATCAGTATTCCAGATGAGCTCAAATGCGCCCACACTTATTAAACATTTACTGAATTAAACAACTTAAAAACTAAACTAAAAACTAAAGCGTTAAGGTTCCTTCTGTCTTTATCTCTCTCGGAATTACAGTACCTGTTTGAAAGATCAGAGGTCCTCACTGTATTTCTGCTTTAAGGTCTCCTTCTGGTTCTGCGTCATCCCTCCTAGCCAATGGGAGGCCAGCGGGGAGACAGCCAATGAGAGAGAAACTTGCGCATCGTGTGAAATTTTGATTGGCGTGTTTGAATTTTGAATTTCTTTTCGTAAGAGGGGGTTGTTTTCGTATCCCGGGGACGAAAACTTAGGAAAATGATCTTCGTAACCCGGGGATTTCGTAAGTAGGGGGCCAACTGTATCTATATTATTTTTTTGTGTGTGTGTGTGTGTGTGTGTGTGTGTGTATATATATATATAACAAAAGGACAGGACAAAGACTTTCTATTGAAACTCCATTTATCACTACAGATCTGTTTCGAGGGGTGGTGAAACCATATATATAATATTCTTCTATAATCACCTGAAGAGAGAGGATGGTTTCACCACCCCTCGAAACAGATCTGTAGTGATAAATGGAGTTTCAATAGAAAGTCTTTGTCCTGTCCTTTTGTTATTTGCTCTACCAAAAAGTATTGAGCACTCTGCTACGGAAGGATCTACTCAGAAAATCCTCTATATATATATATATATATATATATATATATATATATATATATATATATATACATATACATATATACACACACACACACACACACAGTGGAACCTCAACTTACGAAAGCCCCAACAAACAAAAAATCCAGGTTACGAAAAATATTTTCCTAAACTTTTTGTCTCTGGATATGAAATAAGTATCCATAAGATAGCCTCCCATTGGCTATCTCCCAACATCCTGCCCTGCTGGCCTCCCATGGGCAAGGAGGGATGACGTAGCTCCCTCCCATTGGCTATCTCCCAACATCCTGCCCTGCTGGCCTCCCATGGGCAAGGAGGGATGACGAGCTCCTCCCATTGGCTATCTCCCAACATCCTGCCGTGCTGGCCTCTCATGGGCAAGGAGGGATGACGTAGCTCCCTCCCATTGGCTATCTCCCAACATCCTGCCCTGCTGGCCTCCCATGGGCAAGGAGGGATGACGTAGCTCCCTCCCATTGGCTATCTCCCAACATCCTGCCCTGCTGGCCTCCCATGGGCAAGGAGGGATGACGTAGCTCCCTCCCATTGGCTATCTCCCAACATCCTGCCCTGCTGGCCTCCCATGGGCAAGGAGGGATGACGTAGCTCCCTCCCATTGGCTATCTCCCAACATCCTGCCCTGCTGGCCTCCCATGGGCAAGGAGGGATGACGTAGCTCCCTCCCATTGGCTATCTCCCAACATCCTGCCCTGCTGGCCTCCCATGGGCAAGGAGGGATGACGTAGCTCCCTCCCATTGGCTATCTCCCAACATCCTGCCCTGCTGGCCTCCCATGGGCAAGGAGGGATGACGTAGCTCCCTCCCATTGGCTATCTCCCAACATCCTGCCCTGCTGGCCTCCCATGGGCAAGGAGGGATGACGTAGCTCCCTCCCATTGGCTATCTCCCAACATCCTGCCCTGCTGGCCTCCCATGGGCAAGGAGGGATGACGTAGCTCCCTCCCATTGGCTATCTCCCAACATCCTGCCCTGCTGGCCTCCCATGGGCAAGGAGGGATGACGTAGCTCCCTCCCATTGGCTATCTCCCAACATCCTGCCCTGCTGGCCTCCCATGGGCAAGGAGGGATGACGTAGCTCCCTCCCATTGGCTATCTCCCAACATCCTGCCCTGCTGGCCTCCCATGGGCAAGGAGGGATGACGTAGCTGCTTTGAGCAGCAGCTTGTTTCATGAGGTTTTCGAGTGTTGCAGCATTATTTTTTGACTCAGGCTTTTAACCTTGCATAAACATTTGTAAGATTATAACTCTGCTAAAAGACATGGTCATTTAAAAAAAAAAAATCAAACAATGCACAAGTTGCTCTCCATTGTCTGTTTTCATATTATGATGTGTTTATAAACTGCTAAAATCTACTAATAGTTCACTTTGTTTCCATGTAGTGTGTACTTAATCATTCAATGGGGTTTAGTGAGACACCATACACAGCCTGTGCACCTGCCCATGTGTGCTCTCGGAACTCACCTGTGTCTGTTATGATTTAAAAATGTCATTGCTTTTAATACTCTTTTTGCTTCTATTCCTGTGTAGTATGCATGTTAACACAATTACTTCCCTCATCGTTATGTTGAACCAAAAAGACCATTGACTACCCAGTGACCAGATGGGTTCAGTAGTTCACTAGTGCTGTGGTAGAATGCACTGTAGTGTTAATGCATATTTATTATCGTCAATCTTCTTTTTATATAAAGTGATCTTTGGTGAATGAGTCTAATTCAAGTTATGATCACACAGACTTTTTTTTTTTAACTGAAGCCTAATGTTTGATTTGTTGCTGCTATGTGCACAGTCTGGCTGAACTGGAGAAGGACGTCTACAGTATAAAGAGTGGACTGAAGTCTCTGGAAGCAGTGAGTATTTTATTATACATTCCTGTGGCTTATTCAGATTCTATTAAGAACAATACAGAGGACTGGCAGGCTATTGTAGCGCGTCTAATGCAAGTCTAATGTCTGAGTCTGTAAGCCTTTAAATATTGCTGCCAATTAAAGGAATGATTCCGTGTCCAAAAAAAGTCAAATTACACTGTTTTGTACAGACCCCAAATGAAATCAATTGGCAAAGAAATATCAGAAGTCCCTTATGAATTAGATGTCGCATATTGTCAGTGCAGTACAGGCAGTGCTGGTCTAGTGGTGAAGGTGCTGGATCACTGATCCTGAGGTTGGGGGTTCAAGCCCCACTCAACACAGGTTGTCACTAACCTTAACCCAACCCAAACGCCCCCAGTGTGCAGATAACTGGGTTAGCAAAGGCCAGCCATGTCTGTCACTGTCTATGGCGTGAGGTTCATGTAAAAGGACCATTGCTGACTTTTGACAAGAGTAGCTGCAAAGCAGTCAGCGTGTTTCGACCCTGCGATGGCCTGGTGAGCTGTCCAGGATGTACTCTGCCCTCGCCCGGAGTCGGCTGGGATGGGCGCCAGCCTCCCTGCAACGTTGATTAGGATTAAGCGGTTACAGAAAATTATTATATCAGTAGAAGTATCGAGTTCATTTCTTGGAATGTTCCATATATCCATATGTGCCTCAATTTTAGGTGTAGTCCAATATTATACACGAAATACAGTCGTTTCTTTTATTTTACAAAATATCTGAATCACATATTTATTGTTTAATTAAGTAGGTAAAGTCTGTTGGGCTTTCTAAACCCGAGCCTTTTTCTTTTTCTTTTTTTTTTTTTTTTTTACTGGTACATATTTATACTGCTGATTTGAAGGAAGTCAGTGACTGCAAAGTAGTAGTTGGTGAGAGTGTTGCCAAACAGCATAGGATGGTGGTGTGCAGGATGACACTGATGGTGAGAAAAGTGAAAAAGGCAAAGGCAGAGCAGAAGACAAAGTGGTGGAAGCTGAAAAAGGAAGAGTGTTGTGTTGTGTTCAAGGAGGAGTTGAAACAGGCTTTGGGTAGTCAGGAAGTGCTTCCAGAGGACTGGACAACCACAGCCAATGTGATCAGGGAGACCGGTAGGAGAGTACTTGGTGTGTCCTCTGGAAGGAAAGTAGATAAGGAAACTTGGTGGTGGAATGAGGAAGTGCAGGAGTGTGTACAAAAGAAGAGGTTAGCCAAGAAGAAGTGGGACATTGACAGGACCGAAGAGAGTAAACAGGAGTACAGGGAGACACAGCGTAAGGCGAAGGTAGCAGTGTCAAAGGCCAAACAGAGGGCGTATGATGACTTGTATGATAGGTTGAACAGTAAGGAGGGAGAAAATGATCTATACAGGTTAGCACAGCAGAGAAATAGAGATGGGAAAGACATGCAGCAAGTTAGTGATAAAGGACAGAGAGGGAAATGTATTGACTGATGACAGAAGTGTGCTGGGAAGATGGAAAGAGTACTTTGAAGAGCTGATGAATGAAGAAAATGAGAGAGAAAAAAGAGTAGAAGGGGTGACCGTTGAGGAGCAGGAAGTAGCAAAGATTAGTAAGGGAGAAGTGAGGAGGGCATTGAAGAGGATGAAGAGTGGAAAGGCAGTTGGCCCTGATGACATACCAGTTGAGGTATGGAAGTGTCTAGGGGAGGTAGCAGTAGATTTTCTGACAAGAATATTCAACAAGGTCTTAGAAAGTGAGCAGAGGCCAGAGGAATGGAGGAGAAGTGTGCTTGTGCCCATTTTTAAGAACAAGGGAGATGTACAGAGTTGTGGCAACTACAGAGGGATAAAGTTGATGAGCCATACAATGAAGCTATGGGAAAGAATAGTGGAAGCAAGACTAAGGGCAGAGGTCAGCATTTGTGAACAACAGTTTGGTTTCATGCCAAGAAAGAGCACCACAGATGCAGTGTTTGCTTTGAGGATGTTAATAGAGAAGTACAGAGAAGGTCAGAGGGAGCTGCATTGTGCCTTTGTGGATCTGGAGAAAGCATATGACAGGGTGCCGAGAGAAGAACTGTGGTATTGTATGAGGAAGTCTGGAGTGACAGAGAAGTATGTTAGAGTGGTGCAGGACATGTATGAGAGATGTAAGACAGTGGTGAGGTGTGCTGTTGGTGTGACAGAAGAGTTCAAGGTGGAGGTGGGACTGCATCAAGGGTCAGCTCTCAGCCCCTTCTTGTTTGCTATGGTGATGGACAGGCTAACAGACGAGGTTAGACAAGAATCTCCATGGACTATGATGTTTGCAGATGACATCGTGATCTGTAGTGAGAGCAGAGACCAAGTGGAGGAAAATCTAGAGAGGTGGAGGTATGCTCTGGAAAGGAGGGGATTGAAGGTTAGTCTTAGTAAGACAGAATACATGTGTGTGAACGACAAGGACCCAAGAGGAACTTTGAGGTTACAGGGGGCAGAGATAAAGAAGGTGGAGGATTTTAAGTACTTAGGCTCAACAATCCAGAGCAATGGAGAGTGTGGAAAAGAGGTGAAGAAGCGCGTGCAGGCAGGTTGGAATGGATGGAGAAAAGTATCCGGTGTGATGTGTGATAGGAGAGTATCGGCAAGAATGAAGGGAAAAGTGTACAAGACGGTGGTGAGGCCAGCAATGTTGTATAGTTTAGAGACAGTGGCCCTGGGGAAAAGACAGGAGTCAGAGTTGGAGGTAGCAGAGATGAAAATGTTGAGGTTCTCTTTGGGAGTAACGAGGATGGATAGGATCAGAAATGAGTACATCAGAGGGACAGCACATGTTAGATGTTTTGGAGACAAAGTCAGAGAGGCTAGATTGAGATGGTTTGGACATGTACAGAGGAGGGATAGTGAGTATATTGGTCGTAGGATGCTGAGGTTGGAACTACCAGGCAAAAGGCCCAGAGGAAGACCAAAGAGAGAAGATTTATGGATGCGGTGAAGGCGGACATGAAGGTCGTTGGAGTAAGAGTAGAAGATGCAGAGGACAGGGAGAGATGGAGGCAGATCATTTGCTGTGGCGACCCCTGAAGGGAACAGCCGAAAGGAAAAGAAGAAGATATTTATACTGCTGGGTGAATAGAGGCACACCTGTGGTTAAGACAGTGCTTCTCAAATAGTGGGGCGCACCGTATGATTCTTGGGGGGGGGTGCCGGGTGGAGCGCGTATGACCCTGGGGAACATGCTTTTCTGGAATTGTGTACGAGATTTAAGTGCAATTGCACCTCCACTCCACTAGTTGGCAGTAGCACTATGTTGTAGCGGTTTTTCGCATGAGCAAACGATATAGCGCACAGTCAACAACCCCTCAAGAAACAACACAGAAAAATTTCTACCAGCAACAAAGAGAAAGGTGGACAGAGAGACGAGATATTGAGACATAAATTGAATGAGTTGAAATCAGGAAGTATTTTTTTTTAATTTCAGGCACATTGGTGCACTTTAAATCTTTTATGTTAAAGATTAACAAAAAAAAAATTTAATTAAGTTTTTCTTTATTGTAAGTTGAACAATATTTCTTTCTTTTTTGTTTTTAACGTTAATTCAGACACAATGTTATGCAGAGGTGTACTAATAATTTTATATTTATATATTAATGCTATTAACATCGTTTGGGGGGGGGGCACAAAAATAATTGAGAAGCACTGGGTTAAGACCTTGCTCAGGGGTCTTGGTACAGTTGGGAGGGGGATGTCTAACTGGGATTTGAACATACAACCTCCCAATCATGAGCGCAGTACCCTAACCACTATGCCACCGGCCTTACTTGTTTAATTAAAGTTGGCATTATTTAAATTATTTCTACGTGTGTATGTGTGTGTGTGTAATTGCACACACACACACACACACACACACACACACACACACAAACACAATTACAATTTTGTATAATTGATGGTAAACAGATGGCCACTAAACTGATTTTCAAATATCTTGTATTGTCTTGGTGTCAGAGACCTTGAGTGAGACTTTCATTACACATGCCAGCAGCATTAAAGGAAATCAAACGTGTCTTGGCTGACGAACCTCATTTACAGTACAGCGGGAACTACGTTGTTATCATATCGTTTTGGACTATTGCTCTAAAATCCTGTTAAATTGAAAACGAAGCCAGTGATGAAAGGATAAAACGAGTGATTTTGTCTGAGGAGCCAGTACGGCTCCCATTTTGTGTGTGTGTGCGCGCAGCTGTTTCTGTTCATGATTTGTGCAAATGTGTTGCAAATTAGAAAGAGTTAGCGGTTGCTAATTTAGTGAAGGCACCGTTCAGCTGCGAATTCGGACAAGTCACGCTCTGCAGTGTGCTGTTTCTCTTCATTTTTACAGTTTCAGAAAGGAAATGCGGCTCAATTCATACTTTCGCCGCTCCAAACGAGAGCGAGGCAATTATCTGTGATGTATGCTTATGGGCGAATTCAGTAAGCGATTAAAGCGAGAAGCATGTAGGGGAACACGGCCAAGCAAAGCCATGACTCAGAATTAAGAACCTGCATTAATCATGGAAATTAAAAACAGCAGAATAGCGCAAAGACGCCAGAAGCCCGAAGCACTGTATTGACAAATGATTATCAGAAAAGGGTTTAAAAAAAAAAAAAAAAAAAAAAAAACCTGGAAGTGAAATCTGATTTGTGCTGTTTTATAAACGTTGGCTTGTCGGTGTAACCCACAGGAGCTGCAGTATCAGCAAAGTCGGCCACTCGACCGAGGAGACAAGTTCATCCCTGTGGTCAGTGATTTCATCACGGTGGCGAGTTTCAGCTTCTCCGAGCTGGAAGATCTGCTGAATGAGGCTAAAGACAAGGTGAGCTTCAGCTGATTGCATAATCATCACTATCAGTGAGCTCGTCCGAAAAGCGTCGGCCAAAAATTCTGAGTCTTGATGTAATTACGACAGCTGCATGATGATGATGATGATCATCATAGAAAACCACCAACTGCACGTCTTCTGTGCTCCAGGAAACATATTTATACAGCATTCATCAAAGCCAGATGTAATTGCACACACAACTTTAATAGGGATGCAGAGTGCGTGCTTTACGTCGCCTCCCCCAGTCCCTGATTCTGCAAGTGTTCCTTTTACGTTTGCTTTGAGAGCCATTGTTAAGACGTGAGGTGTTTTCCCAGCGCTTTCCTTTCACTGCTTGTGAGAAGAGATCACGCTGCAGGACGGGCCCTCTTTTTCTGTTCTCTTTCTCACAAGAGCCTGTCGTCCTGCCAAGCTCATGCATGTGCCGTGAAGGGAAGGGAGAGTGTGAGAGACTGAGAGAAGTCTTTGTGCACCCTTCCTGGTGCGCTATGATGACTTAAACATCCTGGGGAAGCCTGGTAACTGGGCCGGAGTCCTTCAGAGCATTCCCCCCCCCCCCCCCCCCCCCCACTCTCCTCATGCGAGGAGGCAGAAAGAGAAAGAGCACTCTTGTTTGAAACGTGGCATGAAGGCTCAGTCCCCATGCTGCACTGCGTCTCTGTCTTCAGGGAATACAAGTATTCTGAAGGCCTTCTTTTTCTCCTCCACTTTTCTTCCTGTTAACAGAAGTGGATTAGGTTGATTTGGTCTGAGTAATCTTCCTCTGCATAGACTGATGACATGGTGCCAGACTCCCCACTTAACCACACAGTGAATCCACCCAGTGTTTGTCTGATTATTTATTTTAATGACCAGTGTAAAAATGAAAAGTCTGTTCTGAGTCGCTTTACAGCAAGAGGTTGACCTTGAAAGTTGATTTGCACTAAAGGAACAAAGGCACTGCTGTATTTCTGCAGCTCATTCTGTTTCCTCCGGCTACCTGAGCAGCCCGACTGGTTTACTGTTCTTTAAAATATTTTAAATTAAGCTTAAATATTCATTTCCCGTCCATGAGCATATCTGAATTTTACTCACTGGGGGGGGGGGACACAGTTTAATATTAATTTAACATGAATACAGTGGTCCCTCACCTTACGAAATTAATCCGTTCCGGAAGTGGTTTCGTAACCTGGATTTTTCATAAGCTGAACTGCATTTTACATGTAAAACGCGTGACTCGTTCCAAGGCTCCCAATACTACCCCCCAAACCCTTTTAAAATTATAAAAGCATACCTTTTAAAGGCCTTATTCTGCTTCAATGTCGTGTGTGTGTGTGTGTGTGTGTGTGTGTGTGTGTGTGCGTGTGTGTTGACCATGTCTTCTTAGCAGAGTGATAATCTTACAAATGTTTATGCAAGGTTAAAAGCCTGAGCCGAAGTTGCAATGAGCACACTTGAAAAACTCACGAAACAACAGTAACTCTGTCCTTTACACGAAAAGCATCATGGGTATTATGGAGGTGCAGCTCCATAATAGCCAATGGGAGGGAACGGCGTTATCCCTCCTAGCCAATGGGAGGCCAGCGGGGCGGGATGTTGGGAGATAGCCAATGGGAGATCAACTCGTGCATTATTTGAATTTTTGAGATGGTGCTTTCGTAATGTGAATTTGTTTCGTATCCAGAGACAAAAATTTTAGGTATATGCGTTTCGTAACCTGGATTTTTTTCGTTTGTTGAGACTTTCGTAAGATTAAGTACCACTGTATTAATGTTGATAACATTCTAAGCAAAATTCTAATTTTTACGGATAGAATTTCCGAGGTGTTGACAGGATCTGCTTTTGGCGGATGATGTCCTCTTGGATTCATCAAGCCAGGGCCTCCAGCTCTCCCTGAAGAGGGAGCCGAGCCACGAATCAAAGCTCTTGATTTACCAGTCGCTCGACATTCCAACCCTCACCGATGGTCACGAGCTTTGGGTAGTTACCGAAAGAACAAGATCACGGATATAAGCGGCTGAAATGAGATTCCTTCACTGGGTGGCGGGGCTCTCCTTTAGAGATGGGGTGAGAAGCTCAGTCATCCAGGGAGATCTTGGAGTAGAACTGCTGCTTCTCCACGTTGTGAGGTGGCTCAGGCATTTGGTTAGAATGCCTCCCAGGTGTGGTGTTTCGGGAATGTCCAACCAGGAGGAGACCCCGGGGTCGAACCAGAACACACTTAGAGGGATTATGTATTACGGTTCATCTGGGAACGCCTCAGTGTCTCCCGGAAGAGCTTTAGGAAGTGGCTGAGGAGAGGAATGTCTGGACCTCACTGCTTAGGCTGCTTCCCCGGGAGGAGGCGGAGGAGGAGGAGGATGATAACGACATTGTAAGCGAACAGCCATCGCCAACGATAGTTATTCAAAGCAAATTGGTTTTATATAATATTTCTGTGGAAAGGTTATGCAGCACAGATGATGGATTACTATGTACTACACAGGAGCTGCGCAATCTGATTGGTTCAGGATTATAAATCATTGTTCTGAGTGATAATTGCCTAAATCAATAAAATTCACTGCCAATTGGTCGCAGGCTCTTGGACCAGGTAACTTCATCATTATCATGTAAAAAATTAAGCAATAAAAATCTAATTTTGGTTTGTTTTTCCTTTTATTTTTCTCTGAGGGTAGAGAGGTTAAATTAGAACAGTGAAGGTTAAACACCTTAATTTTGCTTCCGTCATGACTTGAAAAGGGAGAAAAAAAATCTAATTCACTTCATTTAATTTATTCATTCGTTCATTAATTTTCTGAGTCCCTTAATCCTAATAAGTGTCGCAGGGAGGCTGGTGCCCATCTCATCCAACACTGGGTGAAGGCAGAGACTACACTGGACAGCTCGCGAGGCCATCGCAGGGCACAAAGACGCTGACGGCTATGCAGCCTACTATTGAAGAAAGGTTTCATTTCTCATTTTTCCTTTCCATGCCTGTCACCATAAACAATTAGAGGCATGGATGGCCTTGGATAACCCAGTTATGAGCATTGGGCACGGCAGTAGCAGCAATAACAACCCATTGACAGTGAGGCTTGATAACCTGACTTTGGAATCAGTTATCCAGGCCTCACCATCAGACCACCACTGCCCTACATTTAAGTATATATGATGAGACACAAAGTTAATTAAAAGTTAAATACATTATAAAAGAGCATATCTTCACCTCCCTGCCACTTAAAGTAATGTCGCTTGTCTGTCGGCCATAAGTGCAATACATCCGCGAGATCCATAATTCATCAGGTTGTTGCAATAAACACACAAGACCTTGCCGGCAATGTCCGATTTCTTTTTGAAACTCGCCAAATGTTTCCGATACGTTCTGAGTTTGTTTGCTGATTTTCACCTCAAATTTCACAATCTTTTCTATCCAGTCCCACTTAAACTTATTCTTAACATCCTTATCTATTTCTGACACGCGGGATTCCTCTTCTTTCGTTAAAGTTTGCACCATTTTAAACACAACACGCTGCCATTTGCATTCAGCCGAGTCACTTTACGTTAAGCTTAAAACAGCCAATCAACGAGCGGCTTACAATATGTGAGGCGCTTCACCGAAAGTAGGCACTTGTAGCAAGTACACTTGTTTGTGCTTGAGACAAAGCGCGGCTTATCCAGACTTCTGATCTTTCAAGTGAGCAAGGGTGCCGTTGAATACTTATTTAGTACTCCGCCTTCACTTGCTCACTTGAAAGATCGTAAGTCCGGAGAAGCGGCGGTTTGTCTCAAGCACAAGCAAGTGAACTTGCCAGAAGCGCCCCTATACCCCCTCTAAAATTTTCTCCTCGGATTTAGACGATTCACAGAAATTGCCAATTTGAGATAAAAACCGCGGTATTCCATGGAAAATTTCCATGTATGCAATTAAGTACAAAATTAGGGAAAGAAAACAATTCAACTGAATAGATATATTTGTGGTCTAGTGGTATAGGGCGTTGGATCGCTGATGCAAAGGTTGGGGGTTCGAGTCCCACTCTCCACAAGGTTGTCACTGTCCCCCCCAGTGCAGCTAACTGGGTTATCAAAGGCCGGCCATGTCTCTCACTGTCTATGGTGAGAGGCATGTAAAAGAACCATTGCTGACTTTCGTAAAGAGTAGCTGCAAAGTCGTCAGCGTGTTTCTGTCCCTTGCTAAAAAGGGTTGTGACAGGAAGGGCATCCGACGTAAAAACCTCTGCCAAATCAAACGTGCGAATCAGATGATTCGCTGTGGCGACTCCCAAGTAAAAAGGGAAAAAGCCGAAAGGAAGACGGACAGATATATTTTCCGAACAGATACTGTAGGCGCATCGTAAAACTTTACACCATGGAGAAGAGCAGTTCGGTGACTAGGCCCAACTGTCCATGACGAATGTAGCAGGACGGAGTAATTTTGTATTCCTTCATGCGGGGAAACTAAAATGCTAACGCTCTACTGCATCGCTGTTTCATACTGTCGGAATACAGAGAACACGGCCAAACTCTCGGTGGGACGGAAGCCAGCATGAGCTCGGATAAATGCTAGATCTCGCTGGTGTAAATCTACTGTGGATTTAGGATGCTATTGGCAGTCGCAGCAGTCTGACCTTAAAATGGATTTACACTTTTAGAACAGAAATTGTATCTAAAGGAAGGACTTATTTTAGCTTTTAACACCACGGTGCCTCCAACCCGGGCAAAGATCGAATGAGCAGGACCTGGGAGAATGTGGTTATCTTTTTTATTTATTTATTTTTTTAATTCATTTCAATTCTGATGTCAAACTTTAAAGTTATAAATAAAGAGATAATTATGTAAATTCTACTAAAATATGGACCCCCCCCACACACACACACACACACACACACACACACACCTATCCATTTTTTTCTCTCCGTCTTCTTTTCCCCCTCTGTTCCTCATGTCTGTCACATCCTCTTCTTTCTCTCTTTATACCCCATCTCTGTCTCCCTGTGTTCTTTCTCTTTCTCCTTTCTTTGTACCTCTTCGCTCACATTTCCCTCTTTCTATTCATGCTCTCTCTCTCTCTCTGGCAGCAGTCAGGGTGGACAGGTGGTAGTGATAAGAAGGCATATGGTAGTCTAATGAGGTGTGACCTCATCCATCATGCACACCGGCGCAATCAGGCCTTTTCTTGAGGGTGTGCACTGTTAGTGGTTGTAGTTGAGATTGATGTAATTCACTCAGTACTACATCAGCAGGGAAGACCTGATCCGCTGGCCTGGCGCACACCGGGTACTCGGTTTTCCACTGCATGCATTTACACATTGATAAAGTGCTATAATACCGCAGCGTTTTATTTCAGGTTTGTGACTTTATTCCATCTCCTATTTGCTAGATTGCAGTAGTTAAATATTCACCTATTTCTCAAACAACCTGCTGCGCTTTTGACTGTTTTGGTGTTTTATTGATAAAATGCATTTAGTTGCATTATGACAAAAAGGACTGATGTACATCTGGGTGAGGTGGAGTTAATTTTTTTAAAAAACGTATTAAAAAGCCCATGCTGAGGAACTACGACTGTATTTTCCATCACACAGCAGATGAGTTTTGTATAACGGATCCACAATTGTCGCGTACGTGTACTTTTGTAATCTATATTGTGTTCGAATGATCTCGTCTTCACTGGGTTTTAAAAACAATAATAGACAAACATGTAGTATGTGGAATAAATGGTGCAGCGGTGTGTATTAATGCTAACCGAGTCGGTTCAAAATACACCATAGCACTTATTCACTTGGGTTTAAAGTACACGGGTCACCTGACAAGCCTTTGTCGTGGTTAAAATGGGGAAACTTGAACAACAAAAATCTTGCTTTAACTTGTTTTCGTTCTGTTCCTGCATCGTACTACTAAAGCTCTGAAAAGGGTTTAAAGAGTCACCTGTTATTCTCTGCACTACGAGCTCGCCTGCATCCGTCGTGATTTAAAAAGTAAACTAAAAATAAACCATCAAAGTCTCATTTAGTGCGTGTTTATGATTCAGTGTGTGTGTGTGTGTGTGTGTGTGTGTGTGTCAGTGTCACTGGCTCAGTAAAGGTCCACCTCAACCATAGCGTCTTTAGCACATAACAGTTAATACAGGGATCCCTCATTTTACACGGTTAATTGGGTTCGAGATCCCCGCCCAACAATTCCGCGAAGTAGGATCACCCCAAAACTGACACATACGTACATGTATGTGTGTATATAATATCAATAAATACACATTCAATGCTATAAATGTGTATAATAATTAAACATTAAAAAAAATGCATAAGATGTAAATAAAATATAAATACATACAGCGGCGCAGGCGCACGTACTCGGATGCGTACCTTACAAAAATGGAACTAGTTTTGATGGGAGGTTTTTTGGCTTTGTTTTGGGGTGGGGTTTTTTTTTGTTTTTTTTACATAATTGGCCTTGATTTTGCTGCATTTTCCTTAACTTTTCCTCTATTCTTCCTCAATTTCCTTATTTTTTAATTATATGAATATTTTTAGAAAAAAAATCACAATGCACCAACGCCGCATGAATTGAAGTAGCGAGGGATCCCCGTAAGAAGCAGCCCGAGCCTCACGAGAACGAGACCCTATAAATAAAGGATGAGCATCTTTTTTTTT
>CM045732.1:62695995-62713495 GCA_024760905.1 Plotosus lineatus
AGATCAAATTGGTAGGTCAGGACCTGGTACCATAATCAATCGACCAGAGTCCTGTTTGGGGGGGAGGGGGGGGGGTCTGGAAAGTATTTTGGGGAATTTCAGCAACTCCCCTTGAAAAACTGTTGTAAGACACTGCCATCCACATAGGTGCTGATACCCCATGTGCCTCTCTCTCCACCCACTGTATTTCTCTGGTGCTTTAACTAAGAGGACGATTGATGAATATGGGAACTATGAGAACGAAAGAGAGAGAGAAAGCAACCCATCTGACTAATGGGTCCAACTTATCCCAAACCCCCCCACCCCCCCACCCCCAGAACTGAGACAACTTTAAACCTGGAGACAAATGAAAAGGGTGAAATCCATTAATGTTGGAATGACCAGCTAGGAAAACAGGACACTGTGGTCTCAAGTCGGGTTGGCTGTGATACCCTTTAATCAAGTGCCTGCCCAAACCAGCACCATTCCGAAGGACAATATGGGGGACAAGTCTGAAAATTCCAAGAAAGCACATCACTTCAAGAAAAAGCCAGTGCCAAATCAATACACTCTGAGATAAAGACGATCCTGTAGGCACGCCTTGTTGACAAATAATTTTTTCCCCAATGATTGTGGCAGCATTACCTGGCGCCAAAGCAAAAATCAGGAAGCGAAAGATGTAGTAGACGGTTAATAAAAGCAAATAGAATGGCATTTTATATATTTATTTATATGATTAGCCAACGTGCTAATTTCAAAACCTTTTTTAATTGCTTGTATTTTCTAGTTTGTACTTCTAATACTTTTAATTTGATAGATTTCCCAAAAGAAAAAAAAATCATGTGATCCCCATCACTAGTGATGTTTGTTACCTGAAATCACCAAAGTAGTGCACTTCACGCATTGTGACAATTCAAATGATAAAGATGGTTCGTTTAGCCCAATAAATAGTTTGTAGCGCCACTGCTGACGCTTGTCGTCTTGGAAAAGCAGTTAAGTCGTACATTAATGAGCTCAAGATCCCTGTCCAGCCCACTCGTTTCATCTAATGTATGCGATATTGTTTCACGTTATGTATATTAAGTGTTTTGAAGTTGTAAAGATCATATGGGCGTTGTTGTATTTTGGATTAACGCGAAAAAGAAGGAAGGGAAAAACAAAAAAAAATTACTGACAAAGGGTATAATTGCCTTTTTGATGACTTAAGTATGAGCGAAGGAAATTGTGTACAAAGGGTCGGGTTTTTTTGTTTGTTTGTTTGTTTGTTTGTTTTTTAAATCTTTTGTGGTACTTGAGCTAGTCGGATGGAGTCGGAGGAAATTGGATGTCGTGGTGCATAAGTAACTGGTTGAAAAAAGCCCAAATTGAGATGTTTCGCTTTAACCTAGATTAGTTTGTTTGCTAGGCGGCACGGTGGCGTAGTGGTTAGCACGTCGCCCTCACAGCAAGAAGGCCTGGGTTCTATTCCCGGCCTGGGAATTTCTGTGCCGAGTTTGCATGTTCTCCTCGTGCTTGCGTGGGTTTTCTCTGGGTACTCCAGTTTCCTCCCACGGTCCAAAAAACATGCACAGTAGGTTAATTGGCTGTTCCAAATTGTCCGTAGGTTCACATTCTGCAGAAAACAATGGCAAACCACTGCACTATCCTTGCCAAAAAAACCTCCATGAAGATGATAATCAAGGTGTTATCCT
This sequence comes from Plotosus lineatus, assembly GCA_024760905.1. NCBI lineage: Eukaryota > Metazoa > Chordata > Actinopteri > Siluriformes > Plotosidae > Plotosus > Plotosus lineatus. The sequence goes on from CM045732.1 coordinate 62,697,666, forward strand.
TCATGGCAGGTCGCCAAGAGTCGTCCTACGACACAGAAGGTACCAGACCAGACCAGACCAGATTGTTTGCATCTTTTTTTTTCTTTTTCTGCTCCCTCCACATGGGAAAACCATAGTAAGAAGGTGGTCATAAGATCTTTTGTGACTTCTAGAGAAGGTGTTCAATCTTGCTTGGATTTAGGACTGTGCTGTTGACTGTGTGCAAGGCCAAGGTCTCTGTACTACACTGTGCTAACAGGACACTTGGATATTTCATCATTACACCAATGGTGGGACTTGACCCTGCTTACAGTGAGTTCTCATTATTCTTCTCAGATAGATAGACAGGTTTCCTCCTTCACATGGATGCTGTCACTTATTTTTGTTTCCTTTAAGTGTACACCAAACGTACTGAGTGTATCTGATTTAAGCTAATCAACACTGCCTTATTTAATACTGTAATACTGTCTAATTAGCTTATAATAACTGGCTCTTATGAGAGAGCTTTAAAGCCTGAAGCACATCCAACTCCTGGTTTACTCCGTATGTGCCAATGATTACCGACACTAAGCTTAGGTTTGGGTGCTGTTATGTAATTCTGTTAACAAACCGTAGTTTCTCAAAGTAGTACAAGTTCTACTGCTCTTCAGAGTCTTGAGGGTTTTTTTTTTTTTTTTTCCTGTTTTCCTTCAACTCGCCGAGTGCCAAATGGAAAAATATGCTTTGGAATGGCTCTCACATCGGATACATGTACTTAAAAAAAGGAAGAAAAAAAAACATGTCATTGAAGGTGGACATTTTGACAACTGACCATAGATTTGTCAGTGATCGCTGTTGGCTTTCATTTTCAGTCCTGATGCCATGTAGGTATTCGAAACCGTCAGTATTATTGATTTTTTGTTTTGTTTTGTATATATGTTTTTGGTCATTGATTGGCCGAACACATTGGAAATGATTTGATAAATGTAGCTTGTTGCTTGATGCACTTTTTCGAGGACGGTTCTTGTGCCCCACCCCCCCACCCAATATGTACACATTCATTCAGTTTATGGTTATATTTTAAAAATGAAAATGGAGAAGAAGAAAAAAGGCTAAACATAATCCATCCATTATTCCTTGGTAATAATATCTGACCAATCAGAACCATCGTCAAAGGTTTTGATCCTACATTTGAGTAAAACTTGAGGAAATTTGACCCCAAGTGTGCTTCTGTTCACAACAGGACAGGCCTTCCTGAAAATACGTTTGGTTTGGGTCTGGTCATGAATGAATATACTGTATTTTAAGAGCACCGATTTCCCACTGCCACAGTGTGCATCACTCTGTTCTGTATCTGTACATTTTATTTTATTTCTTTTATATTGTTACCGTTCACTTTGATTCACTCGTTTAGGTAAAAAAAAAAAAAAAAAAAAAAATGGTGCACAAGGATGATCCTTACCTAAAAAAAAGATGTATATTGTGGGTAAGTAATTGGCCCCGGTAAGAACACTCCAGTTCCATGGCCTGTGTATCCCCAAACTGCAGGGTGTATATTGTGCAGAGCAAGTATTTTCAAAAGATGACATCACCTGAAAGATGTATAGTTCGCAAAGTTTTGTATGCCTATAGTTGAAGGGGGGCAGCAGGAAAAAAAAAAAAAATATGTTGAGGGATGTTCCAAATTTTTTTTCCTGTAAATTGAGTCTATTTATTTGCCTTATTTACTTTCCTATATTTTGTATGTATACACCGCATTACAGCAAAACTGCAACATGAGAAGTATGAATATGAGTAAATATACTGTGGTCTTTGTATGACAGATTCTCTCGTATAAATAGGTTTCTTTTATGTTTTTGGGGTTTTTTTTTTTTTTTTTTTTGCTCGCCATGCATCCTTTTTGTAGGGTACAATAAACTTGTTTCCCTCAAGATTCATGTTTTCTATTAATGCATTTTAAAACTAAGCTCAATACCGCCCTCTGGTGATCCAAAATCATCATGATTGCTCACTCACCCATTTGTCGAACCGCTTCAATTCTATAAGGGTCACAGGGAGGCTGAGGTTTGTTCGGTCGACATTTGAGGGAAGGCAGGGTACACCCTGAACAAACTTGCCAGATCATTGCAAGGCCAACACTCACACCCAGGGTCAATTTGGAACAGCCAATTCGCATAATGTGTGAGGCAGTGCTGGATTACCAATCCTAAAGTTGGGGGTTCAGGCCCCGCTGTCGGTGGTTGTCACTGCTGTCCCCACAGTGCAGCTCACTGGGTTATCAAAGGCCAACCATGTCTCTCTCTATAATGAGAGGCATGCAGAAGATCCATTGCTTGACTTCGTCAATAGTAGTTTGCATAGCAGTCGGCATGTTTCCGCCCTGCGCTGGAACCTGAGCTGTCCACGGTGTACTCTGCCCTCACAACGAGTTGGCTGCCAATCCTCCCCGCGACCCTAGCGATGATTAAGCGTTTCAGAAAATGAATGAATAAACCTAATGTGCATGTCTTTTGGACTGTAAGAGGACCTGGAGAAAACCCATGCATGTGTCAATTGAACATATAACCCCCCACACACACACACACACACACACACACACACACACACAAAAAAAAAAAAACCACCTGAGCACGGAACCTGAACCCAGTACCTTCTCGCTGTGAGGCGGACGTGGTAACCACTACACCAAAATACTCTTCAAACCTAAAACACAAGACACATCCCCAGTGTTGGACTTTTTTTTTTATTTTTCTTGTCATATTAACTGAAAAATTCAGTCGACACTTAAGATCATTTCAACTTGAATTGGGGGCAGAGGGAAATTTAATTAAAATGGAAAATCATGAATAACAATCAAATTTTAAAATCTGTGATTACGCTGGTCTTGAGAAACCTTTTGGATCGGTTACTAAATTCACTTTTTTTTTTTTTTTTTGGGGGTGTAACAACCAAGTTGAACAAATCCAGCAGTATAAACAATCTGTTTATCTAAACCATCATCATAGTGGCTGCAGCCGAGCTATACGCCTGGCGATCCATAGGATTTACTGTTCCTGTACTTTCCATAGCGTGTAACCTTACAATGCGAAGATTGAAGTGATGGGGTCGCAACTCCACACATCCCCATCAGAAACACGCTGATGACTATGAGCTACTCTTGTCAAAAGTCAGCAATGGTTCTTTTACATGAACTTCTCACCATAGACAGTGAGAGACACTGCCGGCCTTTGATAACCCAGTTACCTGCACTGGGGGAACAGTGGTAACCTGTTGAACGGGGCTTGAACCCCCAACCTTAGGATCAGTGATCCAGCCGACCTTCCCACCAGGCTACCACTGCCCAACAATGGCTCCTAAATCTAAAATCTATCGGATCTAAAGCACGCATCCGAAACCTGACGGTGAATGACACAATTGAATCAAGTTGCTTGCAAACTGCTGTATGTGCCTCAAATTTCGATACGTAATTTTAATTCAAGAATTAAATTCAAGAACTTGTAGTACAGACAAAAAAAAAAATTTCAGTTCAGAAAACTCTAGTCTTGTATATTAGAAAACATCAAGTCATTATTAGTGTTGTTGGTTTGTTTTGTTTTGTTTTTTTTAAAGCTCGGGAGGTTACCTAGGCCACAAGACAAAAGCAAACACACGAATATGATTCCAGTAGCGAAATAATACCGAGTGTTCTAACGGAAAGGTGCTCGTACTGAACCATATCTCTAGCTTTCTTTGGTTTCCGAAAAACTCAAACGTCACAAGCAATAAATCCTGCATGAGAATTTCAGCCGAGTTGACACAATATTTGGAGATCTGAGTGACAATCAGAAAAGGAGAAAACATAACTTTACTCGCATAACCACACTCGGTGGAAACCTGGACCATGAACAAGTGTTTTAACTGAAAGTACAACACAGCACGTGTTCAGACTTAATCTCATTCAAACCTCCAGATTCATTCCATTCTGTCCATTATCTCAGGACGACAGCTTGTTTCAACAATTTTATTGGTAGTCAGTCACTTAAACTGTGTCTCGGAATGATTGTCATCAGGGTTCAAGGTAACTTATACACAGAGGGATTTGAACCCTTCATATCAATTATTGATAGATTCGGATTACTGGCCAGGATTCGTATATTTAAGCACAAACACACTAAATACAGTAATGCCTCGAGATACAAAATCAATTCGTTCCGGAGGAGCTTTCGTATCTTGAGGTGTTTTGCGTTTTTTGTTTTTTTTTCGTATAAAGGGACACGTTTTACATGTAAACAGCATAATTCGTTACGAAAATAAACCCAACTCTATACATTTTAAATATTTATTTATTAATATTACATTTTAAATATTTATTGCAATGGTGTTACGGGTCTGTGGAACCTTACGTATCTTGAATTTTTTTTCGTAAAATGGGGCGGAAAAATCTTCGTGATCCATTTGGTATCTTGAATTTTTCGTATACAGAGGTTTTCGTATCTCGAGGCATCACTGTACTTAAAGGATGTTTATAGCTGCACTCCTGGATATTAACTTGGGTCTTGATGATGTCATTCTGAGTAATTCTAAATAGGGTCACTGGGAGGCTGGCGCCCTTCTCAGCCGACTCTGGGCGAGAGCGTCTCACCCTGGACAGCTCGCCAGGCCATTACGGGGCCAACAATCACACAACCATTCATACTCGCACCTCGGGGTGATTTGGAACAGCCAATTAATCTTCTGTGCAAGTTTTTGGACCGTGAGAGGAAACCGGCGTACTCGGCGCAAACCCACGCAAGCACGGGGAGAACATGCAAACTCCACACAGAAACGCCCGGGCTGGGAATCAAACCTGGAGCATTCTTGCTGTGAGGCAGACATGCTAAACACTACACCACCGTACCGCCTACAGTCTGCATCACTGTCGGCGTGTTTTTCTCCCCCGTGATGACCTGACGAGCTGTTTAGGGTGTACTCTTCCCTCGCCCACAGTCGGCTGAGATGGCGCCTATTTAGAACGTATCGGTTCAGAAAATGAATGAATGAAGGAATTTGCTGCAGTGTTTGAGTAACGAAGACATTTTATCCTTTCTAACGAATCAGCATTTTAGAATGCGGTGGAAAACACTGCATGCAGCAATGACCATTTCATTACAGAATAAGATACTCTAAGCCAGGGGTCACCAACATCGTGCCCACGGGCACCAGGTTTCCCGCAAGGACAACATGAATCGCCCGAGGGTCTGTTCACTGATATTTTTAGAACAGGCACGCCGCTCCATAGCGCCACTCTTCATTGAGATGAGTCTTTTTTTTTTTAATCACAGTTGCATTGGTGTAAATTTGAAAATGACAATACTGAGAGAAAAAAATCTTAATGTTTCACATGAAATGAAAGTGAGCTGGTGTCCATAGCAACGGTTGCCATAGAGACCAGCTAGCGGCGCACTGAAGGTGAGGAGATGATTTAACCCCCAAAGAGATGGCGGGGGGGCAGGGGGTTGGGGGACCGTATCATTTTCACAGTGAATGGAAGGAAAATGTTTTTTTTTTTTTTTTTTTTTTTTTTTTTAAAACCACTGTGAAAGAGACTGTGTGTGTGTAGTTTACGGGGCGACTGTTGCAACGGTAAAGCGGCACAAGGTGAAGAGACATTTCTGAAAGTGTCACGCAAGCTACCATGCCGAGCATCACACTAAGAGCAGAGAAAGCCCCGCGAGTTAAAGGCAGGTTTGTGTAAACGGCAGTCTTTTTCTCAAGAGACCGGTAAAAAAAAAAAAAAAAAAAAGTAACCAACACCTCATTTAGCGCTGCAGTTTTACTACATTTTATTTCTTTATTACTGTATTAATGAATAAGGCTCTCTATAGAATGTGTTTAACAAGCATATTTTAACGCATGTAATATCATACATCGGGTTTTACTTGCGGAATTTCTTGATCCGCGGGAAGGACCAGAACCAAACCCCATGAAAAATGGGCCTACTGTATGGTATTTTTGTTAAAATATTCTAGATTAGGTGATAATTTCAGTAAAATCTGAAAGTTGATTTTTGTATGTTACAGCTGTTTCCTTTCTTGTTAAATCATTGATCATTAACATGCTCAATATCTCACATAGATGAATATCATTAATTATTAATTAATAATAACATATTAAAGGTCAATTGAGTAAATTTGTGAGTTCAGAAGTGTGTATCGATCTGGTAGCTCGTCGCATTAATTAATACCCAAGAAGTAGCTCTCAGTTTCAAAAAGGTTGGTGACCCCCTGCTCTGAGTTGTTTGGCGTTTGATCGCCAGATTCCGGACAGTGATCGGATCTGGTTCACGGGTGATTAATACATTCATAGTGATTAAATCACAGTAAGCTTTCTGCTTACATGGCAACCTTATACAACACACATACACGCCCTCTCAAAAAGTCGCGCCGAATCCCACACAACACTCAAGACTTCACAAGTTCCTAAAAAATATATATAAAAAGATTGTGTCTGGATAAACAATACAAGTGGATGAACACGGTACGAAATCTCTAAAGGCACAATAAAGATTTTAGGAGCTTCGTTCTGGACGAATATGACGGCTTGATGTTGCTACCTTATATTTATGGACAATCATGTGATCTTTGATTAGCTGGTGCGATAAAAATCACCCTGTTTTCCTCCTGTCTTACTTAAAAGTCTGATGTCTGTAATAATAATATCACGACTGACCGCCTTACACATGTCATAGAGCGCCAGCGCGGCGATCGACGCCGCAGTCAGAGCCTCCATCTCCACTCCAGTACGGCCCGTTGCACGACATGTCGCAGAGACATTAGCCACATGTTGTTCTTCCAGGAGCTCCACAGTGACAGAGGTGTGGTCAAGGGATACAGGGTGGCACAGAGGAATGAGAGCGGACGTTTGCTTGGCGCCCATGATACCTGCTAGCTGTGCAACCGCCAAGGCATCACCCTTGGCTATCTGATTGGCGCGGACCAGGGTGAAAGCTCTGGGGCCGAGATGAACACGGGCGCTTGCAGTGGCAGTACGGCGCGTCACTGCTTTATCTCCAACGTTGACCATCGAAGCCCTGCCGTGTGCATCAACATGGGTCAGCTGCTCAGAGGTTTTGTCTTGCTTTGGGGTGTGATATAACGCATCATCGTCTTCATAAGCATCCTTTTGATTGTGGCAGTCCCTCGCATTCTGCAGCATTATGTGTTTCTGTTTGGGGATTAAAGTGCTAAGAAGAGAGGTGAAGAAAGACCGGTTGTCCCTCGACGAATTGTGCCTGAGAAAGCCAACAAGTCCGTGTGCGTGTCTGAGGCGTGCAAAACTACAGGTGCGTGTTTTAGAACTGGAAGCATACTCGAAATCAGGAATTGCATTGCTACAAAATTCCTCAGGAAAAGCCTGCGTGCTTCCCTGATGGACGTGGTAAACATCGTGTGGCGTCTCACGTTGGTGAGAGCTGCCGGAGTCTGTAGGAGCTGGTGCATTCATGATAAAAGTGCTCAAGTCCTCAATAACTTGGCCACCGTGGTGTGGGTAGTATGGATTCTTGAAGTGTGACGAGGCTCGGCCCGGCAGAGGTGTGCGGTATGTAGGGGACGGGTGCCGCTTCTGCTCACTTCGCGGCAAGGGCGCAGGCCGGCTGTGGTCTTCAGCTGAGGAACAGTTAGAAAAGATGGAAAAGGTCAGCGACTGATCGTTGCATATGGTGAGCATGTGTATTACAGGAATTTACTTAGAGACGGTTAAAAATGCCTCAAAATGTGGTCTCTGGGAATGAGGGATGGAATAGGCTGGCCAATCATCTTAGTCTGTGAGCTCATGCATACAAAGGCGGCAGAATACATTGGTACCTCACTTTACGAAATTAATCCGTTCCAGTGCTTTTTTTCGTAAATTGAACCGCATTTTACATGTAAAACGTGTGATTTGTTCCAAGGCTCCCAATACTACCCCCTGAACCCTTTAACAATTATAAAAGAATACCTTTTAAGACCTCCTTCTGCTTCAATATCGTACCGATGGTAGACGGGTTTGGCTGTAGTCCTTTGCGATATCACTTGAGCCCGTTTCTTCTCCTCCCTCGCACCGGAAATCACACGCACACGCGTGTGTTGACCATGTCTTCTTAGCAGAGTTATAATCTTACAAATGTTTATGGAACGTGAAAAGCGGCGGCGGCCCTCCTAGCCAATGGGAGGCCAGCGGGGTGGGATGTTGGCAGATAGCCAATAAGAGGGTGCTGAGTCATTCCTCCTTGCCAGTGGGGTGGAATGTTGACAGATAGGCAATGGGAAGTAGCTGCATCATCCCTCCTAGCCAATGGGAGCCCAGCGGGGTGGGATGTTTAAACGTCATTGATGGAAGAGCAGCTCATACATTGTTTGACTGTGTGAATGGTGCGTTTGAATTTTTAAGATGGCGCTTTCGTAATGTGAACTTGTTTCGTATCCAGAGACAAAAATTTTAGGGAAATGTGTTTCGTAACCTGAATTTTTCGTTTGGTGAGACTTTCGTAAAGTGAGGTACCACTGTATCGCTATCATCCAAGTGTGTTACCCCCCCCCCCCCAAAAAAATGCTGGATGAGTAGCAGTTCAATGTACAAAACTACTATCACCCTGTAGGTTGATTGCTGTCATGTGACCGGGTAGAGAGTAGACTAATGGTTGAGATGGGCAATTTCACTCAATCCCCTCACAATGTATGATATTTCAATGTGATTAATAATATCTGAACAAAAAAATTCAGCCTGACAGTTTCAAGACTTGTTTTTTTTTTTTTTTTTTTTTTTTTTAAATAATAACTGCTTAATTACGTACAGCTGTGTCACCCACCAATGAGGATCATCGGCCTGTTCTTCATCTGGGATATATTGAACATGCCTGTGGAGATACAGACAGACAGAAGCACAAACAAACTCTGTTTGCATTCGACTGATTTGAGCAGACTAATCTGGGAAGACAGAGATGCATGAAGCGTGGATCGTATCAAAACCGGGGAAGACGGCGAGCTTCTTATGAAAGAGTAAAATGGCGTTAATGAGAGGCATCGAACGAGGAAGACAGACAGGAGACAGCAGACAGATAACACGTGTACCAGCATGCTGTTTCTTCTTCCGTCCCACTGCAGCACCAATTATCTCGAGAAGTTCTTCATCGGATGATCCAGACCGCAAACAGTCTCTCAAAGACACCTCAGAGTTTCCAAACAAACACACCTGCAACACACACACACAGTTTACAGACCAAAAGAATAACCATGACACAATACAAAGCATTACGTATTTTAAGGACCACCTTGGCCAACCACACACAGGGAAACGTACCTTTAAGTTTCCATCGGCTGTGATGCGCAGACGGTTGCAGGAACCACAGAAATGATCTGACATGGAGGTGATGAAACCCAGCTGGCCTTGAAATCCTGGTACTCTGAAAGCCTTTGAGAACACATGCACACACACACACACACACACACACACACACATCAAAGGATCAAACTCCTCAGTGGCACCTTGACAAGGTACGTGACTATTAATGTAGAGATCACAAGTTGGAATCTGGTTGAATGCAGCTGTCCGGGGCGAGGAGTCCATGGGAGCTAATTGGAAGAATCTCACGGGAGGGAGGGACTACAGCACCACTCACCAGCCAATCATGGACATCTGTGGGCTCATTCATACAAGGGGGTGGATCGCGCTTTCCGAGTGTGTTAGACCACCCCCAAATACGCATGGTACCATCGTTCAAAAAGAGGTGGGTGGTTAGCATTGCATCAGGAATAGAGAACATGATCTCCATGCACCATTTATGCTCACCATCGGAGCGAGTTCCTGAGGGATGTCTACGAAAGATGAGTAAATGAGTGACTGGGACTTGAGCTATGTAGCTCTGCATATTCATCTCTGCGAGCTGAGGATTTGATGTGTAATAGCAATACACAGCTGTACCTGTTAGCCAGAACTTCAGCATTGAGAAGCATCACAATTCTACACCAGTCTTATGATAAAATCCTTTGTTCGTATATTCCTATAAAGACGGCACAATGGAAAATCTGCAAATTATTTCAAGACTGACCTTGGCGGTCCCGGTCTCATCCCCAGGAAGCGGCTCTAGACTGGGCCATCGCTGCTTAATTCGGTCCAGCATCTCTGCGTAACTCACCATCTTCTTGAAGTTCCACTTATTGCCTAGAGGGGGTGCCAAAAATGTAAGGATGCTGTCACTGCATACAATATACAGTCGACCAATTACACCGGCTTTACAAGCCAGAATACATATTACAATACCAGGGTACGAAAAACTGATGAAGCAGATTACCATCGAAGGGCATGTACTCGATAAACCGCACGTCTAGAGGCTTCCTCTCCGTCAGAGTAACAAAGTCGAGCAGCTCATCTTCATTCAGACCTCTCATCACCACGCAGTTCACCTGTGACCGAAGACAAATTAATCGTCTGAATATCTGACAATAGATTACTTCACACTCTGGACATCTGACTGGAAGTTATTCAACAACATTTATTTATCACTGTCTTATATCACCTTTCCATCGAACGACACCTTTTAGTTATTTGATAATCAAGTACACTAATTGTTGCTGCCTTACAATTAATACTTTTCGTCCATTATTACTTGACACAACATTTGAGCTACTCAAAAAGATATGAAATATTCTCCTCTTAAATAAAGTAGAATACATTTTCAATAAGAGACAGAGCGGGTCCAGCAACAGGCCAGTCAACCACACTATAAAGCTACATTGCTGCAACTTATGCGGAATGACACCTGTTACTGGTGGGCAGTGGTGGCCTGGTGGTAAGATGCTGGATCACTGATCCCAAGATTTGGGGATCAAGCCCCACTCTCAACAGATTGTCAACCCCCCCCTGCAGCTATCAAAGGCCGGCCATGTCTCTCACTGTCTATGGTGAGAGGTTCATGGAAAAAGAACCATTGCTGACTTTCAACAAGAGTAGCTGCACAGCCGTCAGCGTGTTTCCACCTTGCGATGGCCTGGCAAGCTGTCCAGGGTGTACTCTGCCCTCGCCCAGAGTCGGTTGCGATGTCTGATTTGTCGCCTGTGACCCTGATTACTATTTAGCGGTTCAGAAAATGAATGATGAAACTTTGGTTCGTGTGTTGCATTCACCAAATTCTAACTATGTTTCTATTTACAAAATGCAATTAAGTGTTTTGTTAAAAAAAAATACTGTAAATTGTATTTTATGGGTTAAACAAAGATTTTTGTGGAAATTAACAAGCATTTCTGAAAATTCAATTAAATTCAGTTCCATTTGTATACTGCTTTATACAATTGACATTTTCAAAAAGCAGCTTTACACAGTAAAACTCTGAAAGTAGGGCTTACAGAGTATAAAGAATTTAAACATTTCCCCTACAAATCCCTAATGAGAGTTGCCCACGGTGACAACGAATCAGACATAAGGTTGGTACATCATTTAAATTAATTAAAAGCACCTAAACAAATTTCATCTAATTTGGCATCTTATTCATCCATGATTTAAACATTTCTATATAATTCAGTGCTTCTCAATTATTTCTGTGGCGCCCCCTCTAGGAAGAAAAAAATATTGCATGCCCCCCCCAGCGACTATAAATAGTATTATTTGTCTATAAAATTATTAGTACACCTCTGCATAACATTGTATCTTTATTAACATTAAAAACAAAAAAGCAAACTATAGTTCAACTTACAATAAAGAAAAACTTCATTAACATTAAATCTTTTCTGTGACAAATATAAAATAAAGTGCATCCACGTGTCTGAAATTAAAAAAAATACATCCCTATTTAAACTCATTAAACTTGTATCTTAATATCTCCATCTCTCTCCACCTTTTTCTTCGTTCCTGTTAGAAATTTTTACGTGTTGTTTAACTTCACTTCATATTGTTTGCTCATGCAACAAACCGCTACACCATAGCGGATAATGAGAGCGCCACTGCCAACTACTGGAGTGGAGGTGCAATTTCACTTAATTCTCATACACTATTCCAGAAATCCCTGGCATCACATCGCACCCCCCCCCCCCCCGAGGGGGGGCGCCCCACTATTTGAGAAGCACTGATATAATTACACATTTATACATTACCTTAACTGGATTGTACCCCAAATCAATGGCTTTATCAATACCTTCCATCACTTTATGGAATCCTGTGGAAGAAAAATATTTTGACATATAATCATAAAGAAAATGCACATATTTCCATTTCATTACAGAAAATTGTGAAAGTGGTGGGGTGCGGGACTGGATAACTAATAATAAAATCCTGTCACTGATACCACACTGCACTTTTTATTCGAAAGGTACTGGGCACATCTGTTGCTCATTTCTACTCCTCCAAATAGGTAGAAAAATTAAAACTATTAAAATTATTGTATTAGAAATTAGAGATACTAAAACATTTGAGACTCTAATTTGTACCCTTCACATTGTTTACCTTTCCATAGCTGTGTATATATAAATTTATACAATAACCACATTGTGTGTGTGTGTGTGTGTGTGTGTGTAGGGAGGAAACTTTGCTCGACATGTTCCCAATGTTTTCCTGTGAACTGCTGTTATTTCTCCTGAGCCCCACTGTTCCATCTGTCTACAACACTGAGGGATCCACCACCCAGTGATCCGACAGTCTGCCAGTCCATTTTTACAACACTATATTACAATAAGGCTAAAGCGATACTACCTTTATTAACACAGAAACGATGTACTGCATCCCCACCGTTTAAATCCCGACCAGAAACAATAATCACACTGCAGTGATGCGTACTGTACTGCAAAACCTCAAAACCAATCATAATGAAAACATTAAAGCCAACTGTTGCAGTCGCTAATAAACATGTAACACACTTTCTGAGAGCAGGCGGTACGGTGGCGTCGTGGTTGGCACGTCCACCTCACAGCAAGAAGGTTCTGGGTTTGATTCCCAGTTCGGGCGTCTGTGTGTGGAATTTGCATGTTTTCCCCCCCCATGCTTGCATGGGTTTCCTCCGGGTTCTCCGGTTTCCTCCCACAGTCCAAAAACATGCACGGTAAGTTAGTTGTATGTTCTAAATCTCTCTTAGGTGTGAATTCATGTATGAATAGTTGTGTGAGTGTTGGCCCTGTGATGGCCTGACGAGCCATCCATCAGCTGAGATGGGCACTAGCCTCCCCGCAACCCTAATAAGGATTAAGCGGTTCAGAAAAATGAATGAACGACATTCTTGGAGCACTATCATAAATTCTTCAGTTAGTATTATTTATCCTTTCAAAGATGGGAGTATGTTTTCTAATAATTAGCATAATTAACTGTAATTATTGATCCTATCCCCATGTTAATAATACTGCAGAGATTCCGACATCCCCCAGTACAACTAACCGGGTTATCAAAGACCGGCCATGTCTTTCACGGTCTATGGTGAGAGGTTCATGTAAAAGAACCATTGCTGACTTTCGACAAGAGTAGCTGCATAGCCATCAGCGTGTTTCTGCCCTGCGATGGCCTGGCGAGCTGTCCAGGTTGTACTCCGCCCTTGCCCAGAGTCGGCTGAGATGTGCGCCAGCCTCCCCGTGACCCTAATTAGGATTAAGCGGTTCAGAAAATGAATGAATGAATGAGATTCCAACATTTATAGTAGCAGGCAGATTAATAAAAACAAAAAACAAAACAAACAAAAAAAAAACATTGGAAAGTAGGGTTCCATTAATATTAACCCATGTGATATTTCAACATAAATATAACTGTAATCTACACGATTCCTTGACATGGCTTCACAATATGTTACTCTCCAACCAGTGTTCATATCCTTCCAGGTTGTCAAGGGGGAGGGTCAACAAACTACAAAAGCAACTGAACAATGGTGACCTTCAAGCTCGGGGAGAAAAACAAATTAAAATAAATCAACACGTACCATTTTTCATCCGTGTCATTGGACAGTGCCGTTCTATGTTTATGTGCACATCAATGTGAATGAGCCAGCAAGCTAGCCAATATTTCTGGTACTCGTCAGACGCCCTCAGTTTTCTCTCATTTATATAATCTGAGGGCAACGGGCCCCTGCTTAAGGACCCAGCAGTGGCATCTTGGCAGTTTAAAGCGGCAGATTCTTGATCAGTAACGAAAAGCATGCCCTTCTGTTTTATGTTGGCTGACAAGACAAATGCTTCCGACGTCACAGGTCAAAGGTCACAGGGAAGCAGCCAGCATGAAGGAAAAGTCACACTGCCTTTCCCATCCATGTTCTTTATCCCGAGTCAGCTGGTGGACTTAATTCACTGCTTGAGCAATTGAGCAATAAATGCAGACGACCGGATTTCACCTCGGAATGGAACTAAAAATCATAAATGTTATATCTAAACCATAAATATTGGCACCTCTGAATATTTTTGTTTTTGTCTTTCTCATTCATTCATCATCATCCGCATAATCCGGGGTCTGTTCGCGAGGGCAGCAGCCTAAGCAATGAGGTCCAGCTGTCCCTCTCCCTAGCCACCACTTCCTTTACCTCTTCCGGGGGACAACAAGGCGTTCCCAGACCAGCCGAGAGACATAGTCCCGCCAACGTGTTCTACATTGACCCTGGGGTGTCTTCTCGGTTGGACATGCTCGACATACCACACCAGGAAGGCGTTTGCGATACTGTGTAGTATATTTTAAGCATATTACTGACAAATCAACAACCCTGTCTGACGGTCTATAATTACAAGAATTTAGATTAAATCGGTATTCTTTTGCTGGAGGTGTGAAATTGTTTTGAAATCCAGCTGTGCCGTACTGATTCAGTGGGTAAATTATAGATTTTGTAATGAGAAATGCTCGAGTTACTCCGACTCTAATTTATTTGGAATTTAATGAGGATTTTAGTTTGCACAGATAGAAATATGAGCGCCGTTCATGCACAACACAATCAAAGAGCAATTGTATCCTGTGGATTACAAGTAGTTGCTGAACCAACCATGTGGAACAAACCCCCCCCCACCCCACCCCACCACACCATCATCACCCCCACACACACACACTGGCAGTGACATGAACTCGTTGGGCAGGGTTGTCCAGCGCAAGTAAATAAGTAGCGAACAACATTTTAAGAGATAAAACTCCACACATTAAAAGTTTCTACCTTTTACTTGTTCCCTTTGGTGAGGCGCTGCATCGCCCCTTAATGAAGGAATTACAGTGTTCAGCTTTAGACGGAGAGTCTTGGGCTGAATGCTACAACATTCTGTCTGGAGGTCACACCAACAGCAGGTCGAGTTGAAGTGGTGTTCACCAAATATTGAATCGTGTTCGAAAGTAAACATTTTTTTCGGAGTACGGCCTGTGCCGACGTTGTGTTGCGTGATTTCTATGGTTGTTGTTTGTGTAGCCATATGCTTTGCACGCCGACATTTTCCTGGCAACACGACTCAGCACTGGCTGATGATGTTTTATCCTAGACAACAAATTCACATCACTACAAGGGCTGGAATGGCCCCTGAAGAAAGAATCATGTCACTCCACATGACTTGTAACAGTGCGGCAACACTCACTGTATGTATGGGATAATATATAGCGCCACTTTGTGGTAGTGCAGTTTTAAATATAAACTACCTCTTGCCTGTTTGCTCAGCAGCTTACAGAACACTGAAGATATAGTTCGTCAAAGCGAAAGACAAGCTGTGTTCAAACTTACCTCTGCGTCTAACGATGAACTCAAACTTGGCGGGCACTAATGAGTCCAGACTGATGTTGAGTAAGTTCACTCCAGCTTTCTTCAAACTGGGAAGCAACCTTGCAAGATTCAGGCCATTAGTAGTTACAGCGATGGTCTTCAAACCCTGCAATTTCCGCATTTCCGCTGAAGGCACACAGATAAACAGTGAGGAAAATCTAACAGTCCAGAACCTTCCATTAGAAAT
>CM045732.1:62718495-62730995 GCA_024760905.1 Plotosus lineatus
TGCAAGTGCACTCAGTGTGTTTTCATAATTCCATCATTTCACATAGTAATGAAGAATTATCGGGCCCAGCATACCACCTGCCACTTTCATCAATGACTGAATCTAATTTTATTTTCTTACAGCAAACAATATCCAAGTCGATTTTTAAATAAGTTCAGGGGTTATAACTACAGGGGGTTTTCTTTTCTTCACATATTAAAAACGCAATAACAAAAAAGAAGTAAATAAGTAATGAAATCACGTGACAAAGCATGGAGGCTTTAGTCCATGTTAAAAACATCAAAGGTTTTTGTATGACCTTTAACCTTTGAACAAGTGATAAACAGTAACAGGTCTAGTGCATAGACAACAAACTGGGTGGTGTTTTGCACAGTTTCACAATGTCACTACTATATTACTTTTTACATTGTATAAACTCAATATTATAATTATTAAATATGCATATTTATATCCATTTACACATTTTATTAAACGCAAGCACAGTGAGAACATGCAAACTCCACACAGAAACACCCGAGCAGGGAATCGAACCCAGGATCTTCTTGCTGTGAAGTGGACGCACTAACCACTATGCCACCATATCTTTATCTCTCGGGTGTGGGAGGAGTTTGGTGAGGGCCTGAACAGAATATCTATTTTATAGACAGAATTTCTATGCGTAGCTGCAGCGTTGAGGAGTTCTGGTTTGGGGCCATAGGATCTTGTGTCTGCTTTTTGTGGATGATTTTGTCCTGTTGGCTGTATCAATCCAGGACCTCCAGCTCTCACTGGAACGATTTTCAGCCGAGTGCAAAGCAGCACCTCCAAGTCTGAGGTCATGGTTCTCAGCCGAAAAACGGTTGAATGCACCCTCCAGGTCTGGACTCATGTCCTGCCCTGAAGTGGAGGAATTTAACAACTTTTGGGTCTTCTTCAGAAGTGAGGGAAGGATAGAGCAGGAGATCGACAGACGGCTCGCTACAGCCTCTGCTGTAAAGCAAAGCTTGTACCAACCGGTCCAACATGGTGAAGAGGAGGCTGAGCCGCAAAGCAAAGCTCTCAATTTTACCAGCCGATGTACGTTCCAACCCTTACCTACAGTCACGATTTTTTGGTAGTGACCAAAAGAGCAAGATCGCAGATACAAGCGGCTGAAAAAATGCTACACCATAGCGTGACAATGACAGCACCACTGATACCTACTGGAGTGGAGGTGCAATTACACTTATTTCTCGTACACTATTCCACTATTTTGTACATGCTCCCCCGGCATCACACTGCGTCCCCCAAGGGAGGCTCGCACCACTGTTTGAGAAGCACTGCTGTATACTGCATAAAAAAGTTGAACATTTGGAGACTAAAAAGTTTGAGCTGTTGGGTGGACTACTATAGAATGTGCCATAACATGTGAGGTGTCAGAAGCAGGAAGTAAACCGAAAGTTAACGTGTGACGGGCACTGTGCATGTGCAAGCCCGAGCTGACCAATCAGTGTGCTCGTTTCAGATCTTCCTTAGCAACTAGCCTGCATTGTTTATATGTAGCATAACATCTTTATAACCTTTATTTTATTCACTGAAATGGCATTTTAATATCAAAACAGTATCCAAAATGGAGCGACAACTTCATCGCCGTTCTTCTGGTGTATAGATTATCGTGTGTCTTCTACCGCACTCTGTGAATAATTGCAACGAAAACCAGTAAGTTTGCTACTGTTTTTATCCAGTTTTATGAGGGTACTCGCCAGAAAAATGGGGGGGGGGACATTTTTAGTCGATTTCGATACTGGTTTATGCAAAAATCCGAATTTCGATAAAAATGGCCCATTTTTACTTTTCTGGGCTTTAGCTCAAAAGCGGTCTGTGTGACAAGCGCCTCACATATGTAGCTTTCTTAATTTGAGTCTGTCTTCCTTTCGGCTTTTTCCCTTTTACTCGGGAGTCGCCACAGCGAATCATCTGATTCGCACGTTTGATTTGGCAGAGGTTTTTACGTCGGATGCTCTTCCTGTCACAACCCTTTTTAGCAAGGGACAGAAACACGCTGACGACTTTGCAACTACTCTTTATGAAAGTCAGCAATGGTTCTTTTCCATGCCTCTCACCATAGACAGTGACAGACATGGCCCGCCTTTGATAACCCAGTTAGCAGTACTGGGGGGGGGCAGTGACAACCTTGTGGAGAGTAGGACTTGAACCCACAACCTTTGGATCAGCGATCCAGCGCCCTATACCACTAGACCACCACTGCCCCAGTTTTCTTAATTTGAGTGTGATTGTTTAAACCTGACAGTGGTTGTTTTTTTTTTTCAATCAGTATCATTTGAAGGCATTTGAACCTTTATATAATGGTCGAAAATATACATGTCTTATTGGAATAAACAGAAATGGGGGGAAAAAAGTTTTTTTTGTTCATTTTTGGGGGTTACCACGGTGACCGATGGGTTTAAAAAGGGCGTGTCAGATTAAAATGAGGATGATTTCTCTTATCATCTCTTCATACAACTTTTCCTAGACATGTTTTCTAAAAGTTTGTGGCTGAAGTGCATAAAAATATTTGGTTGCTTGGGACCAAATGATCTTGGAAGAAGTGCAATCTTTGTGCTCATTTTTCTCGAAAATGTCTTTTGAAATTTTTAGTTGAATGCTGACACAAGAAATGGCATAGCTCGCTCAGTTTTTAAGGTATTGACAAACTTTTTGCTGCATTTTGCAGCTTTGGTGGGCCTCCTCTATCTGACTGTGTTAAAAAAATAATAATAAAAAAAATAACTCATTTTTCATTTTTGGATGCAACAGCCTATTTTCGGTGGAGTGGCTCACATATGAGCCTGTGATTTGCCTTGCAGCCGGAACTACTTGTCCAATTCCAGAAACTATGTTGATTACGTCACTGGTGTTGCGTAATCATTGTCCCACATGAAACAGCGTGGTATACACACAGCAGACATTATCATAACAAAGACAAAGTAAGAATGCGAAGAAAGTCTGCAACATTTGTGCTTTTAAACATTATTATTTCCCGCTTTTACCTGCTCGGACTGGTGCTTCATGCTAACGCTCGTGGCCGCAGCACTGGTGTACGGTGAAGCGCGCGCCTCGGTCGGTTGAACCTGATGTTCTCCCCGAGTCGCCCTGGAATAATGTTTCCATGCCTGCTCTCTGGAGGACACTGTCACTATCCGCAGAGGTAAAAAGGCATGGGTTGCGAAAAGTCGGCCACACTGGCCGCTGTAAAAGGCCATCTGATCCAAGCCTCTCAGCACCAAGTCTGAAGCCTCAACCCGGCTTGTGCGCATGCGTGAACTTGCAAACGCTCACAACCAAACAGGTGAAGCCGAGAGAGAGAGAGAGAGCGAGAGAGAGGCGAGACTCCATTCAGCCAATCAGCTGTGAGTCAGTCACATTGCATGACGGGTAACGCAGTTGATTTGTAGTTGTGGAGAAACTGGAGTTTCAAGTTTTGCTATTATTATTATTATTATTATTATTATTATCATTATTTCCTTTTAACGATGGAACATCACTTCCGGGCAATGAAATTCTTGGAAACAGAGTCATCTCAATACAGTATTGCACTTTTTTTTTTAATCCAGCTTCCTGAATAGTTAAATAAATTGGTCAACAAAAGTTTATCTACCACACTGCATTAATAGCAGTAATGCCAAGGCTATTTTCTCCTATTACCATTAAGCTGTGTTTAAATGTTATAGTGCTATAGAGACATGTGGCAGACACAGGGTGTCAGTTTATGAAGTACCACAAGAGGGCAGTGTAGGCTTTCCCACTTACTAGTACAGTATTAACAAACATGTTAACGTTTTCTAAGATGCATCATTTCTGTCTCTCTAATAAAAATTAAATCATGTTGTGGAAAGTGATATTCATGTTGAAGTGTTCCCAAGGTTTTCTCCCAATTAAACATGCTTGAAGTATCACCTGTGTTTACTCACCACTCAATTTAACATTTATTTCCTGAAAGATTTGATCTGATACAATCCAATAAATCTGAAAAATATCCATCATATCCTGGTAGTTTTCTGATCTTGAGGCTGAACCGGTTGAACTTGGAAAAGGAAAAAGTGGCTGAATTACTACTTCTGCTGCTGCTCATGCTGCATGTAGACACGATTTAAAAACACAACAGCAAGGAATTTAGAAA
The DNA here is from genome assembly GCA_024760905.1 of Plotosus lineatus. Classification (NCBI taxonomy): domain Eukaryota; kingdom Metazoa; phylum Chordata; class Actinopteri; order Siluriformes; family Plotosidae; genus Plotosus; species Plotosus lineatus. The sequence goes on from CM045732.1 coordinate 62,722,634, forward strand.
ATCACAAATTTCATTTCTTTTGCCGTAGTGTTGATCGTGTTTAAGGGTGCAGGGAAGGTGCAAGGAAGGTGCGGCCAATCCCAGTGCAAACTGACTCTGGGCGAAGGCAAAGTAAACCATAAATTGCTCGCCCATCCATCACAGGGCCAACAATTCGCACTCGCATTCACACTCCTGCAGAATTTGGGGACAGTCTTCTTGGGATAGTGTGCCAAAGTTGCCTGTCTCTGGACCTTGGCAGGGGAACCGGACCACCCGGAGGAACAAGCAGGGGGAGAACATGCAAAGTCCAGACAGACAAAGGCCCTCACCAGGCACAGGGCTTGAACCTTGGAACTTCTTGTTATGCCACCATGTTCCCTGAATATCTTAAATTTTACCAATTGGTACATGTGGTCTGCTACTGTGACCTGGGAGAGTTTGTTGCCTAAAATCACAGTCACACTGCATTAATGCTGCACCTGCTTCTTCACACACACACACACACACACACACACACACACACACTTACAGTATAACACCAGGATGTTCACTGAACTGTGAAGCTCAATTATTAATTAGGTGTTTCTTTTCTCTGGATCATGTTGTGTATGTTAATATTTATATGTGTTTGTTTATTGTAATAATCAAAGGATGAGTGACATCCTGAGTTTGCAAACTGGAGCATAAAACAAATTAAAAAAAAAAAGTTGAAGTAAAGCTGATGAAAATCCCCTGATGAATTTATTTAGAGGTGAAACATCTTGGGCTGATAGCGTCTGTTTTAATGGTTTTATAGGAGGTCATTTAAACACTGTGTCTCAGATTGATGATGTCATCAAGGCCTACCTTATGTACAGGTAGGATTTTGATCCCTTATTACCATTTAAAAAAAAAAACATTGTGTTGGATGTGTACAATTGGGGGCAGTGGAGGCCCGGTGGTAAGGTGCTGGATTAGCGATCCCAAGCTTGGCTTGGGCGTGTACAAGCCCCACTGTCAACGGTTTTCAGTGTTGGGGGCAACACTGTGTGAACCCCCCCCCCCACGTGCAGCTAATTGGGTTGTGAAAGGCCGGTCATGTCTGCTCACTCTCTGTAGTGGGAGGTTCATGTAAAAGAACCATTGTTGACTTTTGTCAAGAGGAGCTGCAGTCGTCAGCACGTTTCTGCCCTGCGATGGACGGGTGAGCAGTCCAGGGTGTAATGTGCCCTCGCCCAGAGTCGGGTGAGATGGGCACCAGCCCCCGCCCCACCCCTTCCCTTGTGTCCTAAGCAAAAAACACCTGGAATACTGAAATAAATTGCATTTCCAGGCATATTCCTCCATGTTAACTTGGACCTTGATGATGTCATCATTCTGAGATTGAATTTCATAAATTTGTTGAAATCGAAATTGAAATTTGCTGCCCACTCCATTATATGGAATAATATTACGACACAGAATGGATCTGTGTGTAAAACAGAAAGAATAAGATAAAAGAATGAAGCAGGACAAAAAAAAAAAATCAAATTTTTTTTTTTATATTTATTTAAAAGTAAGACTTTTTTTCCACAACAGACACATACAGCTCCACACATAACTGGAAAAGCCTTTGAATTTTTTTTTTTTTTTCTCCAAACAGATCATTCCTAACACCAGGTCAACCAAGTAAAGAATCAGGAGTTATTACATAATATTATCAGGAGAAATACTGGGTCATCCACTCATATTCATAACAAATAATATAATAACAGATATTGAATGCACCTTGCCCACCATTTGTGTCCGAAATTAATTTTGTATCCTTTCACCAAATCTAAACAAAGCATTTGATTGGAGAGTGATACACTTGAGAAATCCATTTCTGGACTCTTTTGCTCTGCAATAAAATAAAAAGGAATGTTGATATTTCTCCTCGACACCGTGTGTTTTGGCAGCGTGTCGTTATATGAAGTAGTGCACATTTGCATATGGCTCTGGGTTAAAAGACGGTGGCCTGTTATTGCCCGCTGGGAATATGCCATGGATGAGAGAGGTGCATTCATCCAAATACAGACTGACTTAGAAGAAGAATCAGAAGAAGATTTCCAACAATCATGAATTACCCACCAACATAATAATAATTAAAAAAAAAAAAAATCTGTTTATGGACAAAAAGAGTACAACTATTGAAAATACCGTTTGGATGTTTTATTATTATTACTTATAATAATAATCCATTTAAATAACCAAAGGAACAAACACTGACATACATATTGCTGTTTTTGTTGTTATTTTCTGTCTTTAAAACAGTTAAAGCAATTAGAAAAAGAGAAACTATTGGTCAGAAAGCAGGACATGTACAGAGGGCTGAAGATGGCTTGATCTGTGTGTGTAGTTCAAGGACCAGGGATCCCAGTGAAGTTTAGGAAAAAAATAGAGGAAACGGGTTCAGAAATAGAGGAAATTAAATGTTTCAGATGGGGGTCAAAGGGGCCGCTGGGAACCTGAAGCTGAAAAAATAGTGGAATTCCGCTAAATAGGTGAGTAAAAATAGCGGGATTCCGCTAAAAAGGTAGTGGAATTCCGCTAAACAGATGAGTAGAAATAGCGTAATTACGCTAAATAGCAGAGATCTGGGATCCCTGAAGGGCTTACAGGCAGACTGGATAAAACTCAGTCTTTACTCTCTCTCTCTCTCTCTCTCTCTCTCTTGGTATTGTATTGATTTCCCCCCCATTCGCTTCCAAACACTAGAATTCTTATCAGACCCTTAACGGACTTGAAAACCCCCCACATAAATAAGTGACAAAGAATAATCCTTCAAATTTTCAAGTCAGTATTATTCCACTTTGCTTCAGTCTCACGACAAATCTGCAGCGCTCTCTGCACCCCGTCCCGTCTACTTTTCAAAAGGAATGCTTTAAAGTAAACAGTTTACTCATTAATATTGCAGTTGATATTCTTTCTTCACAACCAGAAATTACAGAAGAGTTTTCAGGATGTTGGTGTTCCAGTCCACTCAGGTATCCACCCATCCATCCATCCATCTGTCCTTTTCAGGTGGACTATGAGGGAAATGCTGCTTTCTTCGAACTCAGAGTGCAGTAAGAATAGTGCTTCTGGTCCCTTATCTGGCTATCAAAGCCCAGTCGGTGCTGGAAGGACACATGCTCATTAGGTTCGGACATGTCTTAGTTGAGACGCCTCAGAAAAAAAAAAAAAACATTTATTGATCAAGCCATGAAACGTACACTATAAAAGTAATACATAGTTATCATTTCTGTTTTAATACCACAGTGTCTGCCCTAATAAAAAGCAGTATTGCCTTGTAAAGGGTTAGAGGCTGAACCTAATATGGCTAGAGTTTGTCCTCAGGTACACACTCTTGTGTTCTGACTTGATTGCTTTCAATAATGCTTGTAAGACTCGCTCACACAGACGAGAAAAAAATCCCTGACATTAACTTCTGTGAATGTGTGTGTGTTTTTTTAATATATATATATATATATATATATATATATATATATATATATATATATATATACATATATATATATATATATATATATATATATATATATATATAAATTATGTAAAGGTTTCCAACATGCCAGGTAGAGATAAAGAGTTGAAGAAGTCAGCCTTTAATAATACATGTTTGTTTCTTTTCTGTCAGACACTCAGGAACTTCAGGCTCATCCAGTGAACCCGGGACAATTTTAAACAGCAGGACACAGAGTACAACTGGACAATAGAAACACAAGTCATAAATACAAAAAGGCAAATCATGTAAATGTCCCGCTGGTTTTTAAAGACATGTGCTTGATTCTGTAGTGTCCGATCTCAAACTGTGTACCGAACAGGGATGTGACTTTTCACACGTCTCCACAATCCTTCGGCCTGTATTCAGGAATGAGGAAACATTTTCCCCTTCACCCAAACTGCCGTTGAATCTTTTTTTTTTTTTTTCTTTTTTTTAAATTCTGTGGCTTGATGTCTTGACTCCGGTCCTTCTCACCATTTGATTCTCTTGTTTTCACTCCAGGTTGTTCTTTGTAGCTGAAACGGTGTGTGAGCAAAAATAGTCACAAACACTTAAACGAAACGAGACTTTTTCCCTTTTGAGATGTTAAAATAAAACGAGCAAGGTAGCCCTTGAGAGTTCTCGGCTCCGTAGAGATGAGGTTCTGGGTCCGTCCCGTAAAGGGGACTCGTTGGTTAAGAGTGCTGAGCTGAAAGGGCTAACGGATGAGTGCTGAGATGTGTTTCTCAGAGAGCCAGCAGGGTGGGCGAGTTGAGCGAGTCTGAGGATTGATCTCCGCTGCTACTGCTACGCCGATGGGCTTTGGAACAAGATTCAGAAGAGGGCGAAGGGCTGTCTGGCTCCAGAATGTTGGGGTAAGTAAAGATGAGGCTAGGATTGCTGGGAGTGGACAATGGAGTAGAAGCAGCAACCACGGGAGTGTTGAGGCTGTCCCCGTCCGAGCAGTACATCCCACCACCCAGGCAGATGGGCTTGATGACTGAGTGCTGGCTCTTGATCTGGCCCTGCTCATCGTCCTCCATGGGCTCCTGTTTCACCACGATGGAATTGTGGTGATTGAGTGCAGACCGGGGTGCTAGGTTAGGACGCATGGTGGTTAGTGACAGAGGGGTACACTGCTCTGGTAAGGAGCTCTGGTGACGATCTTCTGGAGGAAGTTTACACACAGGATTGTGGGCCACGAGCATGAACTCCAACTTGTCTTTCTCCTTCTGCAGCGTCTCGATCTCTTTCTGCAAGTCGGCCTTTTCCTCCTCCAACTTCTCGGTTTCCTTTGAAAAAGCACAATAAGTTCAAATGAAATGAAAACAAAACAAAACAAAATATCTAAAAGAATTGCCCTTTGGGAAACATTAGTTTCCAAGGCAACCAACAGTTGATCGAGAGCAGCAGTTACTCGCTTTTTTATAAATGTTATAAGATGTAATGGAAGGAAAGACACATTATTCAGAGGTTCTTTTTGCTGTATTATTCAAAGGTTTGTTATCTTGAACATAAATAATCATCATGGAGCAGTGTGACTATGAAGTCATTAGCACGTCCACCTCACAGCGAGAAAGGACATTCTTGCTGTAAGGTGAACGTGCTAATGACTACACCATTGTGGTTCGAGCTCTGTGCTTGTTGAGGCCGATTTTGAGTGAAGTTTGCATTTTTCCCCATTGTTGGTGTTGGTTTCCTATGGGTGCCCCCCCCCCACACACACACACACACGCACGCACACACAAACAGTCCAAGGACTTGTACTTTAGGCTAAATGGCTGAACTGAAGTCCCCTCAGGAATGAGTGTGAACCTGCAATGGACCAGTAGCATGCTCAGGGTGTATTCTGCACATGTATATGCATAAGTGTGTTATTATACATACACACGCGCGCACACACACTATAGTCATCCCTTGCCACTTCGTGATTTGAGCATGGCGGTCTTGGTACATTGCGGTATTTTAATAAAAAATAAAATAAAACAAATATATTCATAAAAAAATTCAAAATTCGCACTGAATCACATGTAAGCAAGCGGAAGGCAGGGACCCAAGGCAGGCTGCGTCCATTGTTTCCAAACGACAGACTGAAGTGCCCCTCCTCCCCAGTTCAGGCAGGGCCGCCCACTCAACTCAATCTCATAAACTGATTGGCTTAGACGCGTGACACTGTTGCCTCGCACATTACCGCGGGATTTTTTTTGTGATTTTGTGATCTTACTGTATCGTGTTTGTGAACGTCCTGCACCGCGGAGAAGAGCTACTGTATTGTCAGAGGTGAGTACAGTACTTAAAGTATCTATACATAAATTCTATTTAAATATTAATACATTGCAGCATTTACATATGCATATAACTATGTAACGTTTAATATACACTTCTTGATATTGTATAGACGCGAAAACATATAGAAATGAGACAACACGATAGGAATGGGGAGGCAGGGGGGGTTCCTACTTCACGGTTTTTCGAATATCGCAGCCAGGTCTGCTCTACATTATCCGCGATATTCAAGGGATGACTGTATATATATATACATATCATTCATTCATTTTCTGTAACCACTTAATCCTAATTCGGGTCACGGGGAGGCTGGCCCCCATCCCAGCCAACTCTGGGCGAGGGCAGCGTACACCCTGGATAGCTCGCCAGGCTATTGCAAGGTGGAAACACGCTGACGGCTGTGCGGCTACTCTTGTCAAAAGTCAGCAATGGTTCTGCTACATGAACCTCTCACCATAGACAGAGAAAGACATGGCCAGCCTTTGATAACCCAGTTAGCTGCGCTGGGGGGGCAGTGATATATACAGTGTGTATATATATATACGTACATACATACACACACACACACACACACACGAATGGACGTATTTTTCTTGAAAAATGGATATGCTTGTTGTTTTGCAATGGGGAAGCAAACCAAGCCAGTAAGTGTTTTAATGAGCCACCCAGGATGTAAGGTTAATCTGTCTCTTCTGGAAGTGTGAATTTTTGATCAACTAAAAATCCATTAGCTCATCTGGAAGCTAATATGTTAATAACAAGTCGTGTCTTGTACATCAGGAGCAACACTCACAGTAAGCACAGTGAACACTGAACCGAACGAACAATAGCAGACTTTATGATGATTTCGATTTGAGGTTTTCAGTGGCACTGCCCTGACAGGTTTGGCGAGCTTCCTGCACTAGTATACATCAGCCACTACGTGTTTTACCTTACATTACCAAATGTCCAGAAAGTATATATTCTGAAATAGCAATAATAATAATAATAATAATAATAACCTGAAAGCCATGAGTCTGAATAAGTGGTACTTTAATTAATATTTGATTGTGCGTATTATTTGCAATCTTAGGAGAAACTAACAGCATAATACACGGAAAGCCATTCTACCAGCTTGAGGTCTGATGTTTCAAAGCTGTTTTCGTTTATAAAGTGCCTTTAATTTAATCGTCTTGATGCATATATTTTGTGGCGAGAACTTTGTCCTCAGATCAACCCATGAACCACTTTAAACTTATGAGGGTATCTGCCACAGTCTAGAACAAACGAAGCCTTGTTGTTGCTGACACTCCCATTCAGGGTAATTTACTGGTATACAACTTAAGTACAAGTTTTAAATTGGCAGTTCGAAAATCTTATTGGGTGGATTGCGCAAGTGTGCTTCTCCCATCTGCCTGGGGGGGTTAAGCAAAGTCAGACGGCACGGCTAGACGTGAAAGACTGTTCTCTTCCATTTGAAAGCCTTGACTTCATGCCATCGGTATGAGGAAAAAGGAAACTAAAAGTGAAGTAGCCACCACAATTACAACGAGAGAGAGAGAAAGAGAGAGAGAGAGAGAGAGAGAGAGAGAGAGAGAGAGAGAGAGAGAGAGACGGGGCACAAGAGATCAAAGATCTGTGATTGTGCCTTATTTGGTGAGGTTTGTGAAGGATAAAGATAGCAGTGTGTAGGGTCTAAAGGACTTTGCGGTTTCCTCTTCAAACAATATCAGACATTCGGTCTCGCCCCCTTGCAGCACATTCCTCTCGTGTGACACTTGAGAGATGGCATTGTCGGGATAATTAGTTCAATCACAGCTTGTACTTTATGTTAAAGGGGACATTCCCATGTTCTGCCAGACAACACTGGGGTTTTAAAAAGCATAACGACCACACATGTTTTGTGGTTGTCTACAACATCTAATGGCTTGCAAGATGAAATGAAACATCTTTGGTGCAGCAACATAATGTCTACTTAAACCGGTAATGAAGCTGAAGATGAGTGGATGGGGTCAAGGTGCTGGAATATTCAAACATTGCATAGACATTCAAATGATTCTTCCTTAGCCCAGGGGTGCTCTGACAAAGAGGCTGCTTTGCCGACATTTTATACGTTCTCTCTTGCTCTCTTTTTTTTTTACCATACAGTATATATATATATATATATATATATATATATATATATATATATATATATATATATATATATATATATATATGGTGAATGTGGGTTTTTTCGGATTGTAAATTAAGTGGATAAACTCACTCCTTGCAGCATTTCGGTCAGCTCTCGCCTACGATTACGGCACTTAGCAGCAGCCAGCTTGTTCCTTTCTCGCCTCACTCTTCTTTTCTCTTCTTCCTCTGGTGTCAGCTGAATGCATAAAAGAAGCAGTGAGCTCTCACAGACCAAAAACAGCTTCTGACATCTATTAATCATGTACTATAATACACTGGGTGACTCTATATATGTGAACAGCAACAACAAAAATTAAGTTTAAAAAAAAAAAAAAAACACAAACACACACAACACATACCTGTTCATCTCTCTTGCGTCGTCCTCGGGCGTCACCAATGGAACGGATTACTCCAGGGCGTGTGAGGCCCGTGTGGCCAAGAAGGCCTGGACCA
>CM045732.1:62735995-62768495 GCA_024760905.1 Plotosus lineatus
CGAGAGTCATTTAAAATTACTCGTTTTTTTTAAATTATTTATTACAGGTTTTGTTGCAAGTGTTCATTTAGTCCAGTACATACAGGTTTGGATTAAAAGATGTTCCCGCTTTAAAAGGGACTGAATAATAACAGGCTGCTTAAGTTGCTCTGAGAGAAACCAGAAAATAAAAATGTCTCTTGTGCACCTACTTTCTGGAATGAACTCAGTGCTGGCGCGCTTCAGTCCTGTTTCGTCCCTACTAAATGACTCACAGTCCTGCCTTCTGCTTTGTAGCTTTTTTTTTATTTTTTTTTTGGTTTTGTTTTGTTTTTCTGAGCTTTTACCGAAGGATGACTCACTTTAATGGCACTACAGTGCGTTCGCGAGCGTTTATCAACGCCAACCTGCGTCCACGCGCCCCGGGCCAGTACCATTCGCTCGTTGTAATAGGGGGGGTAGTGGCAATATCACTTCGAAGCAAAGGAGAACTGGAGAATAAAGTAATCAGGGACTTACAAGCTAATTTTCTTGTAAAATATAAATTATTTGAGAGGAAGTCCTGTGTATACTGTGTATTAGGAGTATTTGTTTGAGGGAAAAGCGAAAACGAGTGAAGTTCGTTTGCATCCGTGTCTCCCCCTGTAGAGTCTGAGTTAGTATCGTCCGGCTATTGACGTGCGTTTCCAAAAATGGGCAGTTGCGTCAGCGCAGACGCTGTTCGGGTTTCCTTGGTGAAGGAGCCAGGGATTCCCTCCCCTCTCTCTCTCTCTCTCTCTCTCTCAAAACCTAATGTAGGTAAATCTTCAGCTCGGAATTTACTCTCTCTGCTTCTGTTCACATTTCTTTTTCTCAGTGCTTCACCTGTGGGTTATATGCCTGGAAGAATAGCTAAGATACACAATAATAATAATAATAATAATAATAATAATAATAATAATGAAGCTAGAGGGCAGTAATATCCTCTTACAAACTGAGCTATTACACAGCTATGGCTCTGATGAACTATTTGTTCCATGCACTTTGTTTATATTTTGTCCCATTTTATATTGGAAAGATATTTACTGTATAGGAAACATGTGCAACTGTTGACTTAATTGTTCACCTTTCAAATAGACATACTTTCTCCATCCCTCACTTATTCACCAAACCATTTAATCATACCAGCTTAACCCTTTAATGCCAGCAGGACCATACGGTCCTCTTTCAAACATGCTAATAACTCTAATAACTACTAGACGCATTGTACTCAGTTGCTGCTCAAGTGTTCTATACTTGTTGTGGCATCGCCTGATGCAAACACAGCTCGGTCCCATGTGCCTCCGTCAGCTGTGAGACGACCTTGAGTGAGCAGGATTGTGTTGTTCACAAATTGGTGAGTGTTATTATTATGTTATTATTATTATTATTATTATTATTATTAATGGTATTATAATTTTGTTGACAGAAATGTGTTCGGGGTGTTTCCTTAGGCCCTTTTGATTAGAAAAAACTAGTGATAATTTTTTTTAACTATAAAAAATAATTTGGGCGTTAAAAGGGTTAACGAGGAGGCTAGCGCCTATCTCAGCTGACACTGGGCGAATGCAGGGTACCTGCCTGCACACGCTTCTTCACCTCTTTTCCACACTCTCCATTGCTCTGGATTGTTGAGCCTAAGTACTTAAAATCCTCCACCTTCGTTATCTCTGCTCCCTGTAACATCACCGTTCCTCCTGGGTCCTTCTCATTCACACACATGTATTCTGATTTTCTGAGGCTAACCTTCATTCCTCTCCTTTCCAGGGCATACCTCCACCTCTTTAGATTTTCCTGCACTTGTTCTCTGCTCTCACTACAGATCACGATGTCATCTGCAAACATCATAGTCCATGGAGATTCTTGTCTCACCTCGTCTGTCAGCCTGTCCATCACCATAGCAAACAAGAAGGGGCTCAGAGCTGACCCTTGATGCAGTCCCACCTCCACCTTGAATTCGTCGGTCACACCAACAGCACACCTCACCACTGTCTTACATCTCTCATACATGTCCTGCACCACTCTAACATACTTCTCTGCCACTCCAGACTTCCTCATGCAATACCACAGTTCTTCTCTTGGCACCCTGTCATATGCTTTTTCCAGATCCACAAAGGCACAATGTGGCTCCCTCTGACCTTCTCTGTACTTCTCTATTAACATCCTCAAGGCAAACATTGCATCTGTGGTGCTCTTTCTTGGCATGAAACCAAACTGTTGTTCACAAATGCTGACCTCTGCCCTTAGTCTAGCTTCCACTATTCTTTCCCATAACTTGATCGTATGGCTCATCAACTTTATCCCTCTGTAGTTGCTGCAACTCTGCACGTCTCCCTTGTTCTTAAAAATGGGCACCAGCACACTTCTCCTCCACTCCTCCGGCATCTGCTCACTCTCTAGTACCTTGTTGAATGTTCTTGTCAGAAAATCTACTGCTACCTCTCCTAGACACTTCCATACCTCCACAGGTATATCATCAGGACCAACTGTCTTTCCATTCTTCATCCTCCTCAATGCCCTTCTCACTTCACCCTTACTGATCTTTGCTACATCCTGCTCCTCAATGGTTACCTCTTCTACTCTTTTTTCTCTCTCATTTTCCTCATTCATCAGCTCTTCAAAGTACTCTTTCCATCTTCCCAGCACACTTCTGTCATTCGTCAATACAGTTCCCTCTCTGTCCTTTATCAATCTAACTTGCTGCACGTCCTTCCCATCTCTATTTCTCTGCTGTGCCAACCTGTATAGATCATTTTCTCCCTCTTTACTATCCAACCTATCATACAAGTCATCATACGCCCTCTGTTTGGCCTTAGCCACTGCTACTTTCGCCTTACGCTATGTCTCCCTGTACTCCTGTTTACTCTCTTCGGTCCTCTCAATGTCCCACTTCTTCTTGGCTAACCTTTTCCTTTGTACACACTCCTGCACTTCCTCATTCCACCACCAAGTCTCCTTATCTACTTTCCTTCCAGAGGACACACCAAGTACTCTCCTACCTGTGTCCCTGATCACATTTGCTGTGGTTGTCCAGTCATTTGGAAGCACTTCCTGGCCACCCAAAGCATATCATACATAATATCATATCATTTTTTTTCATCAGTTGTAGCCTTCTGGTTAGAGAAGCGGCTTTGGGACTATAAGGTCGCTGTTTCGATTTCTGAAGCAGCAGGAAGAATGTGTGGTGGTGAGCAGCACCTTCCTTCCCTTCGTCCACATAAATAGCTGATATACCATTGAGCAAGGCACCTAACCCCCAACTGCTTTTCAAGTGCACCTGATGTCTGTGGCAGCCCACTGCCATATATTTATTTGGCAGCTCGCTGGTGATTAGCATATCCGCCTCACAGTAAGAAGGTCCTAGGTTCGAGTCCTGGGCTCAGGGATGTGTGGAGTTTGTCTCTTCTCCCTGCACCATTACACCCATGTGCCCACTGATCATCCATTTCATCCTGTTTTGCTGTATAATAATAACCTTCCTCTTCTGGGAGGGCATTCCATTAGATTTTGGAGCATGGCTGCAGGAAGTCATGCTCATTATGCCACAAGAGGGGTTGTAAGGTCAGGCACTGATGTTATACAAGAGGCCTACGGTGTAGACAGCATTACAGTTCACAAAACAAACAAACAAACAAACAAAAAAGTCTGCAGTTCAGTACTTCTAACTTTGTGCACAAGTTTGGAGAATGTACTGTAATTGGCCCTGAACACGCTATCTCATTTCCTCCTATAAACGCAGAGCTGGCGGGTACTCAAAGCAGAAGTTCCGGAAGTGAATTGAAAGGAGTGAGATGAGATTTCATTTCTACTACTGTACAGTATTACGAAAATGAAATAACAGTTATGTTGGGGGGGAAATGGATTTAATCCAGGGCAACATGGGAGCGCTAGAAGGCACAACCAGCATAGCGAGCTTGATTGGGGATGCAAAATGATTCCCTCCAGCATCTCTGATGATTGTCATGGCTGATATCGAAGCCATGACATATCCTGTTGCATGGATTCCTAAGAACTCTGACTCCCTGCTATCAGGTGTAAATCTAATAATCCTGATAGAGCTCATGGGGTTTTGTGATTATCTGGATGACGTTGGTGATCATGGTTATGGTAGGGGACAAACACACACACACACACACACACACACACACACACACACACATGCAGTTGCAAATTCTCTTCAAAAAGGCAATCACAATGAAAGTGCTAAAAACAAACTAAAATGGTCGGCTGCTTTAAATAGATCCACTTTACTCAACATGATCCTGTAATCATAGTGTAGGACATGTGAAAAGCCAGTGAGTCAACAAGGAGCATAATAACTGTTCTACACACCAAGGCCATTTTACCTCGCACTGGAATTAATTTGTTTTAATTATTGGTGAAGTAATTTTTTTGTTGTTGTTATGACTTGATAAAACTGCCTCATTTATATACTGTACTCACTTTAATGATTTATCATCTTATCGTATTTTCACAGTTGCGTTATCCTTTACCATGGTCAAGGCTCGGAGTGAAGGCAAGAGTACATACAGCCTGAACAGCCTGCCGGACCATTGCAGGGCACACACACACACACACACACACACACACACACACACACACACACACAGACACACACACAGACACACACACGCACATCTTTACATCTAGGGAGAATCAAGTACATCCAGTTAGCTTCATTTGCATTTCTTTTGGACTGGAGGAGGAAACCGGAATGTGCAGAAGAAACCTATGCAAGAATGGGGGGAACATGCAAACTCCACAAAGAACCACCCTAGCCGAGACCAGGACTCAAACCCAGGGCCATTTTTTGTTGTGAGGTGATCATGCAACGCCAGTGTAACACTATACACTTGTTTGTCTGGGCGTGGGTCCATCCATCCACCCACCCACCCACCCATCCATCCATCCATCCATCCATCCACCCACCCACCCACCCACCCACCCATCCATCCATCCATCTATCCACCCATCCATCCATCCAGCCATCCACCCACCCACCCATCCATCCATCCATCCAGCCATCCATCCATCCATCCACCCACCCATCCATCCACCCACCCATCCATCCATCCATCCAGCCATCCATCCATCCACCCATCCATCCATCCACCCACCCACCCATCCATCCATCCATCCAGCCATCCATCCATCCATCCACCCACCCATCCGTCTGTCTGTCTCTCTGCCTGCCTGTCTGTCTGTCTGTCTGTCTGTGTTGGTAGTTTCAGATAGAATTTGATTTGACAAGAATTTTGGGTCAATTGTTTAAAGAATTTTTTTTTTTCCTGGACAGTAAGGTCAGTGGTGGCACCATGGTAAAGGCTCTGGGTTACTGAGCCAAAGGTTAGGGGTTCACGTCCCAGCAGCACCATGCTGCCATTGTTTGGCCCTTGAGCAACATCCATAGCCTTCAAGTGCTTCAGTTCCTCAAGTTGCTCTGGACAAGGGCGTCTGCCATAAACACTGTACAATATAGTAACAACCTCACGTGAGTTTTTAAATCACTGATAAATATTCATGTCGGTTCCACCCCTGTTGTAATGACAACATTGCGATTAAAGGATTAGCTCTCTAGAGCAGATATCATCAGACGTATTCCTGGATGTTAATCTGTTAAACCATTTACCTTTAGATGTACATGCGTGAATGCTGTGTCTGCTCTGCACGTGCACTCTGAATTAAAAAAGGTGATTTTGAAATGACCTACTTTGTACATTCTATGTATTTATCTGTCATGTTTTTCTTTGCAAGCCTGGAAAAATATCTCTCAGACATTTCTTACACTCTACAATTACTTTTATTACCCAGTTTGTTAGAAGCTCTTCACAGCGAGTGCATCTGGAAGAACTGCTGAAACGGACCAGCCTGGGTATATGACCGTCTCCATCTCAAGGCCGCAGATGCCTGGTGGATTACCGAGTGGTAAGGACAGCTGATATAGATTAGCATCGCGACTATCTCTTTTTATTTTATTTGCAGGTTTCCAGGGTAACTCAAGCTGAGTAGTGCCAAACAGCGGAGAGCACAGAATGCGAACATTCCAGGGGAATATGAGACTCGAGGGAGAGTAAATGGATTCAAGAAGCAAATGTTCCCCTGATTGCATCAATCACATGACAGGAAAATTTGACACAGTGCAGTGGTTCACCTCTTGTACATCATCTACCTGGTCTAGCACATGTACTACATTTGAACAGAGAATGACCTCATTAATGAATTAATGCTCTTTGAAGTAACCGGGAAGAAAATTCAAAGTGATGACAAAATAAAAGCACGCAGGTGTTTACAAATTATAGTAGAACGCTATTCTAAAATCACGAACATGCACAGTTTGGTTTAAAACTAGTCAGAAATAATCCTGTGTTTGAATAGCTTTTCTCTCATGGTCCAAAGATATGCACATTAGGCTAAATATATATTCATAATTACCACAGGTTTAAGTGCAAGGAGTTAGTTGTATTGCTCCGCGATGGTCTGGTGAGCTCTTCATGAGGTCGCGGGGTCAGCAGCCTAAGCAATGAGGAGGTCCAGACGTCCCACTCCCCAGTCACTTCCCATCTCTTCTGGGGGGGGGGGATGGGAGGGGGGGGGGAGAGAATGGGACACCAAGGCATAACCAGACCAGCTGAGAGACACAATCCCTCCAGCATGTTCTAGGTCGACCCCGGGGTCTCTTCCTGGTTGGACATCCCCGAAACACCACACAAGGGAGGTGTTCGAGAGGCATTCTAACCAGATGGCCGCACCACCTCAACCGGCTCCTTTCAATGTGGAGGAGCAGCAGTTCGACTACTCTACTCTACTTTTATATTTATATACTTATCAATTTAGTATTACATCTAATGTTGTGGAATTTCTCGTGGCAACTTCCTGTTATCATGAACAGTATGTATTAATACATACACAAATCGGAATAAATCCGTTTTTCATCAAAAGAATCACTTTTCTTTTATTCAATAAGACAAACATACAATAAAGCCATTGTGACAACAAAGCATCAAACCAACCAATCAACAAACAGCAAACCAATCAACTCAACAACCAATCACAAACCAACCTGTTACTGAGAAATAACCGGCCTTTGAATGGAAGTGCAAACACTCGAGACTATTTCCAAGAAGGTCAAATAAGCGTTTTTGTGCATATTTCATATTCAAAGCTGAGCTGTTAAGATAGAAATGTCAACATGTTTGAACAAGTGCACCACTTTTTAAATAAACTGTGCTTTTATTGATTTTCTGGAACAACAGGACAAATTTATTTCTTTTCCATAACGGACTCTTTGCACGACTGCACAAGAAATTCCTGTGTGTGTAAAAGCACAAATGGCAATAAAGAATCTTGAATCTTGAAATAGACAAACAAGATGATGTTGAGAAACATAATTAACAAAATGTTCATATGGCCAAATAACTACATAAAACACACACACACACACACTAGTGTATATATATATATATATATATATGTATGTATACACATCATCCATTCATCCATTTATTATCAGTAACTGCTTAATCCTAAATTGGGTCACGGGGAGGCTGGCACCCATTCCAGCCGACTCCGGGCAAGGGCAGAGTATACCCTTTACAGTTTGCCAGGCCATCGCTGGGCAGAAACATGCTGACGGCTATGCAGCTACTCTTGTTGAAAGTCAGCAGTGGTTCTTTTACATGAACCTCACACCATAGACAGTGAGAGACATGGTCGGCCTTTGATAACCCAGTAAGCTGCACTGTGTGTGTGTGTGCGTATATATATATATATAGATAAACATACACAGTATATATATATATATATATATATATATATATATATATATATATATATAGTAGGCCTCCATCAGTCTCGAAGGACTATGGAACCGCGCACTGGCTGATATCCCAGCTGGTGATACTTTCTAGTGCGCAGAGCCTGGGTAGGAAGTATGGAGGACATGCTGTTACCCAAGCAGCAAGTCCCCCCTCTCGGCGCCACCGGAAGGATTCAATGGAAGGGCAAAAGCCGATACGACTGGGTTCCAGTGCCACTGCAGGGGTTGCCAGAACGTTGCTGTGAACAAACTGCCTCAGAAGACCCTGACTCCCGATTAGAAACACGCTAACGGCTATACAGCTACTCTTGGCAAAAGTCAGCAATGGTTCTTATACATGATCCTCACACCATAAACAGTGAGAGAGAAAGACATGATCCATGCCTTTGATAACCCAGTTAGCTGCACTGCGGGGGACAGTGGAAACTTGTTGAGAGTGGGACTTGAACCCCCAACTCTAGGATCAGTGATCCAGCCGACATTACCTTTACCTACCGCTGGTCCCATATAAGATATATAGTTTGTGTTAGTCCTGTGATATATAATATAAAGATATACTATAAATAATTATTAGGAGTTACAGGTGTGCTATAATCAGCCGGATTCCATTTTGTACTGTAGCGAAGTTTCTCGTATATGATTTGTTTCCTTATGGTTTCATCCAAATGAGGATGGGTTTCCCTTTTTGGCTTGGTTCCTCTCAAGGTTTCCTCCTCACGTCAACCGAGGGAGTTTTTCCTTGCCTTTGGCGCCACAGGTGACGCTCATTAGGGATGTGTAAGGGATGTGAAAATGTTTTAAACTCTTTTGTACTTTTTTTTTTTAATTCTTAATTTTACTGTGTGTGCAAAGCTGCTTTGCGACAACGTCAATTGTAAAAAGTGCAATACTGTACAGATAAAACTGAATTGAATTTATTGGTGGCCTGTTTACTGTGTGCTCATGTGTCCCAGTTTTTTTGAAAGATTTCTCTGGCTTTGCTCATGACTTAACTTTCCTCCATAATCAGAAACATTGAGAGGGTTACAAAAGCAAAGCCATTAATAACAGAGACATTGACATGACCTTGGAATTCACCTAAATAGCCCAGGTTTGGTTTGATTTGTAGGTACTTTCAGACAGTTATCTACTCAGGATAATTTATGTCGTGATATATGCGTTAAAAGTTCATGATCATCATTCTCAGTACGTATTTCTGTATCACAGCATCTAGTGACATAATTGATACCACGATTATGTTTCAGAAAGCTCATATATAAACAAGTCCAGCCGCCATGGCACACACTCAGGACAAAGGACAACGCTGTGTCTACTTATAATCACAGACCTCTAGCTTGACAACTGAATTAGTTTGCTTATTTGTTTGCGAATGCCGGACAACAGACTGTCTTTTCTCCACTGATTCGATGTTGTCATGGAAGCTGGAATTCAACATGCAGTCTTGTCCAAATGTGCCCACCGAATGTACCCATTTCATCAGGCGGGGAGACGCTCGAGTGCTTGAATTCCACTTTGCCAGCACGTCAGTAAACAGCATGACTCTTTATTCTTTATTCTAATTACAGAAAGGAAATACTGATCTAAATTCAAAAAGGTACCACTGGCGTCGTCTATACTGATGCAATCGTAAGAACGTAACACGCTGGAACTGTGGTTTTTGAGAAAGTGTGAATATCACAAAGGCCTGCGAGTTCCTGCTACAGTGGAAGGAAGTGCGTCACTGATGTATGGGTGACTCGAGACAATATGAAAAAAAAAAAAAAAAAAAAAAAAAGAACAGTAGTAGTGGAACGGTGTGCGGTGGCTACTTCTAAACAGCACAGGAGTGCGATGGAAGAACTGAACAAATGGAGGAGAAAGAAAAGGTGGGGGGAATACAAACCAGGGCAGAAAAGTGTCAGCCCCAGTATTTTAGCGACAGGGGTCTTCCCGTAAATCTAGAACATTTGGTCAAGGGAACTATGACCCATCACAGCTCGTCTTCATTCTGAGAGTGAAGTGGAGGAAAGAAAAAAGAAACAGGGGCAACAACACTCCTTCGTTCACTGTTTATTTCCTTTACTGCTGCTATAAGCTGTTTTTCAACACAGCCAATTCAACTCGAAGCGGAAGTTTGTTTCCTGTTGCCGACGTCGTTGTTCCAAAAGATTTATAAGAACTAAGAATGCGATGGGGGCGTGACTTGTATCGTGGAATGTTAATGGATTTCATCTAAACACAAACTCACCACTGGTACTCGCCTCGCTGATCTGATAAGGTTCCTGTAATGCCATCTGCATCCCTTCTCAGAGACCGTGTAGCACACAACTGGAACACAAAGTTAAATAAACGGAGAGGACACAAAGGCACACAGGTTCCCCGCGAAGAGTGTTGGCGCTGTCAAATTATTTTCTGCTTAATCCCAGGGGTAACTAGAGTAGCAGGGAGACTCTTGCAGGGCCAGCATTGATTTAAACATATTTTATTGAAGAAAGGGATTGCGGCACAGGTTATCCAACTTAGTGAAGCCCTCTCCGCACACAGTGATCAGCTGTTGAGGGTGGGGGTTGGACCCCCAACCTTAGGATCCGTGAACCAACATCTTTACTACCAGACCACCATTGTGGTACCACCACTGGCAGGGCCAACACACACAACCATTCACATTCTCATTCACATCTCG
This sequence comes from Plotosus lineatus, assembly GCA_024760905.1. Lineage (NCBI taxonomy): Eukaryota > Metazoa > Chordata > Actinopteri > Siluriformes > Plotosidae > Plotosus > Plotosus lineatus. The sequence continues at coordinate 62,746,471 of CM045732.1, forward strand.
GGGCAAAGAAATCAGATCTAACATCTTTTATCAAATATATATGTTTGTAAATTTTGAAAATATAGTATTAGAAATGTAGTTCGGGGAAAAAAAAAAAATCTATATATATCTATATATATATATATATATATATATATATATATATATATATATATATATATCTATATATATATATATTTTTTTTTTTTATTACTCTCCACAAGGTTGTCACTGTCCCCCTCCCAGTGCAGCTAACTGGGTTATCAAAGGCCGGCCATGTCTCTCACTGTCTATAGTGTGAGGCATGTAAAAGAACCATTGCTGACTTTCGACAAGAGTTGGCTGCAAAGAACCATTGTTGTGTCAGGAAGGGCATCCGACATAAAAACCTATGCCGAATCAAACATGAGAATCATTAATATGACTTCCATGAAGAGGGAGGCAGATGATTCACTATGGCAACCCCTGAAAAGGAACAGCGAAAAGGAAAAGAAGTGGCGTAAAACATGAACATTATCATTAAAAAAAAAAAAAAAAAAAAAAAAAAAATATATATATATATATATATATATATATATATATACATATTACACATATATACACATATATATACATATATACACATATATATATATATATACATATATATATATATATATACATATATATATACACATATATATACATATATATATACACATATATACATATATATACACACACATATACACATATATACATATATACACACACACATATACACATATATACATATATACACACACACATATATATATATATATATATATATATATATATATATATATATATATATATATATATATATATATATATATATATATATATATATATATATATTGTTACTGTGATGGAAAAGGCATACTATTTTTAATTGGGGGTCCAAATGATTGTATGTGTTGTTCTGTAAATTTGCTCTGAAGTTTTGTTTGGGCTCCATCAGTATGCCAGAGGTGTGACTCTTCCATATAAAATGTACCTCATTTTACAATAAAACAAAAAAGGAAATGTAATCACCCTTGATGTCAATGTTCTAATCTTGGTGTATCACCATTAAGTATCAGTGGTTTTTTGTACAGTGGTACCTCACCTTACGATAGTCCCAGTAAATGAAAAATCTAGGTTACGAAAAACATTTTCCAAAATTTTTTGTTTCTGTATATGAAACAAGTTCTCCTTACGAAACGCGCTAAACGCACCATTCAAACATTAAAATGCACCATTCAAACATTCAAACAATGCACGAGCTGCTTTCCCATTGACTATCTTCCAATATCCCGCCCCGCTGACCTCCCATTGGCTAGGAGGGATGACATAGCTTCCTCCCATTGGTTATTATGGCCATTCGAACATTCAGACGTGCCATTCAAACATTCAAACAATACCCGAGCTCAATAATGTTCAAACATCCTGCCTCGCTGGCCTCCCATTGGCTAGGAGGGACGACGCAGCAGCAGCATCTCCCATAATGCTTTTCGTGTAAAGGACAGAGTTATTGTTGTTTCGTGAGTTTTTTTGACTCAGGCTTTTAACCTTCCATAAACATTTGTAAGATTATAATTCTGCTAAGAACACATGGTCAACACGCACGCGCACACACACACACACACACACACACACACACACACACAATATGCGCGCGTGTGATTCCTGGTGTGAGTGAAAAGAAGAAGCGGGCTCGTGGCATGCGGTTCAGTGATATCGCAAAAGAATACAGCCAAACCCGTCTACCATCGGTATGATATTGAAGCAGAAGGAGGTCTTAAAAAGTATGTTTTTATCATTTTTAAAGGGTTCAGGGGGTAGTATTGGGGACCTTGGAATGAATCACGTGCTTTATATGTAAAATTCGGTTCAATTTTATGAAAAAATCCAGGTTAATAAAAAAGGCTCTGGAACGGATTAATTTTGTGAGGTGAGGTACTGCTGTAAATATCACAGTTTTGTCAAGACATCAACATGTTGGTATACAGAGTGTGATGTACTTCAACACCCTTTATTGGCATTTACGATAAAAAGGCTTGATTTTTCAAGAAAATGAGCCAAATGTAGATGACCTGTATTTTTTTTTTTCGACATAGTAATATAACTATATAAAGTAACTATGGTGGACAGTGGTGGCCTGGGGGTAAAGGTGCTGGATCACTATTCAAGCCCCACTTTCCATAGGTTGTCACTGTCCCCCCCAGTGCAGCTAACCGGGTTATCAAAGGCCAGCCATGTCTCTCACTGTCTATGATCAGAGGTTCGTGTAAAAGAACCATTGCTGACTTTTGACAAGAGGAGCTGCACAGCCGTCAGCATGTTTCTTCCCTGCGACGGCCTGGAAAGCTGTCCAGGGTGTACTCTGCCCTCGCCCAGAATCGGCTGGGATGGGCGCCAGCCTCCTCGCGACCCTAATTAGGATTAAGCAACTCAGAAAATGAATGCATGAACGTCACTATGAAAAAATAACTTGAAATAATAACTAATAATGCAATGTTTTTGGAGCCATTTTTCTTTTTCTCGCAGCTCTTCATTTTAAAACCAAACTTATAACTTCAAGTTTTGTGCTTTTAAAATAAATCTTACTACAAATAACTTTAGGGAAAAAAAAAAGTAAAATGCTTTTGATGAATTTATAAGTATTTTTGTCAGGTTTAAAATGGTGCTTTTTACAGCGTTGTTTTATCCCCTAATCCTAGAATGATAAATGTGCAAGTGACATTTTCTAAATTTTTAACTTTTACCCAGAAAACGGGAGGACTGAAAAGAAATAGGAGGTCAGCGAGACACCGTTTGTTCGACATGGTGAAGCACATTGAAGCTAAAAATGGATAAATGTTAAAGAGCAACAAAGAGTTTGTTCTCCTCTAATGTCCATTCCTTATGGCTGAATGAAGACTTAATGCAAGTGTGTGCATGTGGAAAATCCAATTAGGCTGCCGAAAGGGATTTTACTGACAAACAAAGAATGACCATCACCTGATTGGGCAACTACTGCTCACTCCAACGCAGTACTCAAGGGTATGACGTCTATGTCAAATATGCCATCAGCATGGAACTACTACTCCGATCAAGTCTGAACCAATCTAGCAAAGACACACTAAGAACATTGAGAACACTCATTGGTCCTTTGGCTTACCTTGCAGGGGAACTGTTAAAAGTTCTGCTGAGAATAATACAGTACTTCATTCTCAGATGTTGAACCTTTTATTTGAAAGATCGGATTGCTCAAGAAATGAGTTTCTTAATGTCAGTGTCAGTTATAGCTTCTGCAGAGAATTTATCAATATACAAGAAGGGACCGATACATGATTTGGACCCCCCGTGATACGCAATGCTGCCACCTGCCTCTTGAACTGCTGCGCATATGCAATTGGAGGCAGCCTAACACACCAAGAAGGAAAGTGCTAGCCATCCCTTTTTGTATGAATGAGCTCACAGACCAGGGAATGGCTGGCGATAACTGTGAGTGACGGGTGGGGGTGAGGCAGGGTGGGGGGTGGGGGATGCATGCCAATTAGCTCCTATGGACTCCTGGTCGCCAATGGCTGTGGCATCAACCTGGAATTTGCAATCTCATGGTTGATAGTCATGTACCTTTTTGATGCACCAATCGGAAGCTCAGAAGCTGAAACTAGGACTTTGCCCTGTATACTCTGTATATGAATCAATTACTCCCCCCCCCCCATCCCCGCCTTCAAAACAGTAATTATATATCTAATAACTTGGATGGATGGTCCCCTGTCAGTACTATAACAGGAATCCCAATATGGCTGCCACTTCACCAATAAAAAAAAAAAAAAAATCAGATTTATTGTTAATAATGAAAAGAAAACCCATTAAAAAAATGGCTCATACACCACGGTTCAGACTTGCACAAAATAAAACACACAATATAACAAACTTTCGCTCAACAAAGCAACAACAAACTTTAAAATCAGCACTGTCTTGTTCTTCTTTACCTTTCAGCCGTTCCCTTCAGGGGTCGCCACAGCAAATCATCTGCCTCTATTTCACCCTATCCTCTGCATCTTCTCTTACACCAACAGATGATTGAACTATCACGACAAGTGATGCAAATACATGTGGAAATTAGCTAAAGAAGGGCAGTAAAAATAAAAGTCAGTGTTAACCTTTCCTGATTTCACTCCAAACTGTCATTGTGAAAGAGATATCTAGTGAGAGCGCCGCCTTTAGACAGAGCATAAATCTAAAACTAATTTTTATCTATTTTATAACTCATACATGCTGTTTCTCGACTTTGCAGTGCCAGAGTTTGTTGATTTATTTAAGCTTTTTAAATAAGCTCAAGAGGAGATGCAGCAAAGAATTGTTGCTAGAAATATGTACAAAGCAAACCAGACAACATTCATGAAAACAAGAGAGATATCATTCTCATATGCTTTTTAATAAGCATTCTGTGAGATGTTTATATTAGCCTGCTGATGCATGATGCAGTTTTATGAAGCAGCTTATATAAGTAGCCTACATAAGTTACACAGCAGGAAGGAAAGTAATTCTTTCATTTAAAATTTGTATTTTTTCTGAATTTTTTAAAAAGAAATTAACTTAATTGAAATTTATAAGTCTGATCAGACCTGAACAAAAGTGATTTGTTCCATCCATGTCCCAAACGCAGTGTTGAATTTATAAAAAAAAAAAAGAATTATATTTCACACTAAATTTGACCCTGGGTTTAGTCATGATTCAAACTAACTCCATACGTATGACACAATGAGATATTATGCAGCATTTATGCGATTTTCCCTTGAGGATGAACATATCAGTTAGTAAATGATAGCATGATCTAGCCATTCCTGCTGAGTATCAGAGGGATCTAAAGATTTGTGTGTGTGTGTGTGTGTGTATTTCTCTAACACTGACTTGCAGACCAGAACTGTTTATCAAATTCAAAATAAAATATAGCTTATTATTATTTATTCTACCCTAGGTCAATAGATATTAGCAGTTATGCGTTCTGATTGGCTAACCGGATATTAAATCATATCCTTTGACCTGGAATATCACTAAAGGGGGTGGGCAAAATTTATATAAACAAAAATAAAAAAAAACGAAAGCAGTCCTCTAAGGTGGCTAGTCTTTTTTAATCATTCAAGATTTCAATTCCTTGAAAAAGAACAACACTTGGAATAAAAGTATTTGATGGTAAAATGATTTTTTTTTATTGTCAAGAATTTATTTTTTTCTCCACCAAATAGACCTTCAGACCAAATCGACCAAACATGCCTTCAGTCTTTGGTATGCCCTAATACCGGTGTCATACCTGGTACCGTACGTGCAATCTGAAGGTTCTACTAACTTACTTCCACGAGCTCATTCCGCTAGAAAACCAGTTTTTTTCTACTCTAGACTCATTCTACAAAATACAACAAGAAAAATGAATTAATGTATTTAATAGCGACAACATATATACATTTACTTTCAAAAATTTGAAAATCACCAAAAACTATTTTCTTGGACGACTGAAAGCAACAGTCCTTTAGCTAACCAGCTAGCTCCATGCTAATCAGCCAGCTTCTTGCTAAATGGCTGTTCTGTAAAATACTTTATGGTAATAACTCGAATGTTTTTTTCACTTTTGTCACTTTTCAACAATTTGAATACAATAATAAATATGTTATAATTCTAGGTCTCATCACTTAAAACCATGTGTGCTATGAGCTTATACGCTATGCGGCAAATTAACAACTGTTAAATATCCACACGTAACCCATTTCATTCAAACGTACAAGCGATCTGCCTCATCTTACAAGTGTTAAATATAAACACAGGCTATGCTGCTACCGGTTTCAATATCTGTATCTGTCTAGTGCTACAAAAATATCTACTGTAAAATTCATATGCTCAGCTAGAGATGTGCAGGACTGCTGATTTTTTTAAATTTATTTTTTCTCACGCAAGTCTAATTTACTTTACTTCTACCAGCAATATTTTACTACATTTCCAACAATTTTGTTACGTCTGGTACCCCAAAAATTGTCATCCATGGTCAGGAGCATAGCGAGGGCAAAATTAGCCATCCTCTTTCTCCCATGCTAATCACACTGACACTACCACTAATCAATAGGTATCTATGAGTTCAGGATGTGGAAGAGGGTCGATAGTGATGTTCTTTAACTTTATAATGCTGCTCTGTGATGCAGTCTGAGCTGCAATTCAAAACATTTTGGCTTCATGTATCTTAGGGGAAGCATGTGTTAACTGCAATCTGTTGTATGATTGAGGAGAGCTGTCTGGTGGGTGGAAGTCGGCAGATAACCAAACCGGGGGAAAAATTGGTGGAAAAATCTATTTCCCAAAATATAAATAAACTAAACACCTAATTTAAACCACAATGACCTTGGACAGGCAGTTAGAAAAGATGAATAAACATAGCACACAGCAACTCAAGTTCACATTAATCAACATGGTCTCTTTCTGTCCCATTTGACTGCTGCCTGCTTTAGAGTAAAAACCTCCAGGTTGTTTGACTTTTTCACAAGCCTCTGGTCTCCAATGGCTTCCTACGTATTCAAGTCTGTATTTATATCTGTTTAGAACACAATCTATTCATTCTGAATAATGTATTTGAATCGGGCTACATCCCTACCGGAATAAAAAAAAAAAAGCAGAATAAAGATCCTACAGCAGTAATGGTGTGCCTCAGAGCTTAATTACAGGACTCATTAAGTTTAACTGATACTTTAATAAATTGTTGCAGGCTAAAATATCATAAACCCAGACTAGATATTTGTGCTTCCCTTGTGGATAAGGTTACTATTTTTGCCTCTCATATTATGTGAAGCATATCTGTTAGACATTAAAAATTAATGGACAAATGATGATGTGTTATACTATTAGCGCAGTTTGGTAAATAACAATAACAGAAATAATTTTTTAAAAATCTGAGAACTTTTTCAATTACAAACGATAATCTAGCTTCATAAACATTTGGAAGGCAGTAAACAGAAGCCCCTGGCCTCCTGATTCTCTGTGAGTAGCTGTCACTCTAACTGTGTCACTCTACCTGACAGGTCTACTAGTAAGACATGTCATCAGAAGCCGTCTCTGACCTTGATAGTTTCCCAGCATGCAATGCTTAATCTACTCTGACAGACAGAAACGCCGGCAGCCAGTTACAAGTACATTCCCATATACAAGGAATGAGATCATATGGATAAGACCAAAGAGAGGATGGAAGGTGGAAAGAAAGAAGGAAAGGTAGAAGAAAAAGGTCTTGAACATTCAAATGATTCATAAAACTCAAGAGTGGAATTCAGATATAAAAGAAATGTGATGGGTTACAATGCCTAGATATAAGTAATGTAAACTTCAAAAACATGAGATTAAGCAGCTGAACATGTTTCATGTGCAGATGAATTCTTGGATGTAAGCGAATGAGATTATGAAGTAAAATCATGACTTCATATTCAAGGATTGGAACTGTTGATTGGAGATGGTCCATCAAAAATAAAGACTGAAGTGCCAATTCTATAGGGGAAAAAAAGTATGACAGCCAACATGTGCCAGGACGAAAGCACCTGAGGGCTGTGCTCTTTCAAATCCATGACAGGTTTAAATCAAATACTGATTACAGCGTAGAGGAACTTCGAAAATTAAACAAAAAAACAACAACAACAAGAACCTCAGCATCGCCCGTCATTCCCTAACTAAAAAACAAAACAAAAAACTATAATAAAAACTCTTCAAACCGAATGACACACACAAACCCGGTAGCACCAAAGTCTTTCTCTTTCTTTTTAAGACATGAATATAAATAAAAAGTTTACACGGCGGAAGTTACAAACAACCAAATTGATTTGAACATATATATGCAACCTTATGTCATGAAATGAGGAAGAGAAAACCCCACAGCATTCATTCTTTAATTTTCACAGACTCGGAGGCCATTTTTTCCCCCCAGCGCACAGATCAAACGAGTCCTGAAATACCCCCACCCGCCGCACCCCCCTCCCAAATTAGCTAAGCTTCTCAGTTCAAATCTATGAGCCCAGGCCTGCCAAAACTGAATCCCAAATCCCGCGCTCCAGCACGCTGAGCAAAAGAAAGAATAACTTTTCCTCTGACTTTACATGACACGAAGTTACAAGGGCAAGAAAGTTCCATGATCCTTCACAACCTCAAAAATGTGTCTTTAGTAACTTTTGTTCTTTATGCATCTCATTACTGCCAGTAAAGTATGACCAATAACAGAGGTTGTGTTTTGGGGGGGTGCGGGTGGAGGCAGAGAACAGGCATGACAGCTTGGGGAAGTCTGCAGAAGTAAACAAATGACGGTGGCTGCTGTTGTTTTGACTTCACAGCCACGCTGACATATCCAGGCCTGTGCTACGTTCCCCATTTCGCTCCAGTTATCTCCAGTATGTAGCGCTGCCCTCTCTGTTTAGGATCTTCAGGGGGAAAAAGTAAATTTAACATGGCAGTAAGGATCCTTAATCAGTCCCCTTTTCATTCTACTCTACATCAAGATTGTTTTTTTTTTTTTTTTAAGATTTGCAGCTCTAACTCAAGTCTGAAGTTGACAAATACGGCAAAGCGCTCAGTGGGGGTCGTTAAAGTTTGTTGCAGTTTTGCTCTGCTGTGTGACGTTCCTTGCAGGCTGTTTCATTTCATTTTTCTTTTTTTTTATTTATTTATATCTCAGAGATCACACTGTGAACAAGCCGTCGTTTTCGACGATGCCAGGAACAGCAGGAGAACTCGAAATATGAGACAGAAACACTAAAAGGGAATACTGCAATAAGACTCATCATGAAATATTAAAAATGACCCAGTTGATTAAGTATATCCAATATTACACCCTAATATAAATAGTGCTGTATTCAGAATCGAGCCCCTCAGAACACCAGTGGACTAACTTTATTTTTTTGTGAATTTTCAGAAGAATGCTTTAAAGTTTTAAGGATAGAAATAAAAATCATTATGATTCACATTGCAATGCCTTCCGTCTCACTCAATACTCAATTCTCCTACATACTTTTTTTTTTTTTTTTTTTGCTTAAATTTCTGTATTTCTGGGACTTTGACATCTTCCCAAAAGTTGTGATTTTGGACTTAGAAGAAATGCAGTAGACCCAGGATGAAACGTTGTTTTTCAGCACAACAGTGGATTCAGTCCAAATGTCCAAAACATGTAGCAATACTACAAAAAATAATGAATAACATTCAGTTAAATACCAACAAGCAGATGCAGCGATGTACCAACTAAAATAACACTTACTGTATTCGACGTAATAGGTGCCCTGCTCCAATAAGCCGCCCCCCCCCCCCCCCCCCATGTTTTTGATCTTATGTCTAATAACCGCCCGTGTGTACAGGGAGCAAAATCGTAGATCAAACTTACCAATTTTATTCGATCAGTCTCTGTAACGGTAAAATGAGGCATTCACTGCCTGTAAAAGTGAGTTTACATGGTATTTTTAAGACCCCCTGCCACTGGGGACTGTCTATAATGTTCATCAGTAACAACACATTTGACTGTTCCGCCGTACTTTAAAAAACAGGAAAATATTTTGCTGTGTACTCTTGGTAAACAGGTGAGAACAGAATTTTGTTCACAAACTGACTCACAATTGCAAGCGCAAAAAAAAACAAACAAAAAAACCACACACACACACACACACACACACACACACACACACACACACAGGGATCCCTCACTTTCCGCGGTTAATTGGGACCGAGATCCCAACGCGACCATCAGAATCAGCGAAGTAGGATCACCCCCCCCTCCCCCGACTGATGTATAACGTACATGTATATGTGTATATAATATCAATGAACATATTCAATGCTATACATGTTTATAACAACAATTAAACATTAAAATAAAATATAAATACACACACACACACACACACATACAGATGGTATTGCAATTTCTCTGTATATGAAAAAAATTCACGTTACGAAACGCGCCATCTCAAAAATTCAATGTGCAAGTTGCTCTCCCATTGGCTATCTCCCAACACCCCACCACGCTGGTCTCCCATTGGCTATCTCCCAACACCCCACCACGCTGGCCGCCCATTGGCTAGGAGGGAGCTGTATGTTCATAATACCCTTGATGCTTTTCGTCTGCCTTTGACCATTGGCTATGAGTGAGCTGCATCTCCATAATACCCATGATGCTTTTCGTGTGCCTTCAACCAATTGTTCATCACGGAGTTCTAACATACGTAAAGGACAGAGTTACTGTTGTTTCGTGAGTTTTTTGAGTGTGCTCATTACAACTTTATTTTTCGTCGTTCAGCATGGGCCTGAAGAAAGTGATTCCTGGTGCGAGTGAAAAGAAGAAGTGGGCTCTTGGCATGCGGTTGAGTGATATCGTAAAGGAACATGACCGAAACCCGCCGACCATCGGTACAGTATTGAAGCAGAAGGAGGCCTTAAAAGGTATACTTTTATCATTTTTAAAGGGTTTATAGGGTAGTATTGGGGGTCTTGGAACGAATCAGGCCTTTTACATGTAAAATGCGACTCAACTTACGAAAAAAAATCAGGTTACGAAACAACTTCTGGAACGGATTAATTGCATAAGGTGAGATATGACTGTATACATATATATATATATATATATATATATATATATATATATATATATATACACACATATATATCTTGGTTGTCCATCAGAGCCAATGATGACGTTAGCATTTTGCGGCTCAACGATGAATGCGAAGGTGACTCTGCAGTCCCAGCCTGGAGGCGCAGGGTCTTGAACAGTGGGGGCATTGGAAGTCCGTTTTATATATATATATATATAAAATATTCACATACACACACATGAGTTTGGGTATTCTGTACAAGCCACCTAGATTGATATAGCCACGCATGGAATACAATTCAGAATATTAATAAAGGATTCCCGCATTAATGTCAACGTAATATTTGAACTGAAATCAGTAATTCTGAATCGGCTGAATATGGACTTCTGAAAGTCTTTCTCAGGTCAGAATAACCTGAGCTACAGCAATATCCTTCTTAGGCAATGTACACATTAGCAGTATAGAATTAAACATCTCATTTTGTTTACCGTGAGGAAGCGGGTCTTATGCTCCTTTATGAAATACAATGACAATGATTTCAGTGTATTATATATATATATATATATATATATATATATATATATATATATATATATATATATATATATATATATGAACCTTGAAAGCCGAATCATTAACAGCTTAAAGACTTTGCAGTACAGAGAGTGCAGCCTGTCTGTAAATTACATTTCCATAATCAGGAGTCTGAGCACAACATGAACGGAGGATCTGAGTTTCTGAGAAAAGGTATCAGTGTCTCTCGTAAAGGTCCTGCTCCAGACGTAAACCCAGGAGTGTTTGTCTTTCTCTGGGAACTTAGCGGTCTCTGAGGTACGTAAACATGGCTTAAGCAGGAAATAACACAGGTAGGGACATTCATCTCTTCATGAGGAAGTTAAATTCGATAGGAAATATCCTGTAGCTCCTCTGAAAACTTGGCCATCTATTGTAGTACACACTGATCTTCCACAGGCTAATTCACTGGCTCTGAACGATAATGCCACAGCAATTAATGAACCCAAGTATCGTTGCAATTTCCAAGCTCCTTATTTTCTTCGGCCTGCTGCCATCGAGATGCTTTAAACAAGGCAGGATTAGAGGATTAAGCGTATTAACGGCTAAGTTGGCAGGCAGGGTCTCTGTACTAAAAGTAGAGAGCATGAAGCAGAGGGAAATGCATCTTCTAAAAACAAGCCTCAAATAAGTCCATTTTAGGGCTGGTAATCTGACTCCTGACTGGCAGATAGGTGCTTCAATATAAAGAGCCCATCCCACACAGATAAAAGTAAGGCAGAACCCGCATAATTAATCAGAAAGCTGATTGCAGTGACTTGATTTTTCAGGTAAAAATGAAATATTGGGAAAAAGAGATCTACAGATGCTTCAAATCTCATAGCAGAACACATCGAAGCATGCAGTCTCCATTTTTGCAAAATGAAGGCCAGAAGGATAAATCGGATCAGATTGAGAAACACGACTACACAGAGAGATAAGCAAAAACAGGCGAAAGGAACACTGCCTTTAATTCATCTTTTAAGAGACTCGATGCCATGAAATGCCCCAAATCCATTCACCCCATAGTTTCCAATTAAACATGACAGTGCCTGCATAATGAACAATAAATATAGCAATAGGCTGAGCCTCGGGCCAATGCAGACTCCTGACAATGACCCTCGTACTTAATGATGACAGCACACACTCGCTCCTATTCTATGCCTCTTTACCCACTTTCCCTAGATGCTTTTTTCTCTCCTACATGTTCCCTCTCGTGCCACACACACACACACACACACACACACACACACACACATTCCTCAATAATGTTCATGCATGTTCACACGTCGCTGGAGCATATAACGGTATTACCGCTGTTGGGATCTTCAAAACTGTCAACCAAGATCAGAAGCAGTTGTTGGCTTAGAAACATCTGTAAATAAAACCCTCAGTTCACACATTTAACAAAAGTGCAATCCCCCTCACCGATGATTTGCATGTTTTTGGGTGGCGGAGGGGAACTAGATGCATCATTGTGAGCAAACTCACACTTTGTTTTAATGCAGAGCTATTCATTTCTACAGACATTTTGTTGTCAAAAAAAGTCAATACGAAGTGATGTAGTGGTTAGCAATAGCAAGATGGTAATAGACTCAAATTCCACGTTTGAATGGGGCATTTCTGTATAAAATTTGCATTTTCTTCCCACACTTGTGTGAGTTTCCTCCAGTACACTTATTTCTTCTTACAGTCCCAAGACATGCAAATTAGGATAACTGGCTGTTCCAAATTGCTCAGAGTTGAGACTGTAATGATGAATGATTGTGCATGTTGGCCCTACAATGGACTGGTGGAGCTGTTCAGGGTGCACCCTGCCTTTACCCAGAGCTCCATGAACACACTGAAGCAACAACAACAACAAAAACAACAACACATAGCTTTCTCAATTGATAGCGATCATGACTTACAGGTAAATCAGCATCCCCTTATCCTGATTGGCTGGATTTAAGTCCTCCACCTCTTTCACTTTTTTATGGGATTAAAAAAAAAAAGAAGAATAGTACCACATAGCCTATGTTTCTCAGCTACACAGTTATGTCGTTTGTGCTATATATTACAAAAAACATGTAAGAAATCTTATAAATCTTTTTAAAGCTTTGGATAATTTACTCACAGTAGAAAATGAGTCAGGGAAACCTGTGGAGCCTGCAACCCTTGAGCAACAAAGCTGAGTACCTCAACATAATTACTCACCATTACCTGTTCCGCTCTGAAATGGAAACGGAGAAGAAGATGCCACGAAAGCCATTCTGGACTGGAAACACCATGGTCTCATTCACGTTATTGATATTAGCGCTTTTTTTTCGTGGACTGCAGTGGAGATGATGGTGGGTTGATGAGTTAGCGGCTAAAGCACTCACCACCTTATTACAGGAAATTGCTGCTGTAATTTCGGACTCTGGAACATGGAGCTGTTTCGATCTGGAATAGGTCAGGGCATAACATTAAAACAAAAGACTAAGACTTTTTTTTTTGTATATAAGGCTGAATTCAAGCCTTTGCTGTCAATCAATACAAGAATTTTGTTCTTAGTGTCTTACTCAATTAAATAAAAGGATTTTTAAAAATCTGGAACTGAAATCAAGAAAATGGATTTATTCTGGCTTGTCATGTCAGGAGAAGAATATGTGGAACAAAAAAACAACAACAACAACAAAAAAACCATAAAAACAAAACATTATTGGGACATATGGTACATTGTTGACACTTGAGTTTTCGTATGAGTTCACATAAACAAATGCGTTTACTAAACAGTTCCATTTAAATGTTCTTTCAGTGCGGAACTGTAAATATTTTTCAGAGTCTGTTTCTGGTGGCATCTTGTACGGGCATGTTCCTGGGTAAAGGTTTGCGGACATGAAGGACAATATGCTGTGTTCTCCGAACTCACTGCCATCGCGTCAGCTCAGATATTTGTTTTGATTTCTCTTCAGACCGCAAGCAATTCCCACCTCACTGTTTTTCTACATTTACAGCTTTCCGTTGGCAAACGCTCCCTCCTGAAACTGAGGGATAAAGCTCTTGAAGTACGCCCTAGGGGAAAAGAGGGCAAGAGGGAGGAGTGTACACACACACACACACACACACACACACACACACACACACACACACACACACGCACACACACAGAAAGAGAAAGGAGGGAGACAAAAAATAATCTGTTAGACTGTTTTGAACAAAATAACACATTATATGCATGAGGGGAAAAAAAAAACAAATCTAATTTTTCTTTAAAAAATGTAAATTAAGTCTTAAAACAGCAAGTAGTGCATTTGCATGTCTAGTTAATTCCTTTTGTTTTTCCCACACATCCGCTTTGCTATAATAATTCAACCACACTTTAATTGTATTATAGTGTCCACTATACCACAGCACTGTTAAATTCTCAATTCCAATTCTTTTTATTTGTCATGTAATCAGTTATTCAACATGCAGTAAAATATGGCCAGATTCTATTGAGACTAAGGTGAGCAATTAAATTACATTCACTGTCAGATATTGTACCCATTTTCAGAACTTTATTTTTAATTTCAGACATCAGAAGAGCAGCAACATTCGATTCCTTATCAAAAAACCTCTACCTCTAGTTCTTTAGGAAGCTGCTTTCCCACCTCCCCTGTGCACACTGAACAGCATGTTTGGCTTCCTCCTCCCATTTACGGTATTTCCACTCTCTCTGCCTACTCTGCTCTGATTGGTCGCCTGAGACTGAGAGTGACACGAGGTGAGATGCTACTGCATAGTGTGGGACATTAAAGCATGGCAGCTCTAATTCCAGCCGATCTGAAGGTCCAGGGCTCTGTGACGCCAGATAAATCATTTGAATAAGATTTTTGGTTTATGACAAGCTCAACAGCCCAGAGGGAAAAACGTAAACATTTGCTCATCTGGTTATTTGACACTCTAACATTGTCTAACACAGCTATTCAACACACTAACAAAATTTACGGGTCAACAAAATGGAAAACACGTAACATATTTCCTTTAAAGTCACGCCAGAGGGTTTTCAACTATTTCACCAAATACTTTTTCCACTGTATTCTGATATCAAAGCTGGAGGTATCAGTTGCTGACATCCACGCCATACATCTCCTGCCAAGTTCTGACAAACATCACAGGCATGATTACAACATGCATTAAAACATCTTGTATATCTGGCTTCACATTCTTGCATTATGTCAGCAAAAAAAAAATAAAAAAATTATATATTAAAAGTGAAAATAAATGAGTACAATTAGGTTCATAAAAAATCATATCAAAAATAGAACAGTAACTGTATTGTGTGTTTTTTATGTACACAAAAGGTATACATATCTGAACAGCAGGTGAGTTACCGTGAGGTAAAGTGTACTGAATGTTCAGCTAAAACACTGTGGTGTTCAGTTGAATGTTCAATTAAAACATCTCCTCATTAAAAAGTCTAATGACCCATGAACAAAAACTCCTCCTCTTTTTGACTTCAGTACTCTATAACGGTTTCCTGTTTTAAAGAGGATAAACAGGTAGTTTCCTAGTGAGATGACTCTCTGACAGTCCTGATGGAAATGTCCTTTAGCTGATCTTCTTCAGCATTCGGCAGCCCGGATCACGCCCAGTAGACCTCCAATGCCCTCTGCAAAGCTGTTACCAAATCAGGCGATAATGTTCCGTGTAATTGTAGCCATCATCCATGTTAGATCCTGAGAGATGTGAACACTAACATATTTGAAGCTGCTCACCTTCTGCATGGCAGTCCCATTGATGATGAGGTGTGAGATTGCTGTTGTCGCCTATTTTTTTCTTGATGCCCAGTTCAGGCAGTTCGTTTGACACCATGCTACCAAGCTCTCCAATTCACCCAAGTACGATACTCATTGCTGCAGCAGATAAAGCCCAGCAGCACTGTACTGTCAGCAAAATTGGACGATGGAGTTGGAGCTGTATGTGCCCAAGCAGTCATGAGTATAAAGGGGGTAGAACAGAGGACCGAGTACACATTCTTGTGGAACTCCTTTGTTGAGTATAATAGTGTTTGGAAATACAGCTGCAAACTTTTCCCACCTGTTGGTCAGATGGTGTTGTTGTTTTTTTTCCTATAAATTTCTGTCACAGTGGTTCCATAGCAGATATTTATTTAACATTGATGGAAGGAGTCTCCAGGTTCAGTGCTTTCGAACCAATCAGGAAAGACCGTATTTTCAAGTTTATTGGTAAAGTAAAGCAAAGTCTGTTGGGCTTTTATGCCTGACCCTATTGAATCATCATGCCAGACCTTATATTTGTATCTGAAGCTGGAAGGACCTAGGGGTTCAATTCTTTCTGGATGGGAAGTCCATTGCAGGTTTCTTTCCCAGTATTTACTGGTTCCCATTCCGAGTGCTGGGTAGACAAAGGCACACTCGTGTTTGAGACTTTGCCCAAAGTTCCAAGCACATTGGGGGTCTGACCAGAATTCAAACCCACAACCTTTGATCATGAGTCTAGCACCATAACCACTGCACCACCGGTCCCACCCAGTTTCTATGGAATAACTCAAAACTATTTTTGACTAAATTTGAGACTGATGTAGGAATGACTGCTTACAGCTGCTGGAATGTAATTTTGGATTGGTAATAAAATAATACTAATTAAACAAACAAACAAACAAACAAACAAACAAACAAACAAACAAACAGTGGTATAAATAAGAATGCAACACTTTATGTGCTTCTGGGAAAATCATCCACCTTAGGGTGGGAAGAGTATCTCAGGTTCACTTGAGGCTACATCACTTCAGCCCAGAGCTGATTATTGTCCTAATACACCACACCCTGTTCTGTTTTACTGCTTCTGTAAAACAGGTTGTTTTGCTACTACACCTATGATGCAGCAAGAGCACGCTAATGATAGTCTACAGTGTAACTGGACAACGATTTAACACTGGGTAAACATACTAGATTTAAAATGTAGGACATAAAACTTGCCGGAATAATAATAATAATAATATACGTAATCAGCTGACACAATATTTTTGCATGCATAGCCTTTGATAATGTAAAAGAAAAGGAGACTTCAGTTGAGGATCTGTGACTTAAATGGAGAGGAAAAAACTATGCCAGAGAGACAGAGAGAGGGGACGATAAGATATGGACTTTCTATTATGGAAGCCAGCGGGCAAACATTAGGAGTGTGTTATCGTACGCATTTATCGCTTTAGGAGTAAGGTGTGGCTATGCACACAGGCCAAAGGTGAGTGTAATCCATTTTATCATACATGCCTGTGGTTTAAATAACTCCGTGATATGAGAAGGAGCAAAATCAATAGACTTTGATTAGTCAGATATTCAGGAGTAATGTCTGATCCCACATTTTTCCCAGGATTCCCATATTGCATTACTAAAATGGTCGTTAATACCTAAATGTAACCCTAAACTGATTAGGTGTTAAAGATTCAACATGTATAAGCCTGACAGACTTACTTGGCTCTCTTGGCCATCTCGTTACCATCCCAGCGTGGACTGTATGGGTATGACTTCTGCACTTGTGAGTAGAGCTGCCCGCTGCTGCTAAAGTGGTAGATGGACTGAAAGGTCAAAGTAGGCTGATCTCGGGGGAAATACAGAGGCAGGTCGACTGTAGCAGGAACAGAGGGAAGAAAAAGTGCATTCGTCACAAACCCAACATTTCTTCCACACACTGAACAATGTGGTATGAAACAGCGGGGCAACAACAGACCACAGTGACCTATACCACCCCAATTTACTCACCTTTTACACAAGGAAGCAGATCTCGCAAACTCAATAATCACAGAACCATCACTCTGGGTCATTTTGGAAAATATAGAATATTCTAAAGCAGGGGTCCCCAAACTTTTTTCCTGCGAGGGCCACATAACTTTTCCCTTCTCTGATGATCGGGGGGGGAGGGGGGAGGTCAGTTTGTAACAGAAAAAGTATGACGATCACTAATGTATGGCTGCCTAAACGTAAACATTTATTGTTTTCCAGTAAGCCACGCCTAACCAAATATTAGTAACCCCCTTCTGGGACCTTCACAGAAAAAAGTCAAAAAACAAATAATTAAAAAAACAAAACAAAACGCTGTTGGCTATCAGTTGAGCAACCCGAAAGCTGCCCGAACAGACGACTGGTTCAACCGAGCCTGGCGTACAAATGTATTCTCCTGAGATAACGGTCCACTTTTTAGCTTCGAGAGTTTGTCTACTCGCAGTTGGCTTTGCAAGCGATCATACTCGTCTTTATGATGGGATTCCGAGTGCCGGCGCAGATTGTATTCTTTGAATACCACCACTGCCTCTTGACAGATGATACAAACCTTTTCTTTGCATTAAACAAAAAAATAACCGTTTGTCCACTGCAGGTTAAATACCTTGCATTCGGAATCAAATTTTCTCTTCCATAACCTTTTCACCAGAATCCATTCTATTTGACAGGGCAGAGTCTAGGATTTTTGTTTCAGGGTGGGGTGGGGGGTTTCAGATAGGGGCACAGACGGCAGAAGGGTGGAATAGAATGTCATGTTCTAGGTGTGTATTAGTCTTTATCACGTGGCCAGGCTAAAAAAAAAAATAATTATCATAATGTGTCTCTGGTATTGTTCAGAGGGCCGGGCTGTATCCGGCCCGCGGGCCGTAGTTTGGGGACCACTGTTCTAAAGGATTGACAAACTTTCAAGCACCACTGTATGAAAACACTATGATTCGATACAGCTATATAAGCACGACTATAACATGGTTATGAATGCTGTATACCACACCAGCTCCCTTTTCTGCTAATAAAGCTCCCCAAACCATTTCTAGTTAACTAAAATCATACTTTATGAAATTACTGCATCCAATACAGTAAAAAAACCCAAAAACAAATCTTTATTGGTTCTCAAGTCTCTCACTTTCGTCTAGCCGAGTACCTTGTGTGTCAGGAACCAATGAAGCCAAGAACTGTTTATGTTCACAATCAAATGATTTTAAGATCTTTTCCTGTATGCCACTCACCAATGCGCCGGATTCCATCAATTACTCGTCACTATATACCATACACCCATCCATTAATTTTCCAAAAAGCTTAAATCTACTAAGACCATGGCGAAAAAGGAGTCTCTCTCAATCAACTCTGGGCAAAGGTGTGGTATTCCCATGAACAGTTCGCCAGACCAGTGCAAGGCAAGCATGCGCAAGCAAGCACGCAAGCACACGCACACACACACACACACACACACACACACACACACACACACACACACACACACACACACACATAAAGGGGCAATAGAGAACAGCCAATTTGCCGACTGTGCATGTCTGTGCACCCTGGGATGAAAATGATGAACTCTGAGGAAACCTACACAAGCCTGGTGAGAACATGCAACCTTCACACAGAACCGCCATCCCTCAGGACTCGAACATAAGTGCTTCTTGCTGTGAGATGGACGTGCTAATCACTCTGCCACCATGTTCCACACAATGCCCTTTAAAACATTAAAAAATGTGTATAAAAAGCCCACTGTACGACTTGAAACATGGAAAAGCTGACAGTCAGTCTGAATGCAGCCTTCAATTTTGAGTAGAAATGTGCAGCCAGAAAAGTGGACAACCATGTTAGGAAATTTTTTTTTTGACAAAAAAAATCACCTGAGACTGAACCAGAAGGGCTCGGGGATCCCAGCCAGACACTGGATGAAAGGGGATACACCCTGAAGAACTAACCAGTCCATTGCAGGGCCAACACACAACAACCATTCACACTCACATTTCGGGTCAATTTGGAACAGCCAATTAGCCTAAAGTGGATGTCTTGGACTGGACTGTAGGAGGAAACCGCAGTACAAGAAGTAAACCCATACAAGCATGTGGACAACATGCAAAGTCCACACAGAAGCGCCGCAGCCCAGGAATCAAACCTAGAACCTACTTGTTGTAAGGCCGACATGTTAACTCCTACACCTCTGCGCCGCCCTATTCCTCTTCAGATAAAATCAATTGTAGAATAAATCAGAAAACCGTCCTTGAGAGTGTTTGTGGTGAACACCAACACCAACTGTTGTGACAATAACAGTGAAGTCCTTCTATTTTTATTAGCATCTATTGTGCAAAAGAAAACATAACCAGGATAGGGATCATTCTAAATTCGGAGAATCATGCTATAGTGCTCTAGGACAAGGTGAAAAGTGACACTGGCACACTCCATTAAGAAATGATGAGTATGAGTACTATCAGTAATATCGCCTGTACACAAGTACTTTCTGGATGTGCATGTGGTTGTGCGTCTGTTGCTCACCATGCACCAGGAAGCAGAAGTCCTTCCACATGAGCAGGAGGGTGAGGCTGGTGAAACCCACAGCATCATACTCGACGACCCCCCTACACAAGAACAGCAGGCAGAGACAAGCTATTTACCCCCAGCAGCAAAATTACATTCATCAAAATCTTTGGAGCATCAAATGACATGCAATATGCACGCAAGACAAAGAAAAACAAAACAAAACAAAAAAAAAAAACAAAAACAAAACTCACATTCCAAAATGACTTAGAAATGCAGCGATGTATTCTCTCCGTTTGTGGTAGCCC
This sequence comes from Plotosus lineatus, assembly GCA_024760905.1. Classification (NCBI taxonomy): domain Eukaryota; kingdom Metazoa; phylum Chordata; class Actinopteri; order Siluriformes; family Plotosidae; genus Plotosus; species Plotosus lineatus. The sequence continues at coordinate 62,767,138 of CM045732.1, forward strand.
TGTATTACATACTGCACCTGAAATAAAGTGGGGGAAAAAAAAGAGGTGCGAGTTAAAAGGCATGAGAGTTATTGTGGAAAAAAACTGTAATGAGTTGAAGCAGGACATGGATGACAAATATACACCGTGTGTGTCCTATGGCCGAGTGTGTAAGGGGTGTACAGTACAGGGTTGGTTTTATAATGAACAACCTCACGACTGGTGTTCGTGCCACACAAGTGACAGCACGCTGGCATTTTTCTGCAGCACGCAGAACCTCATGATAATCAAATGCAAATCAGTATCTGCACATCACTATGATTCAGAAAGTATAAAGTGTATTCAGTGTAAACAAATCAACACAAATTCCTATTATTATTGAATTGAGTTATATTAAAACTTTACCTGCGCGAAACAATACCCATTTACTCATATCTCTCTCTCTCTCTCTCTCTCTCTCTCTCTTTCTCAATCCCAGAGATTCACCACAATATTTCAGCAAAGCACTTTGAAAAATACTGCAGCAATAATAAAAAGATTTGATTTTTTTTTTTTAACACGAATCATCTTGGTTCTGTTGCAAATCCTATGTTGTATCGAATTACATACATTTTAGTAAATTATTTACCTAAAGGCAGCCAGAAAGAGATTTCACAGACGTTTATTGTTTTTTCTTTTAGGCTCATATTGCATATATACATACAGTGGTTCCTCACCTTACGATAGTCCCAGCAGACGAAAAATCCAGGTTACGAAAAACATTTCCCAAAATTTTTTGTCTCTGTATACGAAACAAGTTCTCCTTACGAAACGTGCCAAACGCGCCATTCAAACAATGCACGAGTTGCTCTCCATTGACTATCTCCCAACATCCTGCCTCGCTGGCCTCCCATTGGCTAGGAGGGATGACGCAGCTCCTTCCCATTTGCTACCTCCCAACATCCCACCCCGTTGGCCTGCCATTGGCTAGGAGGGATGACGCAGCTTCCTCCCATTGGCTATCTCCCAACATCCCGCCTCGCTGACCTCCCATTAGGAGGAATGACCCAGCTCCCTCCCATTGGCTATTATGGAGCTACATCTCCCATAATGCTTTTCGTGTAAAGGACAGAGTTAGTGTTGTTTCAAAAGTTTCTTGCTTTATTTTTTGACTCAGGCTTTTAACCTTCCATAAACATTTATAACATTATAACTCTGCTAAAAAAACATGGTCAACCCATGCGCACACACATACGCACACGCACGCACACACACACACACAAACACACACACACACACACACACGCACACACACACACACACGCGTGCATGTGATTTCCGGTGTGAATGAAAAGAAGAAGCGGGCCCGTGGCATGTGGTTGAGTGAGCAAAGGAATATG
>CM045732.1:62773495-62785995 GCA_024760905.1 Plotosus lineatus
GCCAGCATGTGAAGACAGGATAGAAGCCATTTTACTACATGCCGTCATCATACCAGTGAGATTTCTCATAACTTGGCAAGAGATGTACGGTGAAGATGGCAGAATGATGTCAGTATCAGCAAATTATATTATAAATATATACTTAAACATTAAAATACAGTGAAGTGAAAAAGTATCGGCTGAAATAGTCGCCAACCCTGTGACGTGACTTTAAGTTATATTTTCTAGAAATGAGTGGCCAAAAAGAATTTTAAAAATATTGAAAACTGTGTATTTTGTTTAGTCAGGTTGGCTTTTGTATTATATTACTTTTATTTGGAGTTAAGTATCCACCGAATGAATAAAGAAGTGGCTGCTCTGTGTGTGTGTGTGTGTGTGTGTGTGTGTGTGTGTGTGTGTGTGTGTGTGTGTGTTCACTTTAGTGGGTTTAATGCAGAGGTAATAATTTTCCTTGCAAGATTAATAAAGTACAGTGGTACCTCACCTTACGATAGTCCCAGCAAACGAAAAATCCAGGTTACGAAAAGCATTTTCCAAAATTTTTTGTCTCTATATACAAAACAAGTTCTCCTTATGAAACGCGCCAAATGCGCCATTCAAACAATGCATGAGCTGCTCTCACATTGGCCATCTTCCAAAATCCCACCCCACTAGCCTCCCATTGGCTAGGAGGGATGACGCAGCTCCCTCCTATTGGCTATTATGGAGCACCCATAATGCTTTTCGTGTAAAGGACAGAGTTACTGTTGTTTCACGAGTTTTTTGAGTGTGCTCAATGCAGCGTTATCTTTTGACTTGGGCTTTTAACCTTGCATAAACATTTGTAAGATTACTCTGCTCAAAAGACATGGTCAACACACGCACGCACACAAGCACGCGTGCGCACACACACACACACACACACACACACACACACACACACACACACGCACGCACACGTGTGATTCCCAGTGTGAGTGAAAAGAAGAAACAGGCTCGTGGCATGCGGTTGAGTGATATCGCAAAGGAACATGGCCAAACCCGTCTACCATCGGTATGATATTGAAGCAGAAGGAGGCCTTAAAATGTATACTTTTATAATTTTTAAAGGGTTTAGGGGATAGCTTTGGGGGCTTTGGAACGAAACTCACGTTTTACACGGAAAATGCGGTTCGATTTATGAAAAATCCGGGTTCCGAAAAAGGCTCTGGAACTTATTAATTTCGTAAGGTGAGGTACCACTGTATATCAAAACAAATAAACACACACACCAACTACTACCACCAATCAGAAAGGTGCAAATATGTACAATATCAACACTTTTTGAGATCTGGACTGTCCGGTGGCACAGTGGCGTAGTGCTTAGCATGTCCACCTCACAACAAGGTTTCCCAGAGTAAGAGCGAATTTGTGTGGAGTTTACATGTTCTCAGGGTACCCTGGTATAATACTCATACGCTCCTCACAACCTAGTATAATAAAGCAGACTGATAAACAAATGAATGAATAAATTATACACTCACTTGTACTCACACTTGCATCACATTCTGCCCCCAAGATGCATTGGGCCACTTTTATGGATCTTGTTGCAATGGATGCTTCACCTGGGTTTACAAGCACTGTGTAGGACCTGTTCTCTAAGACAAGCATCTTGTGAAACATGCTGATTGATTAAAAATTTTATATAAATCCACTGGAGGAGTTGCGGAACGGAGTTCTAGGGTTCCTCGTTCAATCCTGAGCTTATGTTATTGTCTTAATGTGGGCTTCAGCATGTTCTCCTAGAATGTGTGGGTTTTTACCCTGCCTAAAAATGGCTGTTTGTGCATTAGCAATGTGTGAATGAGCGTGTGTATGATGCTCTGTGATGGGCATATTGTCCCATCCTAATTGTATTCCTACCTCATGCCCATTGGCAAGAAAAAAAAAAGACCTTGAATGGAGCATGGGACCACGTTATGATGCTAATTCTGACTGCAGTGTATGTGCGGAGGCTGAGCAGGTTACTTGAAACGATTTCTCTCTTTCTGAGAAGATCACTTGGTTAACCTTTAAGCAACATCCCACAAACTGCACATCCTGTCTTCCAGAGCATCTCATGAGAAACTCATCCTACTCGATTTTCATTCTCTTCCACAATGTTCCTGAAGTCACTTGTTGATTAATCGTCAGTACAAGTACTAAAGCTGTAGGGTCACCCAGCGCTGCTCAGACAAAGTTCACCCGTGTACCAGATACTTTCATGATGGTATGAATGAGATGGTAGATGACACTTCCCCCTGCCATGTCCCTCATGTCTGCACTCAAGGACATTGTACGTCTAGGGTTCACCTATAGGCTGGTAATTAACTGTGACATTTACGGAAACAGGATGTTGAAACTTTAAATCTACTGTACATGACAAGAAGCTGATACATTTCCATTATAATGTGTAGACCTGGACACAGGACAGCGGGTTGTGTTGATTTGTAATAAGCTACATAAAATATTCGACATCTCAAACATTCCCTGAGGTTTTGCCCTCTGTTACAGTTCAGCTCCCGCCCAAATCAAACACACCCATTAAGGTACAAATTAAAGTGTTCAGCCTTCTTGGCAGGTGTGGGAGATTAAGGTACGAGTTTAATGCAATAGCAGGGTTGGGCACCTTGACTTTAACACTACCCTTGTTAATACAGTGAGATTATAAGGCTTATCACAGTAGTGCAAGAGTGCATTTTAACTAAAACAGGGCAGGACCCATCATTGTCATGGCTACTATCCCTGAGTATCATTTCCATTCCTGGGGAAAAAATACACCACCTGGAATTCTTTTGGAAAAAGAAATGAGCTCATTAGAGACGTCAGTGTGTTGTGGATGGTTTTAACTAAATACTACAGTGACTTATTCCCAGCCCCGCCTTTAAATGCTGACTTCTCATTGGTTAGAAGTTGATGATTCATGTTCTACAACAATCCCAGCTTCAAACTTTATCTGGTCTGTTACCATTTGATTTCTAATAGTTACAGCTCTTAACTGTTGGAATGAGTCTCTACTGTCAGTACTTTGTGTCAATCAGGAGCAAAGCCACACTTTTCAATTTTTCTGACAGTATTTAGCGTGGTGGATATGACATAAAAACCATGGCCTTACTATATATATGTATTTGTAAGAATTTCCATTTCAGACCACAAGATTTGGGGAAGGAACGTATTTAAAACTGGGGTTGGTAACTATTTAGCTATAAAAACAACCTTTTATTTTGGTTCAAATGGTGTTTGCACCATGACAACAATAAATAACTTAAGATATCTTTAAAAAAAAAAAAAAAAAAAGGGTCAGGAAAAAAAAATAAAAAAATCAGTATATTAATTCTGTAAAAACTCGAATCCATTCACTGCCTATCCAATAAAATACTCCATCGTCGCCCTGCTTGTGAATGACCATACTGTACACAAACAAGAAGTCAGAGTGGAGCTTGTGCAAATGGAGGGGCCGTGGCTTCAGGAAGACCTCCGAGAACTGAGGTGGGTTCAGGCAGATCCCTTTCAAATCTTGTTAGATTTCCATATAACGAACTCCAGCTTTAAATGAAGCAGGCAACAATATTTACTGCACATCTGAATTCATTTCATACTTGATTCCCATGCGCGCCATAGTTTCTGTTTGACAACAGAGACAATGATAACCTTGATAGAAGGAAAAAAAATTCTCTACTTCTACTGATTTAACTGGAATGCTACAGAAAAAGTTTATACATATTGATTGCTATGACACACGATTCTTAATTAGTAGAAGAAATCAAAGACCGGAAAGCAAATAAAACTTGTTTGCGATTATGCTAATTTATGCTACTCTTAGTAGTTTGTGTTTTTCAATCTGTTAGTAGAGGGGGGAAAAAATGGCTCGCAAGCCAGATGTGGCTCTTTTGATGACTATCTGGCTCTCAGATAAATCAGGTGGCCTTTCTTAACAGAATAACAAATACATAATTTCACTCTCATTTAAATAAAAACACAAAAAAAGCCATCAAATCAAAAAAGGCCATCAAAACAATAAAAAGATGAATAAGTCTTGCGCATTTAAATCTATACCTATATTTTCAATACCACATCACTGTGGTGCGCAGCGGCGAGCCAATCCTTTCTGTGCGCCAGTATGCAGGCGGGTCCGATACCTTGGATTTTTATTGGATTATAACAAAAGCCACAGACTGCGTATGTTGTTTTTGAGTAAAGAGGTAAATTTTCTTGGTTTTGTTCGGCTCATTTGCACGAAGCCAATCACAGCTGGCAAGCAAACACAAATGGACAGACATAGAAAAACTTCAACCCGCAGACCAGCTGATTGCCAAAACTTGGACCGCGCTTCCTGTCACATACCAAACACTGCAGCATGTGAGTCCTGTCATATTGACAATGTTTGGCTCCACATGCGCACGCGAGCGGTCCTTCTCACACCTGAAAAGCATCAAGACCAACCTGCGGTCACGTGTAATAGATGGAATCCTAAACGCTTGCATGAAGCTGAACTTCAGCATGTATCAACCAGACTACAAAGCCATCAGCAACACCATGCAGCACCAGAAGTCGCATTAATAGTAAAAAGTACTTTTCTTATTAATAAATAACTTCGTTATGACAATGTCATTTAAAATAAATTCAGAGTATTATTATATTCTAAAATATAATATATGGCTCTCAGAGGATTAGATTTTAAAGTACAGTGGTATGGTATTTACAAAAGTTTCACCAAACGAAAAATGCAGGTTACAAAACGCATTTTCCTAAAATTTTTGTCTCTAGATATGAAACAAGTTCACGTTACAAAAGCGCCATCTTAAAAATTCAAATGTGTTATTCAAACATTCAAACAGTGCGCGAGTTGCTTTCCCATTGGTTGTCTCCCAACACCCCGCCCCGCTGGCATTCCATTGGCTAGGAAGTAGCTGAATCTTCATAATACAGTAGTCTACCCATAATGCTTTTCGTTTGCTTACAACCCATTGTTCGACACACTCGTGAAGGAGAGCTGTAATGTTAGTTCGTGAGTTTCACAAGTTTTTTTGACTGTGCTTATTGCGGCGTTATTTTTCGTTATTAATAATGAGCCCCATGAAAGTGATTCCCGGTGAGACAGAAAAGAAGAAGCGGGCTCCGTTATCAATAAAAGTAAAACAGGAGATGATAAGAAAATATGAAAGTGGGATGCGGTTGAGTGAAATCGCAAAGGAGTATGGCCAAAACCCCGCTACAATCGGGACGATACTGAAGCAGAAGGCGGCCTTAAAAGCGAAGATACAGTGACTGAGGCAATTATTCCGGAAAAAGCAACTGCCATATTTAAGGACCCCGTGAAGGAGGGTGGGGATTCTTCAGACCAGCAACCACCGGACTTTAAAGCGTCGCATGGGTGGTTCGAGAGATTTAAAAAAGGTAAATAATTTAGTTTTACTTTTAACACATATTTCATACAAAATTGGTGTACTCTTATAATTTTAAAGGGTTTATGGGTAGTATTGGGAGCCTTGGAACGAATTACGCGTCTTACATGTAAAATGCGGTTCAACTTACGAAAAATGCAGTTTCCGAAAAAGGCGCTGGAACAGATTAATTTCGTAAAGTGAGGTACCACTGTATGTTTTTTTTTGGCTCTCTTAGTCAAAAAGGTTCCCGACCCCTGTGTTAGTAGATCACATGCATAACTAGTTGTTCTGGTATCAGTCAAAAACACTGCGATACTGTATATTATCATATTCGGGATATACTTATTACTTATTTTCCCCTGAACTCCTTATTGCACATTTTTATTTCAGTGTATGTTAAAATGAAGTAAAAGGTTAAAAATGAGAGGAATGTGGAAGAGACAAGCAACGATTGCAGAAAGAATCCAGGAACGGACATAATCTGAGCAACTCCTACTTCCTCCACAGTGCAGGACCATAGCATGAACTGACACCGCATGACACCAGAGTTCATGTAAAGTGTGATTCGTCCAGACTGATTAGGAAAGAAAAACAAAACAGAACAGGCTTTCATTAACAGTTAATATAGAGAAGGATTGTCTTATCATTATTCTTTCGGGCGTCTGGCGCTCTTTTGGTAATATATAGCACATGAAACACTGATGGATTTGGGGGGGAGGGGGAAATCATGATGAACAAATAAGGTAAGATTTAAAATTTGAAAATCAAAATGCATCGCCCTCCCACATACGAAGAATGAGCTCTTCACCTTTAAGTGTCGCTAATACCTTGGCTCAGCTTTGCAAGTGCTGTCATTAGGGCTTAGACCAAGAATGTGTTTCACAGATAAAACAGCCAGACATCAGCGAAACAACCTAAAGCAGATGGAGAGCAATTACATGCATGCAAATGTCACTCGTGTCTATCAACCCTGTAAAGTGCTCACTGCACAGACACGCTATTCATAAAATAAAAGCGGAAATGGGAAATTATCGGGAACGTCGCTCACTGCGTAACGTTATTCAACTGTCAAAGTATAGGCTTCTAGCTTTCTGAATGCTTGTCTATCATAACTCCTTTGGCCTTCATAATCATGTCAGAAGGAGATGAATGCAAGAGATGAGAGAAGAGACTAAGCTGGACAAAGTGATGTATGGGGGAGAGAGCGAGAGAACCATAATAACAAAGAACTGTAACACTGACAATAGAGCTCAGATCACCATGGAGACATGTTGCGATGCTTTACTGACATCTTCATAAGGACATAGGGCTGACTTTACATCCTTTCAACACTACTTTATATTCTATACTCTCACACAGAAGAGGTTGGCTTCCCTTTTTGAGCCTCAGTGTTTATCCTTATGTCTTCTCGGTGAGTATTTTTCTTTCTTGAGAAGTATGTGGAACAAACATGGCCTCAGTGTCTGGTTCAAGTAGTGAGTCTAGTGAGTCAGAAATGGCTGAGATTCTGAAAATTACACATGAATTGTATTCAGTTGTCTATCTAGGAAAATGGTAAAGTAAAATCTGTTGGAAATTTTACACCCGAGCCTACTGGTTCCTCAACCAGAAGCTTATCCCAAGTTTCCTTAGTGTGACGTAGCGAAAGTTCAACCCCTGGATGGGACTCTAGTCCATTGCAGATTGCCTCCAAGTATTTTTTACTGGTACACGTTTATACTATAGGGTGGACAGGGGCACACTTGTGATTACCATGCCCAGGGGGTTTAACTGGTACCTAACTAACAACTTCTCAATCATGAGCCCAGCAGTCTAAACACTACACCCGAAAATAGTAAAGTTAAAAAAAAAAAAAAAAAAAAAAAAAAAAAAAAGTCTCACATAACTATAATTATTTCACAAATTTTTGCATTTTTGGGGTGAAACGCTTAATCAACTCAACTACATTGCTGTTGTTATTTTTTTCAAACCGGTAGCCTCATTTGCATTTTTCTCCGCTCATATTTGTGATCGATCTCATAATTATTTATTTACTACTAGTTTTTTATTTATTTTTTCATTAATTCTAACTAAAAGTTAATACTGTAGATTTTTAAATGAACCACAATTTTATTAAATCAAAAGTCCAGTCGTAACACCAATTACAAACAACTAACTGAGTAATCTAATTAATCATAAATATTCCTCGACAGGATCAGGCAGATCAAAGGAGAGAAGCCAGTTTGGTTAGAGCAGACAGGAAGCGTACTGTAGCAGAAACCACTCTGGTACAACTGTGGTGAGCTAAAAAGCATTTCAGAATGCACACAATGTTTAATGTTGAAGCAGATGGGTTAAAAATTACATCATCAGCCGAGGATCACACCACATTCCACTCCTGTCAGCCAGGAACAATAATCTGAGGCTACATCGAAAACTGAGACACCAAAACTGGAAAGGTTGAAGAATGGACTGTGACTTGGTTGTTTTTTAAGCTTTAAGCTTTTAGTTTCTTGTAACCTTTCATGTGAGCTACACGGAAGGTACTGTGATGGACTAATTTTCACTCCACAGAAAATTGTGTAGGGTCCTTGTAAGTTATTACTTCTCATGTGAGCTATATATTGTTCATGTTAATATTTTTTATACATTTGAGAACTTATGGAAATTGTCAAAGTAAAGTAACAGTCATTACGTTTACACAGACAGGACTTTTCCAATAGTTCTTATGCTGAGATATAATTAGATAATTAAATGTTCAACTCCATGTTCAATGTAGAGCATGTGTGTGTTTTAAAATTCTAATTTATCCAATAACGACATTTTATCTAAAGTCAAAGCTGTAGTAATGTTATTAGTAGTATTAGCATAATCATGTCATTCAGGTATCATAACATAGCCTAAAGTTAGGGCCCTATTATACACCAAGGGTCTGGGGGGGAATTTTATATATATATATATACAAAAATAAAAGGACAGGACAAAGACTTTCTATTGAAACTCCATTTATCACTACAGATCTGTTTCGAGGGGTGGTGAAACCATCCTCTCTCTTCAGGTGATTATAGAAAGAATATAGAATTCTTCTATAATCACCTGAAGAGAGAGGATGGTTTCACCACCCCTCGAAACAGATCTGTAGTGATAAATGGAGTTTCAATAGAAAGTCTTTGTCCTGTCCTTTTATTTTTGTTTATTTGCTCTACCAAAAAGTATTGAGCACTCTCCTACGGAAGGATCTACTCAGAAAATCCTCTCTCTCTATATATATATATATATATATATATATACACACACACACACACACAATGTATTAGCAGAGTAATAAAATACAACAGACCCAATAGTCATGGCATACATGCTGCTGATTCCGTGTAACTGAATCAATACCTAAAAGGGCGTGTTCAAAATAATACCAGTGTGGAGTTCAATTGGTGAAGTCATTCTCTCTAAAATTGTGAGGAAAATGAATCATTCCAGACATTGTTCAGAAGAACAGCATACCTTGATTAAAACGTTAATTGGAAAACAAAGAATTTCATAAAATGATAGATAGCTCAGCTAAAATGATCACCAATGCTTTAAAATGGCAACCAAAACCTGAAAGATGTAGAACAAAGTGAAAAACTACCATTCGAATGGAAAATACGGCAAGGACTCGGCCAACAATCAGCTCCAGGAAGATCAAAGGTCTAAAGTTACCTGTGAGTCCTGTTACACTCAGAAGACGCCTATGTGATGCCGAACTATCGTCAAGAATCCCCCACAAAGTCCCACTGTTGAAAAAAAAAGCCATGTGCTGAAGAGGTTGCAATTTGCCAAAGAGCATACTGACTGGCCTAAAGAGAAATTAAGCTGATGAAAGTAAGATTGAAGCCACGGTACAGAGTGAAGACAGTGAAGCCTGGTGGCGTAAGCATCATGATATGGGGATGTTACTCATACTACTGTGTCGGGCCTATTTATAGCATCCTAGGGATCATGGATCAGTTCGAATACATCAGAACACTTGAAGAGGTCGCGCTGCATTGTGCCGAAGAGGAAATGTCCTTGATATTGATGTTCCAACAAAACAACGACCCCAAACGTATCAGTAAAACGGCAACATCTTGGATATAGACAAACAAGATTGACGTTATAGAACAGCCGACCCATCTCCGGATCAAAATCCAATAGAAAACTTGTGTGGTGACATCAAAAATGCATTTTGAGAACCTTGGAATGTAGTCCAATCATCCTGGGCTGGAAAACCTGCTCACATATGCCAGACCTTGGTTGACTCCACAACACAGATGTGCAACAGCTCTCAGAAACAGTGATTATACAACTAAATATAAGTTCAGTAATTCCCGTAATTCCCAGGAAAACAAAATCTTACATTTTACAGTACAGTAAATATTTGAATTTATAAAGAAGAAATGCAGACAGTGCTATTTTTTAACAGTCTAATGTTCACTTTTCTTCAATTTCTTTAAAGGAATAACACACATTTGATCTATTTTTCTTCATGTTTTGATTTCGAATAGAACTTGTGCTTCCAAATGCATTTGTGTCTATAGAAATGAAAACTATTGGAAAAATTTTGAGCTTTATTTACTTTATAAACACACTGCTATTATTTTTAACATATCTCTACGCACATGTGTGTGTGTGTGTGTGTGTGTGTGTGTGTGTGTGTGTGTGTGTGTGTGTGTGTGCGCGCGCCATTTGGTGCCATGCAAAAGGTCAGTGACTGCATGTGCCTGCTCTACCAGTCATAGAGAGTGGGTCTGTAACTCTATTGAGTTTGTTATTAAAACCATTATACAAATATAACGTAATTAATCTAAATTATGAGGCTGAGCTGGCTGCTGTAAGAGACAGAAACTAAGGAAATGTTTGAGTCTGATTACGCAAAAAAAATGAAAAAACCTAAATAAATAAAATAAAGAGGAAAATTTCCCCCACGGGGATGGAGGCAGAAGCGGTGCCCACACTATTCCTTTATATAACAGAGCACGTCCGGTGCTCAGATGCGAAGCACTGCTGGTGCACAACACAAGAAGTGTGCACACCTGGCATGAAGTAAAAAAAAATAATAATAAATAAATAAATAATAAATAAATAAATAAATAAAACAACTAAAATGTTCCACTCCTAAAGACAATGCTCTCAAAGTGAACAGCCTGTCTCCTGAATAGATACAAAGAGCGAAACAGACATCTGCAAATATCTTCGTCTCTTTATCAAGCCATAAGCGTGTGTAGGAGTCAGTCTCTCAATCTGTCAGCATCACAGTTCGAACAGGGAGATGTGGAGTCCGCCATGAAACAGCGAGAGCCTCACTCTAATAATAACAGAACCGAGTGTGTGGGCGTGCAGAACAGCGATCGCTGCGGCACTGCTGATGTTTTGAAGTGTGAAAGGTTCGGCGGGTAAATGTGGATGTGTGCGGCTCGGGTTTGCCAGGCCTTCTGAGAGACGGAGAGAGAGCGAGATGGAAAAACATACAGAAAGCTGAAAGACATGGAGAGGAAGAGCGGGATTCCTATGCGGTTTGTGTGTTCGCCTCACTTGAGGTGGCTGATCGAGACCTTTCTCTTGGCTTTTTTCTTTTAAGTCCCACTCACTCGCTTTGTCTTTCTTTATGCCTGATCCAGAGGGGTTGGATGGCTCTCTGACTGCCGGCATTATGTACAGCATCAGCCTTTAGGGCAGCTCTGAGACGGAGCATGGACTTCTTTAGATGTGTGGTGTTGATTTTGTTTTTAAGGCAGAAACACAGGGACAACTCGTCTTGGCTGGGGCTACACAAGCCGTACATCGACTGGGAGAAATACTGAGCAGTGCCAACGGCAATCCTGCTCTTCCTCCGCCTCCTTTTTCCTGCTCGTTAGAAACATCCTGTGCAAATGCAAACTGAAAATCACAAGCGCTGAGTTATACACGCACAGTCAGGGTTCAATACTGAAATTATGGGGTGGAGCGATATAAAGGCGATGGCATGCTGGTAAAAGAGTTAGCATGTTTGCCTCACAGCAAGAAGGTCTTGGGTTTGAGTCCCACGCTTGGTGAGACCATTTCCATGTTCTTTCCCTGCTTGTGTGGGTTTCGTGATGGTACTCCTGATTTCCTCGTACAGTTTAAAGACATGCACATTATAATTGGTTGTTTCGAATGTGTGTGTGTGTGTGTGTGTGTGTGTGTGTGTGTGTGTGTGTGTGTGTGTGTGTGTGTGTGTGTGTGTGTGCGCGCGCGCTAGCCCTGTAAGGGACTGGTGAACTGCTCATGTGTAAACCGCCTTAGCACTGTAGGCTGAGATAGACTCCGGCCTCCTCGGCACCAAAATCGGTTTAAACAGTTCGGTCGGCAACTGAATAAATGATTAAAATAAAAGTGTGTCTCAGTTCCATGAGATTTTAATCATTTAAAATTGTTTTTTCAGTGCTTTCACAAAAATAAGATAAGAATTTTATCCACATAAAATGCCGGCACAATATTCATCTTGCAATAATTAATTTAAATACAGTAATTTCCTGCTTAAATGTTGTGATCTAAATGGAAAACTCCAAGAAATACACAAGTAATCAGCTAAAAAAAAAACTATCGTTTTTTTCCCACATGTCTCTCCAATGCTAACATTGCTAATGCTAATACTCCGTGACTTTGATTAACTGTCAGGATTTAATCCTACTAAGGTGACAGGGAGGCTGGCACCTATGTTAACCAACACTGGGTAAAGATGGTGTACACCCTGAACAGCTCACCAGACCATCACATGGCAACTCAATTAACCATTCAGTCACATTCCCCCCTTGGGGCAAATTGTAATAACCAATTATCCAAATGTGCATAAGTTTGGAAGGTGGGAAGAAACCAGAGTCCCAGTAGGAAACCCATGCAAGAGGAACAGGAAACATGCAAATTTCCAATTAGAAACACTTTCACCCAGGAAACGGACCCTGGAGCTTCCTGTTATGAAACAGACGTTCTAAACACTGTACAGTGGTACCTCACCTTACGATAGTCCCAGCAAACGAAAAATCCAGGTTACGAAAAACATTTTCTAAAATTTTTTGTCTCTGTATACGAAACAAGTTCTCCTTACGAAACGAGCCAAACGCGCCATTCAAACATTCAAACGCACCATTTAAACAT
>CM045732.1:62790995-62865995 GCA_024760905.1 Plotosus lineatus
ATTTGGGGAGTCACCCAAATACCTTTTGGGAAACTCAAAACATGCCTTCTTATTTGTAACAATTGTTTTTTTTCCGAGCCCCTCTCCATAAAGCCCCGCTCTATGGAGTGTAGAGCTTATTGAGATTCCAAGCACAAGTACATCAGTCTCTGCTGCAGAACTCTGTACAGCTACTTCAGGGTTACCTTTGGTCCCCGTGCTGCCTCTCTGATTAATGCCCTCCTTGCCTGCTCTGTGAGTTTTGGTAGGTGGCCCTCTCTTGGCAGGTTTGTTGTGGGACCATGTTCTTTCCAGTTGAAGATGATGGATTTTATGGTGCTCCGGGCATCATCAAGATTGAGATTTTCTTTTTATTACCCAACTATGACTTGCACATCTCAACAACTTTGTCCCTGACTTGTTTGGAGCACCTTGGTCTTCATAGTGTGATGCCTCATCCTTATTGATGTTGCAGCCTTAGGGGCCTTTCAGAAAAGGTGTGATTAAACTGAAGAATCATGTGACATATAGACCGCACACAGGTGAACTTCATTTCACTAATTATGTGACTTTTAATGGTAATTGGTTGCACCAGAATTTTGAGGGGCTTCACTGCAATGGGGATGAACACATATGCACATGCCAATTTTCAGGTTTTTATTTTTAAAAATAGTTTATATATATATATATAAGTTTTTTTCCCTCATTTCACTTCACTAACAAAGACTATTATGTGCAGATCCATCACATTACATTCAAGTTTAAAAATATTTATTTTTGAATAAATTGAAATTGGGGTTGAATACTTTGGCAAGACACTGTACACTACACAGAAACATTAATGCAAAGAGGCACAATGAAATGAGAATTTGATTTTTTTTTTTAATTATTTTAAAATTATTTACCATGACAAACATGGGGAGCTCTGTGTGCTGTTAGCCAACTCTGTGCTAAGCTAAAAGCTAACCTTTTTCGACCTGCTCTTCTGTTAATTCTAGAGTTTTTCTATGAAAATTAACATTTAATCGGATGGTAAGAACATATTTGCTTTTCTTTTACAAGAATTAGGCATTTATTAACTCGTCAGTGAGCAGAAAAAAGCCATCAAAAGCGGATTGGGGCGAGCCAAAGTGTGGCTAGTGGGCATGACTTTTTTTACATTTTATTTTTAACTATACGACACATCTAACAGATATTACTATTTATTGCACATTAGTTGTGTAGTATAGTTAAAAAACAAACAAAAAAAACACACCAACAATAGTCAAATATAATAATATTGGCACTCGAATATACAGCTGGTGATGTGTACCATGGTAAACTCAAAAATCCAATCAACCTTAAAAATTACAGCTAGCCTATAATAGAGTTGGTAAAATGGCCACATACAACCACTATTATACACAATGATTCAGATTTTTTCTTATAAAAATGTTTAATTTATCTTTTAATAGTAATATATTTTCCTAAAAACAGTATGGCAAAATTACAAACACTTCTCAGGAACATTAAAAATAAATGCAAATGAAATGGCATCTTTTGGGGTGAAAAAAAAACCATTCTCAGTGTTCAGGCAGTCGCATGAGACTGTTCTCCTAACCTCATACAAGTACACAAACAAAATTCCATATCTTTCTGCATCACTCAAAAAAAAATTAGATAGCTTTGGGGTGGGGTTCTCATGAAATATATGATATTCTCATGAAATATTTTCAACAGAATATCGCATTCAAAAATAACACTCAATACTCTATATACACACATATACACACGTGTGTTTCTGTCCCTTGCTAAAAAGGGTTGTGACAGGAAGGGCATCCGACGTAAAAACCTCTGCCAAATCAAACGTGCGAATTAGATGATTCGCTGTGGCGACTCCCGAGTAAAAGGGAAAAAGCCGAAAGGAAGACAGACAGACTCTATATACACACTATATATATATATATATATATATATATATATATATATATATATATATATATATATATATATATATATATATATATAAACTAAAATTCAATAAATAAATCCTAAAATAGTGCAAATTTCATGTACGTTAAGGAGTGGTACCAATGATTTTGGGTTGAATGTCTTGGGAAAAGTTCATGTTCATGGAGATACTTACTGCTCTATACTAGGTGATAAGAAGAGTTTCGGGAAGACCTGGGTAGCCTCAGCATCTTCAAAACTAACAGACAACAAAGCAACATCTTCTCCTGGATCGAGTGCTGTGTCCTGAAAAAAAGACCACCACAAAAACAAAAGCATTAAAAAAAAAAAACACAGGATAACTCACAGCAATAAACACTGAGAAAAAATAAGTCACAGGAGCCCAGACATTCCTGCCAGCAGAACATAACCATAGGACCAAATCCAATAAATAAAAAGTGGCCTTAAAGTGAGGTCAAGGTGACCCATATACAATCCCACCCCATTTACCCCTGAGATGAACCCATACATAAAAGTCTGTGGTCCTATGTCAGTTTGTTCCCAAGTTATTGTATCAACAAGATGCACAGATGGACAGAAGGAACTGTGTGATGGTGGCCGGAGCTAAAAAGAAACAGTCATGTAGCTGAGATGATTTCTCATTTGGACATGGTGTACCTTCATCAATTATTCTACATTTATTTAATCATCTGATCTGCCTGATTATCACGAACTGTGATAGAAGAGCTGTAGAGACTGCTGTTCATTCTCAGGTTTCTTAGAACTCAGCACGAAGCATCATTAACCCGTGAAACCCCTGTGCTCTCATCAAATTACTTTCAGTCGGTTCGAATCTCTCCATTTGGCATAATAAGTGCCTACCGTTTAATCCACTGGGCTGTATGTTGCATGAAAAATGTTACCAGCTACAAGACAAGAACCAACACATACCCCAAAACCTTTAGTGGTACCTCACCTTACAAAAGACCCAACAAAAGAAAAATCCAAGTTACGAAACGCATTTACCTAAAATTTCTGTCTCTGGATACGAAAAAAAATTCACGTTACGAAACGCGCCATTGGCTATCTCCCAACACCCTGCCCCGCTGTCCTCCCATTGGCTAGGAGGGCGCTGCATCTCCATAATACCCATGATGCTTTTCGTGTGCCTTTAACTCATTGTTCGTCATGGAGATGCAGCTCCCTCCCATTGGCTAGGAGGGAGCTGCATCTCCATAATACCTATGATGCTTTTCGACCCATTGTTCATCACAGAGTTTTAACACATGTAAAGGACAGAGTTACTGTTGTTTCGTAAGTTTTTCGAGTGTGCTCATTGCAACTTTATTTTTCGTCATTCATCATGGGCCCCAAGAAAGTGATTCCCGGTGCGAGTGAAAAGAAGAAGCGGGCTCGTGGCATGCAGTTGAGTGATATCGCAAAGGAATACGGCCAAAACCCGTCTACCATCGGTACAATATTGAAGCAGAAGGAGGTCTTAAAAGGTAAACTTTTATCATTTTTCAATGGTTAAAAAGGGGGTAGTATTGGGGGCCTTGGAACGAATCAGGCCTTTTACATGTAAAATGCTACTCAACTTACAAAAAAATCAGCTTACGAAACCACTTCTGGAACGGATTAATTTCGTAAGGAGAGGTATGACTGTATGAATAAAATTGAAGTCTAATTAGACTCCGAAAAAATTAAATCTGGGATATTGTTTGTACAGTAATTGTTTGTATCATCTGTAAGCATGAATCCTATGAGACTCTTACAGCAAGTGCGGAAATGTGTGTGAAAGTAAAATGAATGAAATGTCAAGCGGAAGCCTCATTGCCCATCTCTTCCCGCTCCTCGTACATAGTCCGAAAGAAAGAGGAAAGCAGACCGCTGGGGAAAAGAGCCAAATGTGTTGCCTAATTAAATCAGTTCACTTCAGTGCATCTGTGCATCGGATCCGTAGTGTAAAAGTAGAACATAGACAAAACAAGGAAGAGGAGGAGCTTTTTTTTTTTTTTGTAAGGGTTTTACCAGGCTGGGATATTTATGGATTTTAATTTTCATGAAGTTCATCAAAATGTTATCAGATAAGTGCTGATTGAAGGAGAGAGAGAGAGAGAGAGAGAGAGAGAGAGAGAGAGAGAGAGAGTATCATATTCCTTAGTTGTTGGAAGAGCTCTACCTTGAGTGGCAAACTCTCTATAAATAGATCATGGTATAAAGAAAAAAAAACAAAAAAAACAAAAAAAAAAACCTGGAAGAGCTGGGCAGGAATTAGATTTCAAATAATAGAAAATGAGACTAGCGCTTGATCTTATTTCTTATTTCTGTTTCTGACGCAGCTGTACAGACGTCAATATCTTATGACCGTATATCAGACAATTTTATTTTACTGTGTGAATTAAGCTGTTTATTTCCTCAGGGTGGCCTGACAGAAGGAACAGTGTGTATCTTCTGACTGTTCTGCTACATGGAGCCACACAGGAAGTGTAGCGGATTGAGGCAATGGATATCAATAACAAAAAACAAAAACTTTAAGACTGGAGGCAAAAGAATCTTTAAAAATGATATAACTATTTAGGTGCTGCCAAAAAGCAGAGTTTTGAAAATGTTTGCATGTGTACTTTTCCAGAAACATGCACACATAAAGTCAGAGAATAACCTGCAAAGTGCAAGTGCACTCAGTGCAGACGGTTGCAGCATGCAAGTGCCCGTGTGGGCACGTGAGCATGAAAGCGACGACAAAATCAAGCTAATGGTTTTACGTCATTTGCATAAGTATGGATCGCTGGAGCTTCGCTATTATGTTGGTTTATACTGAAAAATAATTCTCACAGTGAGAACCTAAAGAGGGAATACTCATAAACATACCACTATTCAAATTCACACCTCATTTCAGTGCAGATCTACAAATTCATGGAAGCACACTGTCAAGGAAATAACATAAGCCACACCCCCCTTGTCATCTCCAGCCAATCAGCAAAAGGGTACATAGATAGCTAGACAGACATATAAATGGACATTAATCCCAGAGGGAAATGGTATATAATACATCACACATTAAAACAAAGTAGACCAATTAGTCATGTTAGGAGCACTCAGAGACAGAGGTGATGGAGCATGTCGATAATAGCCAACGTCCTCCATGTGGAAAAGTACAAACGGAGTGCAGGCATGGCATAGAAAGACATGGGAATGGTGTACAATATTCCTAACATCATGACACTCAAATCCGATTGGTCAGAAGGTGTGAACTTTCCATAAAAGCATCTCAGACAGAAGGAGGAAGTCAAAGATCTTCTCAGTAACATCGTCATCCATTTAGCGGATCACTGGTCTAGAATATAAATCAGCGAGACATGTATAAAGAAATATTCAGATAAAAATCAACTCAAATTTTCTTCTGCGACTGGCAAAAATGTATAGTCCTTGATATGAAGATGTTTTCTGTCAAGACAAGCTTATAGATACGAGTCTCCAGGGTCCATCATGCCTTCTTTCTTTATAGTAAGATGACAACATGATGCTGGGATTCCACCATGCATTTTCAATTTGTTGGGAATGAGGGTCAAGAAATGATAAATAATAAATCAGTGTGCAGCCTTTTTTATGCCAAGCTCAGAGAACAGCTGCGTCTGTCTCAGACGGAAACCAAAAATCAGTCAAAGGGATGCTGACTGTGAGGTGAAGAGAAAATAAACCCTCACTAGCCTAGCAACAGTTACCGCTTGAAATAGCTACTTTATGTGCACTCAGAAAATGAATTTGTGGGTGCACAAGAAACGTTTGGTGGACACAAGCTCTAATTCAGGGGTGTCAAACTCAGGCCGCAAAGGGCCACGTGGCTGCAGGTTTTTGTTTCAACCGAGCAGCAGCACACTTGACTTTGCTCATTTAAACAGCTGATCTGAGTCTTCAGGCAGTTGATTGGTCAATCCGTGTGCTCTTTATAGAGACTGACGAATCAACTGCCTGAAGACTCAGATCAGCTGTTTAAATGAGCAAAGTCAGATGTGCTGCTGCTCGGTTGAAACAAAAACCTGCAGCCACGTGGCCCTTTGTGGCCTGAGTTTGACACTTGTGCTCTACTATAATTCTCGGTGTGAGAAAACATTCTTCTGATTAAATCCATTTTTCTATTCCACAGTTTGTTGCTTTTTTAGTATTTCTTTGGAGTTTTGTTTTCCTCTATTTATAGTACATGGCGTAAAGTGGGTGTGATTACTCCTGTCATCTATGTATTATCACCGAGACAGTGATATCAGGCTAATGCTTCAAAAAAAAAAAAGATATAGAAATAAAGCATAAAAATCTAAGTTTACTTTATATTTTTGCTGTTTCTGTGTAGTACAGGGATCCCTCGCTACTTTGCGCTTCAATTCATGCAGCTTCAGTACATCGCGGTTTTTAAAAAAATATTCATCAAATTAAAAAATAAGGAAATTAAAGAAGAATTGGGAAAAACGTCAAGGAAAATGCCACAAAAACAAAACCAATTATGCAAAAAACAAAACCAAACCAACAAACAAAAAAACCCTAAACAAGCACAAAACAAAAAAACAACCCAAAACCTCCCATCAAAACGACTTACATTTTTGTGAGGTGCGCAACTGAGTGTGTGCGTTTGCGTGCATCGTATGTGTGTATTTATATTTTATTTATATCTTTTGCATTATTTTTAATGTTTAATTATTATTATTATTATAAGCATTTATAGCATTGAATATGTATTTATTGATATTATATACACATATACATGGACGTAGATGTCAGTCGGGAGGTCGAGCCTACTTCACAGAATTCGGCGGTCGTGGGGGGATCTTGGTCCCAATTAGTGAGGTATCCCTGTACATGCAAGACAATAATGCTCCTTAGGCTTGACAGAGAACAATGAATAAGTTTAAATCCTAGTTTTTCTGACCACGTATATACAAGTCTTACCTCCACGTTTCTATATATATTTTTAAAGAAATAGATCAACCTCTGCTTCGAAAACGATGACAAGTGATGGAATAAAATTCACGTGGCACGAAACAGTGCTTGGCAGCCTTGTGTGTTGAGTGTTTTGGCAGCCTTGCAGGCTGCACCTTAGCGGAAGCAGGATGATGTAAAAGTGGGTATCAGGGTGGATGGTGAAGTGATGCTTCGAAAATAAAAACAGAATAGAAATTTAACTGCTCTGACAAAAATGCATTGACAAAACAGCAAATTGGTCATACTGCATGTCAAAACATTAACTGTGCACTTACACAACAGCTTTCTAAACATCCAATTAAACACAAGGCTGCCGTGTGTATTGCTCGAAATATGAATCAGGATGGATGCTTTGTAATAAAACACGAACCGAGAGGAATCTAATGAAATGAGATGGCTGAGTTATGAGTCACATGGAGCAGCAAAATGACTCAAATGTACGGTATGAGCATAAAAAGCAAATCAGACACACAGTCACTCGCAAGGAAAACACACAACACCGCACATTCAGGCTGCCCAAATTAGTCATGCACACATTTCTACAAAGTCAGACGAGGTTTACAAAGCACAACATGCACACATGCACTCTAACACACATACACACATGCACGCACACACACACACACACACACACACACACACACACACACACACACAAAAGCCAGCCAGCCAGCCAGCAGCATCATTGCCTGGACATGGATGATGAAACACCTGTTAGTGACTCACAAAGGACAGTCAACAG
The DNA here is from genome assembly GCA_024760905.1 of Plotosus lineatus. Taxonomy (NCBI): domain Eukaryota; kingdom Metazoa; phylum Chordata; class Actinopteri; order Siluriformes; family Plotosidae; genus Plotosus; species Plotosus lineatus. Next base: position 62,798,620 of record CM045732.1, read on the forward strand.
CTGCTTGATACGCAATGGTGAGTTGTAGAGGGATGAGAAAGCAAGCACACACACACACACACACACACACACACACACACACACACACACACACACACACACACACACACACACACAGCTTCAGGTGCTAGAGAGCATTAGGTGAGTCTACAAAGAGGGATTAAGGTGCTGAAGAATAAAAGCTATCAACTCACTGTCCACTTAATTAGGAACAATCTGTCAATCATATTACTGTAGAGCAAATCCCACCAGTACAAATTAAGTGACTTGCTTAACTTTAATTTCAAACATCAAAAATGGGGAAGATTTGCGGTTGCGCCTTCGTGATCTCACTTTATTAGTGCCAGACTGGTTAGTTCGAGGAGTTCAGAATTTGTGTGGGATTGCAGCAACAATTTATGATCAGTGATTACAACCCTCAAGCGCTCATTGGTCAACCCACTTAATTTCTATTAGGCTTGTGGGGGGCTGGAGTTCATCTCAGCCGAAACTGGGCAAAGGAGGGGTATACCCTGAATGGCTCACCAGGGCTGACGGATATAACTAAAGAGAAAACAAACAAACAAAAATCAACTTATACAAGAAGGACCAGCGAAGAGAAGGATAAAGAACTCTGTCTGTCAATCAATCAATGAATGGTGTGGGGAGTACTCAGAATTTAGTGTGCACACAAAGATCAGCACATATTGAGCAACTGTAAAATCTCTAGTGAATACAAACAGGGATTGGGACATAAAGGAATTTTAGAATAAGCCTGAACTGAATGTCGGCTAAACCACAGTTATGCAGCTTATGCAACAGTCTATAGGTACATAATAGAGACCCAAAAAAAAAAAAAAAAAAAAGAAAGAAAGAAAAAAAACACCCACTCAAAATGACAAACAGGTACAGCCACTACTTTCATACAATGTAAACCTGTAAATGCTAGAGCTACACCAGTGCATCATGTTTAAGGGGCATGAACCCAAAACTTGATTTTAAGAGTTAATAATAATAATTACAAAAATAAATAAATTTAAAAAAAAAACCTCAGTCCTTGCATTGACCAACCATGTTTTTCCCCGCCATGCCCGCAGCCCCCAAACAATCCCAGAATCTGATTTTGCGAAGACAGACGGTCTTGATCTGAATACCCATCCTCAGAATCATCTTTTTCACATTGAGTGCCATGATTGGATAATCTCGTTTCTAATCCAATCAGCATTTGCGTTGCACGGTTGCAGCCTTGAGCGCTGCTCATGCAGAAGACGTACTTCACAAACATCTTCCGGCACAGAATACAGAACCTTCACAATAACTACCTTAAGCAGAGCAGAAAAGCTCATGTAGCAGGTCCGTAAAAACTTGGCTGAGCTCCTCACAAATTTAAGGGGTGTGATTGAAGGGGGTGCAATTCACACTCCAAGCGATTTAGCGGTAGCGGTAGCACCCCTGCTATTTTTTTCCCCCTGTGACACACTGCGACACATTAGCCTTTCAATCTGCTCGCCACTCTCTCCAGTGATCAGGCCATGCTTCATCGCACTGTGAATGGGGTGATGCTTTCAGAGGCATGACCTCTCAGTGTTGTGGGTCATACATCACAGCGAAGCACACTACTGTGTCATGACACCATGTGATCTCATGGCTTAGAGCTCTGGGTGTGTGTTAGAACTGGCAATGTCATGTTCTCCTTCTAATGCCGGCTGAATCGAGCAAGCGAGAGAGAGAGAGAGAGAGAGAGAGAATATGGGCATGTATTCACAACACTGTTGATTATGAACAAACTGAGCCATTCAGAAGCCACACCAGAGTCGAAAACACGCACAGTCTTTAACCTCAGCAAACACGTACCTGAAAAGAACCTCATGAGAATACTAATGTAAGACTTAAAAACAAAACAGGGTGTGGTGTTACTGAAAAATAATGAACCTGAAACGAAGGCCGGGTTGAACACATCGAATTCCTGTTAGCACTTATGCAACAGCACGTATGAACATTTATTCAATAACATATGCAAGGGGTTCAAATGTTATGTTTGGGAAAACTGCTGTAATACTCCATAAGAGCAACAAAAACCCTTCAGGACATGAACTTAGAGCAAAGTATTCACACCAGGGTGACCCGACCTTTCCTGATTTTCCAATAATAAATAAACAATGCCGTATTTTATTGCTGTTATACTCCAGTAATTTTCCAACACAGCACATTTTCAAGCATTACCTTTTTACCTGCAGCAGAATCTCTCTGAAAGTTCCCGTCATCACACCTGTTCCGTTATAATAACTATAAACAGTTGTTTTCCGACCAAACGGTTGTTTCTCTGTCGCCAGGTCAATAAAGCTAAACAAATGCAGCCCGCTGCCTGTTCCTGAGAAACAGTCTCTGAAATCTTACAGCTCTACCAACAAGGAAGACGCCTTCCATAAACACAGAAACCATTAGTTTAAATTACATGGGAACATCGCTACCCAGGAACGCAAATAAAAACGAAAAACATTAGCCCGAGGGAATAATGCTTCAATCAATACGACAGACACTGACAACACATCATGTTTACTTGGAGCAGGCATCAACATTATAATCACACATTATAACAGAAAAATAAAACAAATATACCTTTAGTTAGTTTTTCTTGCGTTTCTATGTTGTTGGTAATAAAAAAACCTTTTTATGGTGCATGGTTTACTTACATTTCTATGTAGTACGTGCTACGTTTCTGGATGAATAGGCTCCAAAGACACAGCTAGCTACACATGCTGTTAGCATGGAGTGAGCAGATCACCTGACCTGCCTCTGTCATGGTTAAAATATGTGAATATAAACTAAAAAAAATCTCATTTTAGTTTGCTTTTATTAATGTTTCCGCATAGTATATTCTAAAACTCTGAAAGATGGCTCAAGAGAGGCCACCACAAAGCTCAGTAGGTGCTTACATACACGTTTTATAGTTAAAAACAAACAAACAAACAAACAAACAATCAAAAATAAATACTTAAAAATCTTAATCTACTGTGTTTTGGTTGTTATAGTTTCCATTTAGTATATACTAAAACTCTTATGTGGTTCAGACTTAGCGAATGTCACTGAACTATGAAGTCCTTCAGCAATAGCCACCAAGCCTTCGGTACAAACTTGTAATTACAGATTTATTTCTTTTTTAATCCAGGTCATGTGTCCTTATTTTTGTTATCATTACAGACAGAGTGAGTTGAATTCAATCTGCAACTACTATTCGAAATGTTGTTATGGAAAATGAATGAGCACTTGTACTGCATTCTGATATAACAGTGAAAGTAAAATATCATAAACAAGTTGCAGCACAAATCAACATAAATGATGGATGCACACTTTATTAAATTTCTTTTAAAATGATGTTTAAACTACACAGACCCCCCAAAGCCACTTTTAATTGAATTTCCACTTCTCTGATTCCATGTGTATCTGCGGAGGTGCTAATGTTAGCTTCAGCTTAATGCATATCCCTGGCTTGTAAAACTTAATGATGTTTTTCCAAACAGAGTTAATGGCATTTTAAAAAAAAATATTGCTGAACAGAGCTCTGACCTCAACCTCACTTCAATAAACTGGAACACCAACATCACCCCAGGCTTCCTCGCCCAACATCTACCATGGTCTTGTGACTGAATGAACCCCACAGTGATGCTCCAATATCTACTGAAAAACCTTCCTAGAATGTGAAGATTGGAATCTGGATCCTGCCTTGGGATGTTAAAAAAGCATATACAGTGGTACCTCACTTTATGAAATTAATCTGTTCCAGCGCCTTTTTCGTAACCCGCATTTTTCGTAAATTGAACCGCATTTTACATATAAAGTCCAAGGCTCCCAATACTACCCCATAAACCCTTTAAAAATTATAGTAGTACACCAATTTTGTATGAATTACGTATGAAATATGTGTTAAAAGTAAAAAAGAAAATTACCTCCTTCACGAGGTCCTTAAATATGGCGGTTGCTTTTTCTGAAATAATTGATTCCGTCACTGAAACTCCAGCAATTTCTTTTTCCTTTATCCAAAGGAGTAATCGTCTCTCCATCTCATCGTTCAGTATCGACCTCTAGTTTGCTTCAATATCGTCCCGATTGTAGAGGGGTTTCGGCCATACTCCTTTGCGATTTCACTCAACCGCATCCCATTTTCATTTTTTTATCATCTCCTATTTTACTTTTATTGATAACGGAACCCGCTTCTTCTTTTCAATCTCACCAGGAATCACTTTCTTGGGGCTCATGATTAATAATGAAAAATAACTCTGTAATGAGCACACTCAGAAAACCTCACGAAACTCACAAACCAACAGTACAACTCTCCTTCACACGTGTGACGAACAATGAGTCGAAGGCACACGCAAAGCATTGTGGGTACACTACTGTATTATGGAGATTCAGCTCCCTCCAAGCCAATGGGAGCCCAGCGGGGTGGGGAGTTGGGAGACAACCAATGGAAAAGCAACTAGTGCATTGTTTGAATGGTGCATTTGAATTTTTACGATGGTGCTTTCGTAACGTGAACTTGTTTTGTATCCAGAGACAAAAACTTTAGGAAAATGCATTTCGTAACCTGAATTTATCGTTCGGTGAGCCTTTTGTAAAGTGAGGTATCACTGTACTGCTATAATGGTCAGGTGTCCGCAAAGCTTTGGTGATGTACAATAGTACAGAAATTGATCCGATTTGAAGAATCTGGGCTCCTCCTATCAACATGGTTCTTGTGAGAGTACAGCGATCCCTCACTACTTCACACTTCAATTAATGCGGCTTCAGTGCATCGCGGTTTAAAAAAAATATATTATTCATCGAATTAAAAAATAAGGAAATTAATGAAGAATAGGTGGAAAAGTTACGGAAAATGTCACAAAAACAAGGCCAATTATGCGAAAAAGCCCTAAACCAACATAAAATAAAAAAACAACCCAAAATCTCACTTCAAAACTGGATACATTGTGGATTGCATCTGTGTGTGCAAGCGCATCTGTCCGCGTGCACGCACGTATGTATGTGTGCCGTCTTCTCATGCAATACCATCTGTATGTGTGTGTACAGACGCTCCCCAGCTTACGAACGAGTTAGGTGCAGGACGGCCATTCTTAGATGAATTTGTTTGTAAGTCGTTACAGGGCATTCTTTAGAGGGGAACGTATGTTTAAACCTTGCATAAGTAACCTATACGAACAATCTCTCTCTCTCTCTCTCTCTCTCGACATAATCATCTGCACATTATGTCCCGTGTTTAAACTCCTGGTTCCTCTCAAGCACAGCACAGCGTATCTGATCAGATTTACAGATTTTCACTCTTATCCAGTTCATTATAATACTGGAGTCAATTTGTTTCTTCTTTGAAAGTTTTGGCAGGAGTTCAGAAAAGTATTGTTCTGCTTCTCTTCCTGGACCATGTCCGCCACCCCCCACCCACCCCTGGTGTAAAGCACGCCACGCCGCTCTGCTGGAGCCTAGTATTAATTGTACCTCAGGATAATGTTTAATCATATTTCATACTTATATTTATGATCTATCTTTCTGTAGATTTTTTTTCCATTTCTATTTCTACTTGTTCTTCAATTTCATTTCACTTTCACTCTTGGAGATGTTGGTATCTCCGGATGTTTGCAAAACGAATGTTGGTAAGTTGGGGAGCGTCTGTATTTATATTTTATTTACATCTTATGTTATTTTTTTAATGTATAATTGTTATTATAAGCATTTATAACATTGAATATGTATTTATTAATATTACATACACATATAAATGTACGTATACGTTACTCGGGGGTGGGGTGAACTTACTTCGCGGATTTCATGGTCGCGCGGAAATCTCGGTCCCAATTAACCGCGGAAAGTGAGGGATCCCTGTATCAGTAAGTAGCATGATGCAATTTCATCCTAAATGATGGTGAACTCACACGCCTCAGTTTGCTACACTGATAAAGTTTCCGTGCAAAGTCGAACATGTTCAATACGTTCCTGTAAACAATCGGAGACTCCATAATCATATTGTACTCAAAGTATTCCAAGCATGACTACTAGCCACAGGTAACAACTAAAGTATAGTAGCACTATGCACAGGAAAACTGAGAGGGAAATTGAGGAAATGAAGATTCAGTTAAGAGTTAAAAAGAAGTGCTCACAAAGTCACATGGAGGCAATTCCACAGAAGTGAGGAAACAAGCTTCTGGGGAACAAACTGAAAAGGGAGGGGCTGCGGTATGATACACAAATCAGAAACAAACTGCCTGAAACTTTCAGGGAAGTTACTTTGGCCAACAATGTGATAAACAGCATCAAATGTGAAGATGCTGGAAGAGCTGTGAAACCAGAGATTTCCTCATAGTCTTTCACTCAAACTGTTTACTACTTGTGGCCTTCATAAAGAATTCAGAGTGCACCTACAGGTCTTCAGGGTTCACCCAGATATTGTTCAGGTTGTTTGTTTTGGTCATGCTGTTGAGTTCTGGCTACTTCAGACCTTTCATGGAGTTGAAAACTTCACTGTTTTTAGAAACACAACTCTGCACTTTCTAAAAAAGTATCCTAACGGTCTGCCAATATTAGTGTGGTATTTCAGCAGAATGGCATGCACCTCATCCGTAGTATCAAACTTTATTCTATCAAAGAGAATTCGTGGGGTGGGTGGGATTTACTTTGGATTAAAAACCTGGGTCTTTAGAGATGAGTGTATTTCCCCCTCTTTGGTGTACATTAGACTTCAAAGGTGCATTGCTTGCACAGCTGATTTCTACAGTATGTGCTAAACAAAATTGGGGGGGCAATGGTGGTCTAGTGGTATAGGCTGCTAGATTGCTGATCCTAAGGTTGAGGGTTCGAGTCCCCACAAGGTTGCTACTGTCCCCCCAGTGCAGCTAACCGAGTTACCAAACTGGGTTACCTTGACCATGTCTCTCACTGTCTATGGTGAGAGGCATGTAAAAGAACCATTACTGACTTTCGTAAAGAGTAGGCTGCAAAGCCGTCAGCGTGTTTCTGTCCCTTGCTAAAAGAGTTGTGTCAGGAAGGGCATCCGACGTAAAAACCTATGCCAAATCAAACATGCGAATCAGTGGCTGGGACGCCCCCTGAAAAAGGGAAAAGCTGAAAGTAAATCTCATCTCATGCTAAAAAAAAAAAATTGACAGATCCTGACCGTCCATCATTCATCAAATGAATGTAAATCCATAAGTTCGGAAATTGAGAGAGAGAGAGAGAGAGAGAGAGAGAGAGAGAGAGGAAAAAAACCCTAAACTCCAATAACCCTGAATCCACTCAATTCATGTGTTGTTTTCCCCTACAGGCTACTGGTTCCTGGTGGTTACTATTCAGTCTGACTGCTCTCATGCCAAAAATTGGTTATGTTGATATTCAATATAGCTACAGACGTTTCATCTATGTCTTCGACAGAACTCACTGGGATATTACTATTAAATCATTATCGCAGCAGTTCAGTGCTTCTCAAAAATCATGACATCAGAAACATACTACAGCTTTAACAAAAAACCAAAACCAAAACAAAACAAAACAAAAACAAAAACAATAAAAAAGCACCAATAACAAGATCATCTCCAATAACAAAATTCACCAGCCTTTTACATCGTAGCATGGGGAATTTCCTCACCCGAGTTTAGAAAACTCCACAGCTCTGAGGTTTACAGGATGTTCTCATGGAAATCTTTTTTTTCTACATCTTGTTAAGCTTTGATTCAGAACTTTGACTTGGCCCCTTCAATACATTTAGTTGACATACTCATACAGTATTCTGTAGAAACAGACCAGTGTGCCCATCTGGTGGTTTCTAGCTGGGCTGGGATTCCTTGACATTTGAGATTTATCTCAATTCTGGATTCCTATAATGATGTCACAATTGTGAGTCAGATTAAAGGTATAAAACGCTGTCTCTGTGTACTGCATGCGTTTTTGCTAGCATGGCTTTGGTCTACTGATTTCATTATGCTGCATTCAATGTACAGTACTTTGGAGCCCGAGTTAACCGTGTTCCAGTAAAGAAGTTGAAAAGTCAATGTGAGTGATTTCTAGCAAGGTTTCTCACTGTTAAACACGGTTCGCAATACCAGTTGATAATAACACATCACATCGTATTTTTGTGCCTGTGTACAACATATAGATTTAATCACTGCCTAAAAGTCAAGCTCCTGATAGATATTTCTATTGACAGGAGACCAAGCCTGGATTTGCTTTTCAGTGCCTTTCCTTTTAGCTGATTCCTGCTTTTATTTGGATCACCTGCCTTGTTGGTTTAATTATCCATTTAACAAGTTCATGTTCTGTCCAGCTTTTGATTTCGGCCTTTGCATTTTGCATCCTGACAAGCATTTATTTCCCCTCTGGGTCAGGAATGAGGTCCTGCCCCAAGAGGAGGAGTTCAAGTATCTCGGGGTCTCATAAGTGAGGAAACGATGGAGTGGGAGATCGACAGACGGATCGCTACAGACTCTGACGTAAAAACGGAGCCAGAACCGGTCTGTCGTGGTGAAGAGGGACCTGAGCGCAGGTAAAGCTCTCGATTTACCAGTCGATCTACATTCCAACCCTCACCGATGGTCACGACCTTTGGGTCGTGACCGAAAAAACAAGATCGCGCATACAAGTGGCTGAAATGAGCAACCTTGGCCGGGTGGTGGAACTCTCCCTTAGATATAAGGTGAGAAGCTCAGCCATCTGGGGAGAGCTTGGAATAGAACCACTGCTCCCCTGCATTGAGAGGGGCCAAGTGAGGTGGCTCGAGCATCTGGTCAGAATGCCTCCTGAACGCCTCCCTGGTGTGGTGTTTCAGGCATGTCCAACTGGGAAGAGACCCCAGGGTCGACCTAGAACACACTGGAGGGACTATGGCTGTTGGCTTGTCTGGGAACTCCTCGGTGTCTCCAGACAAGAACTGGAGGAAGTAGCTGAGAAGAGGGACGTCTGGACCTAATTGCTTAGGCTGCTGTCCCCGTGACCCGACACTGGAATAAGCTGATGATGACGTTTATTTCCCTTGAAGTTTGTCTGCGGACCAGAGATTAGATGTCTTTTAGATTAGCATGTTTTTGATTCTTTGCAAGTCTGACCAGCAGTCTATGAGCCTCTATTTTTTTGGGTATTAGCTTAATTATTAATGACAAATCTGTTTTTTTTTTTTTTTTTTTCATTTGCTGTCTGTTGTGCGAGTTCGTGAAACTTAACAGCCAATCCGCATCAACTTTGCACCAGGCCAGTCTTATTGGGTTTTGCTGGTGGACACAGAACAACCATCCAAAATGAAGTCAATGAGTTTCAGGCATGCTGTTGTAGACACGACATATTCCATGACTACGAAGCAATGTGACAAAAAAAATTTAACACCACGATGATGAGATGAAAAGAAAACCGAAGTGATAATAAGCATATATTACTACAGTGTTCACTTTGGTGATTGGTGTAGCAGCCATCTTGGATTTTCGAGTTAACTAGTAGTTATTTAACAAGACACACACACACACACACACACACACACACACAGAGCTTGTCCCTTACTGGACATTTGGGAAAAAAAAAATGCTGAAGCTAGTTTGCGTGTTGCTTTCTGGTGCTAGCATTACTGCTAGTGCTAGCTGTTGACAGCGGATGTTTTGAGCATAGCAGAGGTATTTTTTGTTGTATTTCAGTCAGTTGTACACAGCCAACACTTCACCGTGGACTTTTCTGTGCTGTGAAGTACTTCCACACATCTGATAATGGGGCCTTTTTAGCAGTCCCACACCTATTTTGTCCACACGCTGCCATTTTGTTCATAACAAGTTGACAGTATTGATTAGCAATAAAGGAATTCCAATAGACGATTATTCACATGGCTTGTGAAACCCATAACTCTCTCTCTCTTTCTCTCTCTCGCTCTCTCTCTCTCTCTCTCACACACACACACACACACACACACACACACACACACACGGCCCCAAAAGAGAAACAAATTCTTCACATTCTTAAAAACCACCCCTTAATTCCAATGAACTTACAGGAAGTTAAAACCTTTCTAACATCAATAGTCCTTTTGCTTTCTAAATGCCACCATTTGCAATAAAACACAATAAGCATATTATCCCAGCCTCCAGCTTTCTTTGGCATTAAGAACTGACTTCTTAAGCGCAAGGTGTGGTTCGTGACTGCCACCATGCAAACTCGTATTTACAGAAAATAATTCATGTGCTTTAAGCCGCTGCTTTCTTTTCATGAGGTCACCTATTACACAACTGAGGGCTATGGAGCATTAACTCTTCACTACTTATTAAACCCTACTCGTTGCATGGTTGCTAGAGTGCTTTATCATTCTATCACTGGGAAGGCTGTACAGTACTTTCTGCTAGAAGTAATGTGCATGCTGCATTTCCTGACCTGCAGCCAATTCATTCCCAGCAGCACCGTCACAGTACGCAGGAAGCCGTGCTCAACTTCCACGCGGATGCCGGAAACCGAGGGAGTAACAACCTTCCTTGGTAATCTGCAACATGATGCAACACGGCCCTGGCGAATGATGCAACACTAGGGATGGGCTGCACGTTACAGCTTTTTTATTATACTACCAGGACATTGTTAAAATAACAATCAGATTTCGACCGAACTGCTTAAAACTTCCATTATTTTTGATAAGTTATACTCGCCAACTGTAAAAGAGCTGATATTCTGGCTATGAAATTATTCTAAGATCTCTTCTCTCCCCCTCCCCACTTTTTTTTTTAACTGTAAACAGCAATAAAAAAAATAATAATTCTGGCTTTTCAAACATCTTGCATAGCATGACTTCACTCCTATTCCTCAAATCCATTTCTTGCTTAATTTTCTTCTTGAAATGCTTTTAATCTCCTACTGCTTAAATATAAAAGACAGTGCAATATGTACATGAACATGCCCGAGTCCTTTGTTTTTTTAACCATTATCAAGAGACACAGATAAGTGAAGAAAGAAAAGACGTGCTGAAACGAGAAGTGAAGATCAGAACGCTGGAAGCCCATTGCTATAATTACATGTGATAATGACAGCTTTGAAGGTCGCTTTTCCTTCTGTTCAAAAAATAAATGTCAGATAGGCGCGCTAAATGACTTTCGGGTGCAGTGCCAACGTTCCGCGAGCGGCATGGCCTGGGCAAATCGCGGGCATGTGAACACGCTGCATGCAGTTCACACAATAGCATTTTCAAAAGCAAAAAAAAAAAAAAAAAAAAAAAAAAGCTGTGCCGCTCAGCTCTAAATATGATGCATATGTGAAAGGAACGCACAAAATAGGATCTCCAAACAGAAAGAACACCGCACCCGGATTTATTACCAAAGCCTGACCTTTACAACAAACACCCCGTCCGTGCCAGGGCGACCACAACTTGTGCTTGAACCTAATTAATGTAAGCTTGCTACTCAGATGTTCTGCCCCAAGTAATTACAACTAAATAAAAATGCACAAGACCGGTGAACCCTGAATGACCTTAATGGGTAAAATCGACCGGGCCTCTTTTGCATGCAAGGAGCAGCTGTGAGAGTTTATTAGCCTTGTGGTCAACAAAGACTTGGCTACCTTCTGAGGTGCGCTTGCACTAACAGTGCCGTTTGTCGAACTTCATTCCTTCGAACGAGATGAGCACTACTTCAAACGCAGTCATGCCACCCACGGTCATGGCAGGTGCTTCGGGTGGAGGTTGGCAAGACTGAAACTGCAGCTGGGGGGCAGAAAACTGGGCGGACAAGCCTTTATTTGCTGATGCAGCCCTTTGTAGAGATAATACTGTGTTTACACGCCATGGTCTAAATGCATGCTGTATGTGCAGATTGTCCTGAGGGCAAGGGTGTAAACATGTGTGTGTGTGTGTGTGTGTGTGTGTGTGTGTGTGTGTGTGTGTGTGTGTGTGCAAGCATGCTTGCAGAAACACACATTAAAAAAGGCATTAAACAGCCAGGTTGCTTTTTTGATGTAACAGTCATGCAGTCATGCCAATTTTTTCCGGTCTTCAAACAGATGTTCAGAGAGTGCTTTCCATATGACAACGCCGAAAGAAAGAGCACAATACCCATCTATTGAAATTCACTTGTGCATGGCTGTACCTGTCTAATCATACTCTTAATTATGGCCTTTAAATAATTAATGGAACTTTATTGAGCAATTATTAAAACTTTTGTACTTATGTTACCTTTTTTTTTTTTTTTTTTTTTTTGGAAAATCTTCACAACTCAAATCAATTACTCAGAGGACGGGACGATCTTTTCAATAATCTACAACAGGGTGTTGGAGAACACGCTGGAAGGACTTTATTTCTCGGCTTGTTTGGGAATGCCTCGAGTGCCCCCCCCCAAAAAAAAAAAAAAAGCTGGAGGAAGTGGTAAGTGGAAGAGAGAGGGATATCTGGACATGACATGAGATGACATGACATGAGATGAGACAACAGGGTGTGTGATGGGTGTGGACTGCAGGCACTGGAACCAGAACATTCCCTCCTTTGGCAGCTCAATACTGGAACTGCGAGATGTTATATGACGGCAAAACTAATAATACTTGGCAGGTATTCATCAATTAAATAAATACTCAGAAAGCCAAGGCGACCTCAAATTTGATGAGAGATGGTGGAAAATCAGGTTATTTTCCGAATACATAATTGCAAAAATATCATAACAACAACAACAACAAAATTTGGGGTTTTAAACAATAAACATTATACCAAGCATAGGCATAAATTTTCACCTTTGATGTCATATCACTTTTAGACTAAAAACTTAAAGAACCTGAAATTAAATGGATGCATTTGTGAAGCCAGCAAACTGCATCACAGGGTCACCTGACAGACTTGTAGGCCATTGCTATCCACCATCTTCTTCATACATGAGATTACATTGGCTAGTATGATTGACTAATTGACGGGAGTTCCCTAAAATCATGTAAAGGCTTTCTGTTGAGCAATTTGTGAGGTGATTTTTTTCCCATTGATTTTATGTCAATCATTTCTCGTTCTAGTGTTACAGCGCATTCCAATAACCATTACCATTATTACAAGTCCAAAGAACTGCAATATGACATTGCTCTACTGCTTCGAATGCAAAATCCATCTTTAGTATTTCCATGATGCATATCACGATGCAACTCCATTACTTCCTGTTTGAATTTGTCTCCTTCCTCATGTATCAGAACCCTGTCGTAATATTGGTGGTTTTGTGGGTACACCCACTATTTTGCAACAACTGACACTGTCTTGCAACATACACCGGATGCCCCTGGCAGATTCAGCAGATTTCTTTCAGTGTAGTTCTCTGTATAATGTATATGATCCGTATCATGCTAACAAATTAATTTTACCCTTGCCAAGAACACATTGATGCAAATATTAATATCATCATCAAAGTAAATAATTTATTAATAGATTATTAGTCTCTAACCAGATGTAAAAACGGATTTTCTTTCAGTATTCCCGTTGACTGAAGCTCATATCTCATACAAATATTATAATAAGCATGCCGTTTGCTTTATTATGCAAAGAACAAAATACGACATTGCATGCTGGTGCAGGAAAATAAACAACATGCTGTGTGATGTGGTGCGATGTTAGGCAGAGTCACCATCACCACCATGCTTTTGAATCTTCTTTTCCTTCCGGCTGTTCCCTTCAGAGGTCGCCACAGCGAATCATCTGCCTCCATCTCACCCTATCCTCTGCATCTTCTTCTCTTACACCAACTACCTTCATGTCCTCCTTCACCACATCCCTAAATCTCTTTGGTCTTCCTCTAGGCCTTCTGCCTGGTAGTTCCATCCTTACCATACTTTTGAATAAAGTTCCAATAATCAGATTTCATTGTGGAGCTCCTGGGCAGAGCTCCATAGACATAGAACATGACTTGGATGGTTGTCCCACATCCGTGCCAGCACAGAAAACACAATAAGGCTGTGATGTACCTAATAAAAATAATAATAAAGATTTATTTTTCATAAAGTAACTGAAACCCCCAAAATAGAGGCACATACAGAATAAAATAAAATACAAAAAAAAAAAAAAAAAACCAACCAACACAATTTATCTCAGGTCAGTGGACAAACTTTCACAGAGCAAGGCAATACCACAGGAGCACGTAACATGAACTAATTAAACAGATAATTAAACACAGGTGATACAAATGAACATGGAAATCAGCTAATGAAAGTTGATGAAAAGGAAACCAGAGCGTAGCCAGCAAATGCAGAGAATTATTTATTTAGTTCCTCAGGGGCTGAGGTTAAGTCCACCCTTAAAGTAGCTTGCATTACTCTTAGAACACCTGTCTCCACAACACCTATCAGTACCGTTATCTACGTTTTAGGGAGTGCCGAAATGTATATTCATTCATTTTCTACACCTCTTAATCCTAATTAGGAGTGCGTGGAGACTGGCGTCTATCTCAACCAACTCTGGGTGAGGGTGTGGTATGCATTGGACAGCTTAACGGGCCATAGCAGTGTCAGCACTCACAAAACCCATCATACTCACACGCTCACCCCTAGGTGACCCGCGCAAGCATGAGGAGAACATGCAAATGCCACACAGAAATGCCTGAGCTGGGAATCGAACCCAGGACCTTCCTGCTGTGAGGCAGACATGCTAACTACTACCCCACCATGCCGCCTCCTAAATATTTGTAAAAAAAAAATAAATAAATAAAATAAATAATATATATATATATATATATATATATATATATATATATATATATATATATATATATATATATATATATATATATATATGTGTGCAAGTATGAAAACGATTTAATAAAATCAAGGGGCTAGAAGTGGTTGGGAGGGAGAGGGTTTGCCTCTGCTTAAAGGAGCTAACATTCAGTTAACACAGTTTAAACAAACAAACAAAACAAACAAACTTCATGATGTAGAGAAGTGCCACACTGTTGACTCCACACCACTAACCCATCTTCAAGGATCAGGAAGCCTTTTAGGAGCAAACGGTGCTTCAACCATGGAGTAAAATGCCAATATCACAATTATAAGCAGTGCATAAAGCTTTGCAGGTGGCATGTCCCATGGTGTGTGTGTGGGTGGGTGATGTCACAGAGTTTGTAGGTCAATCAGTAGGTGATGGTGTTACAGAATAGGTAGGGGGTTATGTAAACAGAAGGTTGGCAACCACAGTGTGTGTGACATACTGGTGGATCATCATGACTGAGGAATAGACTAAGAGATGGAGGGCCACGGGAGTCTGGCCCCATAAGAGCATCACTAAGTGGTCCATCCCAGAAAGTGCAAAATTGTCCGTCTGATGCCGGAGACTACTTCCATAAATATTAAGTAAATAAATATATATTGTGTTCAAATCCCAGTTAGACCCCCATTGTGCTAATACCCCTGGGCAAGGTCTTAACCACAAGTGTGCTTCTTTCCACCCAGCAGTATAAATGGGTACCAGTAAAAATATACTGGGACGATAACCTGAGATGCACTAGCGTCCCATCCAGGTGAAGTTGAACTCCTGGTAGCATCACGCTATGGAAACCGGGAATAAGCACCGGCCTGATGAGCCACTAGGCTCGGGGTGTAAAAAGCCCAACAGACTACCAACCTAGCTACCTACCTAAATATATATTAATCTACAACAAGTGACACAAATTATTTGATTTATTAACAGTCCCTCTTCCCAAAAATTAAACAAAAAAAAAGCATATCACATCTTAAATTTCACTACCAAACATTGAGTCCCCTCCCCTTTAATGCAGGTGACACAATTCACAAATAGTCATCTGTACAAAAGACCATTCGCCACATACTTACAATCCAAGGAAGTTTTGATCATTATACGCATTAATCAAAAACAGGAAGTGATGTACCAGCACTTCTGTACCAGCAGTTCTCCGAGCTACTCTCAGGCCTAACCTGTATAATGTGGAACTCGAAACAGCTGCATAATTATTTATCAGAGAAGGACAGTCTTCGCTTGCCTAGTAAGCACATGATCCCTGCAAAAGAAATGCCTTAAACAACCAATCATCTTGAACTGTTTCCACTTTTTATTGTAAATACATGAAATAAATTTGCAGCACCTAAAGACTGCACGTTAAGAAAACGTTTTTACTCAACGTCCTCCCCCATCGTGTAAACTATACTTTTAACTTCCATAATCCAGAATCCAACTCAAAATGAGCTGTCTCCATTTTAAATCGAATCCAAATAAATAAAGACAAAGAGCCGTTTGGGCCGAGAGTGCAGCGAGGTGAAACACACAAATCGCTGAAGAGGGAACCTGCAATTACTTTATACCTCTTAAGATTCCTGAGCTCTGAGTAAGTGTTTACTGTTGCAGGGCACAATCAGGCTGCAAATTACAACTACTGGCACAAGCATCAAATGCTACTCAGACACGCACAGGACAGGGGATGCGTCCGTGCCCTCTGCTCCAAACACAAATGAGCACGATTTGCTATGTCATGTGAGCTCATCATGGTTTGGACTTGAAACACAGTGCAGTGAACGTTATCAAAATACATCGCTTAAAAAAAACAAAAACAAAAAACAAACAAAACAAACCCTGGTTGTTCATATTTGGTTGAAGAACAAGGAGAATGTTGTTTATGAAACTGTTTATGAGACTGTAATTATCCTTCAGCTCAGCTATAAAGACATGGCATTGCTAGGGTGATTTATTTGTTTATTTTTTTTAGTTATCACAGTCATGCTTGATTCAGTATGATTCATGAGATTATTTACAGCGAGCTGCAGTTTATCAAAGTGTTAATTCTGCATGAATGCCAGTGAGTCATCTATGGCCTTTTTAAAAGCAATTAATTATGTACTCCTAATCAGCTCTTTACCACACAAGGATCAGAAAGCCTATTGAACTTTATAATTCAGTTTAATCGCAATTCTATTAGTATAAAAACAAAGAAAATTGACAGAAATCCTAATCTAGAACACTGGATAGTGGGGCTATAAAACGTTATTTTGGGGGCTGGGAGCACAGAGGTGTAGAAGCGAGTGGTGTATCCATGTCAAGACTGGACGATCCTCACCCCCACCCCACCCGACCCCGCATGAGTTTCCTGTGTTTTACAGATTCCTCCACATGCACACTAGGGTAACCGGCTATTGCCTCTAGGTCTCTATTAGTGAGTGTGCATTGATATTTGCCTTAGTAAACAGGTTCTGCGGGGGATTTTCACCTCTGTCAGGTTAAAAACAAAGTATATTGTAAGAGAAACGACAAAAAATGCTATTAGGCTTGTTGCTGGTACAGTGTTTAAGATCATGACTGTCTTATGATTAATACAATTACGTACACACGTGTATGACAAGAGCACAAATTCCATATTGACCTTGCCAGACCTATAATTATAGTAGCAGTATTATTAATGCTACTAATAATAATCCAACAATAATAATAATAATCATAATAATAATAATAACATTGGTAGTAGGATGCTGAGGTTGGAACTACCAGGCAGAAGGCCTAGAGGAAGACCAAAGAGAAGATTTATGGATGTGGTGGAGGAGGACATGAAGGTAGTTGGAGTAAGAGTAGAAGATGCAGAGGATAGGGTGAGATGGAGGCAGATGATTCGCTGTAGCGATCCCTTAAGGGAACAGCCGAAATGAAAAAAATAATAATAATAAAACCGTATTGGACATAATAAGCGTCCTGCTTCAATAAGTGTGCACCCCCCCCCATGTTTTTTTTTTTTTTTATCTTATGTCCAATAACCGCCCATATGTACTGAAGCAAAATGGTAGATCAAACTTACCAATTTTATTCCATCAGTCTCTGTAACGGTAAAATGAGGCGTTCACTGCCTATAAAAGTGAGTTTACACGGTATTTCAAGACCGCCTGCCACTGGGGAATGTGTATAATGTTCATCAGGAACAACACGTGATTGTTCCACCGTGGTTTAAAAAACAGGAAAATATTTTGCTGTGTTCTCTTGGTAAATGTCCAACAAGATGAACCATTAGAAACTGCTACAGCAAAACTATGGGATGCTCTGAATGAATGGAGTGATGAGCCAGATATGGACCAATCAGAAAGTGATGACGAGTATTTTTCACCCGATTCTCCTGATCACTAACTTCATACATTTAAAGACGTTCCTGGCCATGTGCTTTTGTTTATGTTGGTGTTGCTTGGTTCAACTTGCCATGTGCTAAAATTGACATGAGTGTTGATTGGCTCATTTTACTTTCTCTTCAAATGGTGTTGCATGTGACGAACGGGGTATGTGTATGCTTATGGCCTCCCTGATTGGTAGTCATATGGGATTGGGTGCAACTTGGACATGACTAGAATTAAGGGAGTATAGTGATAAATAAATAAATAAATAAATAAATAAATAAATTCAGAGTACACCCTGAAACCGGGGATAAGCACCAGCCTGATGAGCCACTAGGCTCGGGTGTTAAAACCCAACAGAGTACACCCTGGACAGCTCACCAGGCCATCGCAGGGCGGAAATTCGCTGACGGCTATGCAGTTACTACAGTCAGCAATGGTTCTTCTACATGAACCTCATACCACAGACAGTGAGAGACATGGCCAGCCTTTGATAACTCAGTTAGCTGCTCTGGGGGGGGGGGGGGGGGGGGGGGAGGGACAACTTGTTGATAGTGGGACTTGAACCCACAACCTTGGGATCAGCGATCCAGCACCTTACCACCACTGCCCAGGGGTGCAAGTAATATCAACAAACAGATTCAAAACAAGGCTATGATGATCCGTTCACATAAAACACCACTGCACCCCCACAATCTTCTCCCTAAATTCGTCTTATCCAATTCCCACCCATCAAGTATTACCTTCATTATGACCTCCATGGGGGTGGGGAGTGGGGGGGGAGCATGCACACGCCCCCTTTGTGACATGACGTGCTAGCCACCCACCTCTTTTCGGATTGCTGCACATATTGTGGTCTAACACACTTGGATGGAAAGCGCTGTCCTCAAAGAAATGAGCTCATGGATGCTCATGGTTGGTTGGTGATCACCGTCAGTGGCAGTGAAGCGAGCTTATGCTGTCCCTCCCTCTCGCTCGGCCAATCAGCTCCCATGGACTCCCGGTCACGGATGGCTGTAGCTTTAACCCGGATCCGAACCTGCGATCTTGGGGTTACTAATCACGCACCTTGTCCATGCGCCACTCAGGAGCCCATCAGTGCTTTGAATACTGTGCCTTTGGGCTGTACCAATACCACACCATGTGAACAGAGGGCTGAGCAGCCGAGAGTAAGTGGGTGGACAAGATCAAGGCTAGGGAAATCCAACAACCGAGAATGGGTTTGGAGGTCTGCCACAAGCAGCAACCAGCGGATAAACATGACAAGCAACTAAATATGAAACAAGTCAGATTTAAAAGCAGACATTAAATCCACCCTACAAAGACGAAAACTGTAGACAAACAAAAGAAAGTCTTCACTCTTAGAATTTCAAGTGAATAAATAATACTGTATATTCTGCTAACGATGAATTTTCTGACAAAAATAACAGAATCAAGGGCATCAATTACACTGCTTGACCTTTTTTTGGGATGACTAATTACATATTCAATGGTGGCCTCATAAAGAGGCAGGGAGTCCGTGCCGATGAGGTCGTAATCATAGTCTTTTACCCGACACGTCAGTCCGATGCAGCTGTCTGTGTGTGCACTGTATATACACAGATATCCGCATTAACCTGCACACGTTCCCCGATAATACGAAGAAAAGAAATAACTATTAGTGAATAAACTTAATGTAAATTAATTCACAATAATCAATTCACAAATCAAACTCCAATGACACTTAGCCATGTTTCCACTGTGTCCGCAAAAACTCAGGAGAACGCATGAAGATCTTGTACGTTGTACAAGGGAAGTGGTTTGATCTCCATGGCCATGGAAGACAAGACTAAACATCGAAGTAACGATGATGTAACTAAACCTTAACGGTCAGCCTGGTTTAAAGGTGGTGCGAACTTGTTCAATGTAAATGAGGGCGCAAGAAAACTTGTAAAACGAATGTAAAAGTGCACAGCATAGGCCAGAATTTCTATAGACTGGCAGGATGCAGGTGTAATCTGATTGGTCTTAGTCGGAAAATAGTGGAAAAGCACTGCACATTGCGCGTGGAAGGTCAGTCACATGGCAACAAACTAGTGACACCATGTTAGATGCAGTGTAATGGAATGGATGTAACAAGGATGTAGTGCGGACTTGAAAAGCACCCCACATTCTGACCATGCAAAATGCAGTGTGGCTTTCATTGTATTCATCTCCGTGCGCTGGGGGGCTAAAATCAACAGTCTACATTGTGTCCACTATCTTAGGACAATTGCTCCTCCGGAGAGAATAGGCCGAAGACAACACTTCTCCATCTGACTTGACTATGGGCTATTATTCCTGCATCAGTCCAGTTGCTGCCCAGTCTCTTCAGCTCAGACTCAGTATTTCTGGTCCTGCCCCCTTCCCCTTTTCTTGTGGGTTCAATGTGAATGCTTGGCGAGTGATACTAGAAGTTGACTTCCAGACTCGTCGGATGTTGTTTTTATTCTGTCCTTGGATGCACATATACATTATTAGTTTGGTTCGGTTCATTTTCTGTGACCGCTTAATCCTAATTAGGGTCACGGGGAGGCTGGTGCCCATTCCAGCTGACTCCGGGCAAGGGCAGAGTACACCCTGGACAGCTCGCCAGGCCATCACAGGGCAGAAGCACGCTTATGGCTTTGCAGCCTACTCTTGTCGAAAGTCAGCAATGGTTCTTTGGTTCTACATCAGGGGTCACCAACCTTTTTGAAACTGAGAGATACTTCTTGGGTACCAGTTAATGCGAAGGGCTACCAGGTCGATACACACTCCTGAAATTACAAATTTGCTTATTTTAACTGTAATTATATGTTATTATTAATAATTAATGATATTCATTGATGTGAATCTATTGATTTGATTTTTTTAAAAATAGCAAAAAAAAAGATGCAGCTCAATGGAGAGTGGCGCTATGGAGCCACAGGCATGTTCTAAAAATAGCAGTGAACAGGCCCGCAGGCGATTCATGTTGTCCTTGTGGGCGACCTGGTGCCCGTGGGCACCATGTTGGTGATCCCTGTTCTACAAGAACCTCTCACCATAGACAGTGAGCGACATGGCCGGCCTTTGATAACCCAGTTAGCTACACTGGGGGAACAGTGACAACCTTGTGGCGAGTGGGACTTGAACCCCCAACCTTAGGATCAGCGATCCAGTGCCCTATACCACTAGGCCACCATTGCCTACATACATTATTATTTATATGTAAATATAAGGCATCTTTGTTCCACACCGTTGTTTTGCACAAACTTGAATACAACTTTTTCACAGTACTCATATATATGTGTGTGTATATATATATATATATATATATGTGTGTATGTATATATATATATATATATATATATATATATATATATATATATATATATATATATATACACACAAAAGGACAGGACAAAGACTTTCTATTGAAACTCCATTTATCACTACAGATCTGTTTCGAGGGGTGGTGAAACCATCCTCTCTCTTCAGGTGATTATAGAAGAAGTGGCATTCCTCTATAATCACCTGAAGAGAGAGGATGGTTTCACCACCCCTCGAAACAGATCTGTAGTGATAAATGGAGTTTCAATAGAAAGTCTTTGTCCTGTCCTTTTGTTATTTGCTCTACCAAAAAGTATTGAGCACTCTCCTACGGAAGGATCTACTCAGAAAATCCTCTATATATATATATATATATATATATATATATATATATATATATATATATATATATATATATATATATATGGTGTGTGTCTGAATTCAAATCAGAAAAAGGCGTGGGAAACTGTTCGGAATATGCAGCACTCAGGAGAAAAGGCAGATGTGCTAGTCGTTGGCGTTTCTTTAACACCATGCCACTCGAATCCATCATCGCTGCTCCCAGGACGCCACCGTTCCACCACAAGCTTCTATTCAGAAGAACCAAGCATGCACTGTAACACCTATTGTCACTCAACAGTTTCTTTCAGATGTTCAGAAAAAAAGTAAAACAAAACGCATTTAAAAAGGTGAAACTGCCACTTTCAAAAGATTTCCAAAGTGCGTTTTCAAAGGAGGAAGTGACTCGTCTTAGAACCTGAAAAGTTGAGAGAAAACTGTTTCAGGATATAATGAGACAGGAAGTAGCAAATACTTTGTAGAAAGAGTGAAGACAGATAAAGATCCTTCATACAGGGAAAAAAAAATCCAAACAAGCAGCATGAAGCCCAGAATTACAGCAGGTGGAAATTGAACCAGAGATGTTTCAGGCGTTTGTGTCACTGCTGTTTTCTTACCTGAACTTTGCTGAATTTGAGGTGGTTTTTTTCCTCGTAAATATGATACTGAAAGCTCTAAAGCAACAAAAGGATCTTTTCTGAGTTCAGCACTCGGTAAGAGCTGGAGCGCTCTGCCTCTTTAAGATGATCTTTGGGGAGAATGAAGGCACTCAAACCACGAACACAAAGGAAGAAGTCAAGTCTGTAAGCATGTGTGTTTGCTTTAAACCTTCTGCTTGTTTAATGCCTCGCATCCTTCAGCACTGCTTCCCAATGCATTGTTCGATTTTAAGGCTGCAGTCAGTGATTGTTAGCAGAAGCGATCTGATTTCACGTGTAAACTTGAAACAAACTGCAGCCTCATCCGTCATCGTTCCCTGAAAAAACCCACCTCTTAAACATACGAGGCTAAGACAGACAATATCTGAACTGAATGGTAGCGTGGCTGTCGGGTCAATAAACATCTCCTTGGTCCAATGTTTTCGACATAGGTGGTCCACATCATTTGCTTTTCATTCTGGCAAACCCCTAAAAACGAGGTTTTTCCTTGAGCAGATGTTTCATGGACGTTTGCTGGAATGTGAAGAGAGCTTCAAGTAAACATTTCATACGTGTTCTAAAATCGCTGACTGCACCTTTAATGCCCCCATTTCACTGGAGCACAGCAGGCTCACGGAAGCAAAAATGTTGTCATCCGCAAACGTTCCGCAATTATTCCCTCATCTTCCGTGTGATTCCGTAGTTATTCTTCAAGTCTTCCTCCACTTCCGTAATCTTCCGGCAGGCCAAAAAATTCTGTGAGTGTTCCGTGGGGTCACTTTGGCGTACCTGTTCCGCACACGCGGTGAACGTTCCGAGAGTGTGAGAATTTCCACTTTTCCGTAGAATTTTCACCTTTTTTCCGTGTAAAATTGCTGAAGCAATCTTCTGTGGACTGTGCCCCGCGCCTTACCGCTACACAATCCTTGCATGCCGTAGTCCAGTGAAATGGGAGTATGAGAACTTACACTTTTCCGTGGGATTTTCACCCATTTTCCATGTAAAAATAACGAAGCTCTTCCGTAGACTGCGTCCCGCGCCTTTTCGCTACACGATCCTTGCATGCTGTAGTCCAGGAAAATGGGGGTATAAGAATTTCGACTTTTCCGTTGGATTTTCACCCATTTTCTGTGTAAAAATGCCGAAGCTCTTCTGTAAACTGCGTTCAGCGCCTTTCCGCTACGATCCTTGCATGCCGTAGTCGAGTGAAATGGGGGTATAACCCTGTAACTGTCATGACCGCATAATTCCCTTCATTAAGTTTTGTAATGTCCGAAATACAGATATGTTCAAAAATAAATAAATAAAAAGGTGGTCCAGGCAAAATTGTTGGATAAAATTATAATACAGAGGGCAAGATGCCTCCGTCATGCAGCATGGATAATGTAGCAAATAGGCCCTTGGTTTTTAATTACCCATGTACTTGTCTTAAGGTGCAATATCACGGCATGTGGATGGTGAAGAATGTAGCGAATTTGGCATTTCGGCAAGGTTCATAATAGGTTGTGAAACATTTCGTAAACAGTATTTCTTGCTACGAATAAATTTAAAATTCAAATTTATTTTTCCCCACAAACAGTTGTGACATGAGTAACTAAAGTCATCTTCGATGCAGCAAGCACAGTGAACAGAATCCAGAGGAGGGTTTGTTCACCTTTTCTATACGGTTGGGTCAATCAATTTTTTTTTTTAACTCTTTCTCTTCTTTCCATCTTTTCTGCTTCAGATTCGCAACAGCAGCCGCCAGACTAAGAAATTCCTCCTCGAGAGCAGGAGCAGCACGCTAGCTTCTTTCTGACAGCGATCTATTTACATATTCTGGAAGTCGTTCTTGCGGAGGTGGTCTGCTGATAAAGGTGCTGGATCACTGATCCTAAGGTTGACGGTTCAAACCCAACTCTCAACAGATTGTCATTGTCCCACCAGTGCAGCTAACTGGGTTATCAAAGACCAGCCATGTCTCTCACGGTCTATGGTGGAAGGTTCACGTAAAAGAACCATTGCTGACTTTCGACAAGAGTAGCTGCAAAGCCGTCAGTGTGTTTCTGTCCTGCAATGGCCTGGGGAGCTGTCCAGAGTGTACTCTACCCTCGCCCGGAGTCGGCTGGGAGGGGCGCCAGCCTCCCCATGACCCTAATTCGGATTAAGCGGTGACAGAAAATGAATGAATGGAAGTCGTTCTATATCGGGGAGTGGGGAGGGTCTTTTTTGTTGTTGCAAGATTCATCTGACAATCATATGGTATTTTACTTGGAGTTGGCAAAAGTCCCAAATAGTGGCAAAAGATGAGCAAATACAGTAGTTGATAATCTTCGCAAAACTGTTGCTATCATTTGCCAAAGTTCACCAAAGAACTTTCACAAACACTTCCACACATATTTGCCTGAATGTTGCAAACTGTCACAAAATGACAGAGGCAAAAGCCGTAATTTTCATTAAAATAGGTAGAAAAGTTGGAGAATTCAAACTTATCTACATTCAATAGCATCTCACTTTGTTGGGGACAGGCTATAAGGCATGTCTTAAAACATGGACGCAACTAAACTAGGGTGGGTGGGGGTTGGTCGCTCTTATGTTACAAGGTTTTATGAGACAATTGAGGTTTGACTTTTGAAGATCACTCAGGGTCAAAGGTAATGATCTCATTTGAAAGTTTATAAATGGTTTCCTATTCACATTCCATACTAATGACATGTACATCAGCACTTGTTTCAGAGTCACAAGTGTTCTTCTATCCCTATTTCCAAAACGTGAACAACGTTTGACATTCCCAAACCTAATTATCTCTGGGACTCGGGTAGGGAAGTGGCTCCACCAAATTTGGTAATAATTTGTGCACAAATATGGTCAGAATTTTGTTCACAGACAAACTTTACATCAAAGGATTCAAGAAATTCCTGCTTGGTTTGTTGGCCTTTCAGCAGCACTGTTGACTCCACCCATTTTTTAACATATATGCAGCCAATTGTGTACTACGGAGGGCAAAAAGTGTTACGAAGCATCACTTATCAGCCAGATATTTATATTAACCCGCAGTCGCAGTCGCAGACACTTCCAGTGTAAATACAAGGCTTACATGACAAGCCTTAACACCAGTATAGAAATCAGGTCAAGTATTACAGAATGTTCATGGGTGTTAGCTGGCCTATTTTATCTTTTGATCTTAATTTGTGTGAATGTAAAAGTATCGTGATATAAATATAAATAGCATGCATAGAGTTGGAAATCAAAAATTCTAAAGAACCCCCCCCCCCAAGCTCTGCTCCCCCCCCACAAACACAGATGCTCCCCAACTTACGTTTTAGTTTCTTTTACCACTATCACTAGTAGGCTTACGCTTCTGACCAACCATATTTGCTTAGGGTTACAAAAGTCCGCAAAACAGTGTAAACACAAAGACCACAGAGACAACGTCTTAAGACAAGGGTAACACGCAGTGAACTGGGAAGAAGGAGGGCACGTTCAGTCTGTCATTTGTAAACAATGGATTCAGCGTCATGCGGAAGTAGCGTATTACGTCAGCATACTACGTAGGTACATCTCATACTACAGAGAGCACGCTAAACTCAAAATTTGACAATTTTTTTAAAAGAAAAACGTAAAATCGAAAAATACGTAAAACAAATGAACGTAAAGCGGGGAGTGTCTGTATCTTTCCCACCACTGAGGTTCCTGAGTTATTGGTTGAATGAAGGCCTGTATCTACCAAATGAGAGTTCTGCACTGGAGTCGATACAAATCTTGAAAAATTCAGCATTGACAGAAGTTTAATATCCTCAACTCAAAGTCACTTCAGAACAAGGTTCCAGGGACCAACTTTATCAAAGCTGCCGAACTCAATGATAAAATCATTCAAGGTTTACTTTGATGGCTTTTCAGTCTTTTGCTGATCAGTCTGTTTCTTGGGCTTAACAGTCACTTCCATTCCTTTTCGTGCAACCTGTTAATCCTAATTAGGATTGTTGGGAGGCTGGTGCCCATCAAAGCCGACACTGGGCGAGGGCAGAGTACACACTGGACAGCTTGCCAGGCCATAGCAGGGTAGAAACATGAACCTCACACCGTAGACAGTGATAGACATGGCCGGCCTTTGATAACCCAGTATGCTGCACTGGTGGGGGGGGGGGCGACAACCTTGTGGAGAGTGGGACTCCCCCAACCCAGTGATCCAGTACCTTTACCACCAGGCGACCACAGTCCGTTAACTGTCACAATAAAGCAGAAACATGAGAGAATAAGCAGAAACAATAATAAAAAAAAAGCAAAAAACAAAAAAACCCCACCAGGACATAAATAGCCAAGAGAAGCTCGGGGACAAATGAGTGTAAAGTTGAGCAGTGAAGGCAGAGCCCTGAAGGACCATTTCTTCTGATTCTCATCTGCAGCTTTTAAATGAGTTAAAAACCAAAAAAGGGAAAAGAACTGGAAAGAAATAATGAGATTAATCCTAATTAGACATCAGGACCCGAGTCCCTTATTTGTGTTCAAGGAGAAAAGGGGGATAAAGTGGTTTCCCCAAGGCTGGACATGGAGTTATGTGTTCTGGATAACCACGGAAAGTGCAACTGTACGAGCGATAATGAACACATATAACAAAGACAAAGCAGAGGCTGAGCTTTCCATTTAAAAGCTTCCATAATAAATAGATTCAGGGAATGTGACATTTCAGCTCATTTCTGTTAATGACCATACAAAATAATTTCCATGCCTCTTCTCTACAACAACCAGGATCAACATTAAAGGATGATGACTCGAAGGCCCTGCACCCCCCCAGTTCGTTAACTTACTGTAGTCCATGGTTGTAATGTTTGTTTAGTCTGTTTTTACTTAATAAGCTGTTTTATAATTCAGTTTGTTCTAATCCCTCACGATTAGCTTACTACAACTTACCAGGGACTTCAAACCAATTCAATTTCATTTTATTTGTGTGGGGCTTTTAATAATGAGCATTATAGCTACAGATATTACAGAGTTAATAAGTTCGGTTATGACTCATGAATTCAAGTGTTCGTCTATGTGTACAAGCCTGTGGTGGAAGTGGCAATGAAAAACTCTATGAGATGGTATGGGAAGAAAACCTTGAGAAAACCCTGCTGTTCAAGTTTTCTGTGAAAATACACAATTTTGGAAGCAGTGTCTGATGTCAACGGCAATATCTGATTGGTTTGCTAACTTGGTATAAAGAATTATTCGCTAACAGTAAAGTAAATTGCTGATAAATAGTCTGTGGACGACATCCACTGAGCCGGAACCACGTACCTATTTTAATATATACTACACATGAACCCCCCCCAAAAAAAAAAAAAAAAAAAGAGATATATATATATATAAATAAATAAATAAATAAATAAACATACTAAAATTTGATTTTTATGGCTTATTTTCTAAATTATGATAAACCCCTGGAAGCTCCAACAACAGACACGTGCACTCATTTAAAAAATATTTTCTATTTAAATATTTTAACCATGACAGAGACTGGTCAGGTGAGCTCTACATTTCAAGCCCCGCCGTGTTTTTAGTGTAATCTTTCAGAACTGTTCTATAAAAAATATAGACTTTATACTCTACACTTATTTTTAATAGCACCGTATATAGACACACAAAAAACTTGCTGCTTGAATTCTAAATTTTAGTAGACAATACATGATAAAAGAAAAACTAACCAAAATTAATTGTTGATTTTTAACTGTGATGATGACCCTGCCTGCTCAGGTGACAAGCTGTGTGTATTTTTCTTTAATGTTTTTTAATACCGAGATCGTGGAGAAATCACACCCACCACTCCCAGGTACTGTAGTATAAACACTAAGAGACATTATTCACTCTGGATAATGCTTGAATCAAAGTTACAGACAAAACGTTCACGGTTTTAAACTTTAAACCTTCCATGGGTTTCAAAAGGTGGTCTAATGTAGTACATAATACCACCATTACACTTCAAATACATTTTTTTAAATTGATTTTTAATTTTCTTTTCTAATGTTTTCCAAAAGATGATGTTCTGTCTCGGGGGCTATTCTTTGATCACCACCTTTGCTTTTGGCAAATCTTTGTTTTTTGGAATTCCCACCTATCAAGTTTTGCTTGCCCTATCACACACAAATACCACCAATCAGGGAGGGATGAAAGCATGCACACACCCCCTCTGTGAAATGCTCCACCTTGCTATCTCCCGCCTCTTTTCAAACTGCTTCGCGTGTGAACATAAGGTGTGGTCTAACACCCTCGGGGGGGGTGGAGGGCACACTATCCAACCCCTCTTGTGAATGAGCTCACAGACGCCCATGATTGGCTGGAGATTTCTATGAGTGTCAGAGCTCCCGTAAGAGCTCGGCCCATGGGACTCCCAGTCACGAATGGCACGTGGCTTGTCGATGTGCTACTTGGAAGCTGGCAAATGATTGCTGCAGTCAGATTCCAAGTCACAACAAGAGTTAAACGGATCCATAATATCAAATGTAATTAACGTATAAATGGATAAAAAGTACAATATATATTTTTAGGAGCAATGAAATATTGCAAACATTGACAAATTTCAGTGATATAAAATAAATGAAAGACTTCAGGAAGTTCTGTTTTAGAATACAATAGTATGCCCTGCTCCAATATATTCTTTATTCGATCTTGATTTTTATCAGTATTTTAAAAAAAAAAAAGAAAAAAAAAAAAAAAAAAAAACATACAACATATCAAAAATTAAAAAAAGTCCAAGTAGAGTATTTTTTAAGGTTTCA
Organism: Plotosus lineatus; assembly: GCA_024760905.1. Taxonomy (NCBI): domain Eukaryota; kingdom Metazoa; phylum Chordata; class Actinopteri; order Siluriformes; family Plotosidae; genus Plotosus; species Plotosus lineatus. The sequence goes on from CM045732.1 coordinate 62,827,670, forward strand.
AATTTGATGTTAAGTTAGAAATCCCTCAAAACTACACACACGAGTCATTAGTACTTAGTTGCACTCGAAGTGCGGCATGTTTAACATGTTTGGAGTTCATTACAGTACATTCATAACAAGCAGCAGAAGAACGCTGCGATTGTCACTGTTGGTGCCCTTTCAGTGAGACAAGGCCTGTGCTTAAAAGCCCATGATTCTCTACTGCGAGCGATTAAAGTGGGTCAGGAACATCATGACTTCTGCAGCACAGACCACAAGATGACATTTAGATCCAGGCAGGAGCTCTGAATTACACTAACCCACCAGAGCACGGAACAGATTTCAAAGCAGACTGCAGCATGGATTACCTGATAGGTACTTCTGTCTGTGATCCCGCTGTGCCTGATACGGTCTCCGGGTGTTCTGATAGTGCTTGTGCAAAAGGCAAGGAAATCATCAGAATTTTTTCATTAGAATCATGTCATCAGTAGGTGAATGCTAAAAGTCGGTAAACGGAAAATTCCAACCATTCAGGCTTATGAACTTGCAGATGTTAAGAATGCAGATGGATTTTTGTCGAGGTTCAGTCCTCATTTACATACAGGATCTGGGAGCATTTTAGGTTTTAGCATGTCTAACCACAGGTTCATTCTTTGGAAAAGCAGATAATAAAATTGCCTGGAAAGTAGTGGCCAAGTGGTGCGCGTGACACTCCTAACAAAAAGAAAGTGCTTACGCCTGGCATGATATCACAGTATCACCGTACCATCGTCCTTTCACTCTCTCTGGATATTAACTAGCCATACTAGCCATGCACTCTTCTGACAGGCCGCATTCTCCCTGGAGGTTCGGAGCCGACTCGAGAAGGTAAACATGTCCAGGCCAGTGAGCTAAAATCAGTGAGACGGCACACTGTGGGCAAAGATCGCAGTACATGACACCATCGCTCAAAGCCTGGTCATGACCTTGCCAGGCTACTGCACGTGCTAAAGGACATACAAAATATACACAAACCTGGGCCAAGTCAAAATAGGAACACGAGGTTGAATTGACAATCCACATTAAGTAAGTAAGGGCAGTGGTGGCCTAGTGGTATAGGGTGCTGGATAACTCATTCTAAGGTTGGGGATTCGAGTCCCACTCTCCAGAAGTTGTCACTGTCCCCCCCAGTGCAGCTAACTGGGTTATCAGAAGCCGGCCATGTCTCTCACTGTCTATGGTGTGAGGTTCATATAAAAGAACCATCGCTGACGTTCGACAAGAGTAGCTGCATAGCCGTCAGCGTGTTTCTGCCCTGTGATGGCCTGGTGAGCTGTCCAGGGTGTACTCTGCCCTCACCCGGAGTCAGCTGGGATGAGGGATGGGATTAGGATTAAGCGGCTACAGAAAATGAACTGAACATTAAGTAAGTTAAGGGATAACGTATGATGCGCTGACTTCACGAAATCAACACTAACTACTGATTCCAAACGAATCGCCCCTAGGTGTGGGTGTGAGTATGAATAGTTGTGCGAGTGTTGGCCCTGCAATGGCCTGGCAAACTGCATAGGGTGTACCCCACCCTCGCGCAGTTGGTTGAGATAGGCGCCAACCTGCCCATGGCCCTACTTAGGATTAAGCGGTTCAGAAAATGAATGAATGAATAATAACCTCACTCTTTTATTGTATGGTTGCAAAATCAATCTTGCTAGTCTGCATTACTAAACATTTTAAAGTCTCTTTATTCCAGATTAATAGTTTACACCTCTGTCAAGCATTCTGAAGACATTTACGGAAATCCAGCCTTAATAAACATGTCATGTCTATGCACTTACATCACGAAGCTCTTAAACCGGTAACGAGCTGAGCCACTGGAAACACATACATTCAATAGAATGTCAGAAAGCAATCTGTCTAGAAACCCCCTGTATATATAATTATAAACAGCTAAAAAAAAACATCACTGAGACTAATAGCAAGCCAGAGAGTTTAAATCAGTAAGGAGGATATTTTACAGTTGCTAAGTTACTTTCAAACTATCCTTGAAAATGGAGGTGAAAAAAAAGTAAAGCACACATATCTTAATCTGTGAGGGCTTCTGTACGGTGTTTGCATGCCACACAGCTCAATTAGCGTGATGAGCTGCACAGACATGAATGTGTGACGGGGATGACAAAAAGTTCTTATACCAGTGAGTCAAAAAGGACCATAACTACAAGGATGCTTGTGCATAAAACATCTGGCAAACAGTTTCTCACACTACATTCACTTGTTAAAGACTTTATTCAACACTATAAATGCTTACAATAACAATGAAACATTCAAAAATAATGCATAAGATGTAAATTAAATATAAATACACACGCACACATCAGATGCGTGTGCATGCACTCAGATGCACACCTCACATAAAAATGTAAGTAATTTTGATGGGGGGTTTTGGGTTGTTTTTTGTTTATTTGGGGTTTTTCTATTTGCATAATTGGCCTTGTTTTGTGGCATTTTCCTTAACATTTTCCCTATTTAGCAATGCAATGAAGCCGCACGAATTGAAGCGCGAAGTAGCGAGGGATCTCTGTATAACCATTATACGCTAAACCTCGAGGTGAGCATTAGCATGTTGTCCTTTCTTTTTCAAATACTGATAATGAAACCATGAGTGTTCACTGCTGATACCAAGCCAAGGTGGATGGATAGGTGGAGGATAGATGTGGACAGAAATGATTCTTAAATGGATGGATAGATATGTATGGATGGACAGCTGGACAGACTGATGGAGACATGGATGGATGGATGGATGGATGGATGGATGGATGGACGGATGGATGGATAGGAGTCGACTGCTGGACAGATGTGGATGGATGGATAGATAGGTAGGAGTCGACTGCTGGACAGACATGGATGGATGGATGGATGGATGAATAGATGGATGGATGGATGGATGGCTGGATGAATAGATGGATGGATAGGGAGGAGTTGACTGCTGGACAGACATGGATGGATGGATGGATGGATAGGTAGGAGTCGACTGCTGGACAGACATAGATGGATGGATGGATGGATATATGGATAGGTAGGTAGAAGTCGACTGCTGGACAGACATGGATGGATGGATGGACGGATGGATGGATAGGAGTCGACTGCTGGACAGATGTGGATGGATGGATAGATAGGTAGGAGTCGACTGCTGGACAGACATGGATGGATGGATGGATGAATAGATGGATGGATGGCTGGCTGGATGAATAGATGGATGGATAGGGAGGAGTTGACTGCTGGACAGACATGGATGGATGGATGGATGGCTAGATAGGTAGGAGTTGACTGCTGGATAGACATAGATGGATGGATGGATGGATATATGGATAGATAGGTAGAAGTCGACTGCTGGACAGACATGGATGGATGGATGGATGGATGGACGGATGGACGGATGGATGGATAGGAGTCGACTGCTGGACAGATGTGGATGGATGGATAGATAGGTAGGAGTCGACTGCTGGACAGACATGGATGGATGGATGGATGGATGGATGAATAGACGGATGGATGGATGGCTGGATGAATAGATGGATGGATAGGGAGGAGTTGACTGCTGGACAGACATGGATGGATGGATCGATAGGTAGGAGTCGACTGCAGGACAGACATGGATGGATGGATGGATGGATGGATAGATAGGTAGGAGTTGACTGCTGGACAGACATAGATGGATGGATGGATGGATAGATAGGTAGGAGTCGACTGCTGGACAGACATGGATGGATGGATGGATGGATAGGAGTCGACTGCTGGACAGACATGCATGGATGGATGGATGGATAGATAGGTAGGAGTTGACTGCTGGACAGACATAGATGGATGGATGGATGGATAGATAGGTAGGAGTCGACTGCTGGACAGACATGGATGGATGGATGGATGGATAGGAGTCGACTGCTGGACAGACATGCATGGATGGATGGATGGATAGATAGGTAGGAGTTGACTGCTGGACAGACATAGATGGATGGATGGATGGATGGATAGGAGTTGACTGCTGGACAGACATGGATGGATGGATGGATAGGAGTCCACTGCTGGACAGACATGCATGGATGGATGGATGGATAGGAGTCGACTGCTGGACAGACATGCATGGATGGATGGATGGATAGGAGTCGACTGCTGGACAGACATGCATAGATGAATGTTAAGTTGAATGAAGTTAAAGGGTTCCCATGTCCACCTATATAACCCGTCCATCTGGGTTATTAGCTTGTTTTGCAGGCTTTCATAGTAAATGGGCAAAACTTCTCCAGTGGTTTGCTTCCCTCTAGCTTCCAGCTTGCCACCGATTTGAGCGTGACTGCATAAACATGTAAGAAAATGGCACAACTTGGTTTAGACACAACTTTTTTCATGGGCAATTTATTTCCGATGGCCCGGTAAAGCAGCTATGAATAGATATTGCTAGTCCAGCATAACAGAGTTACAGTAACGGTCCCACATTACTGCATGAACTTCATGTCAAGTATAACCATTATATGCTAAACCTGGAGATGAGCATTAGCATGTTGTCCTTTCTGAACTTAAAACCTTCGTTGTTTTGACTACTTAACTAAAAAAAATAAAAAAAGGAAAAGAAAAGGGAACTGTGGCTGATGTAAGTTTCCCGCAGTGGAGAAACTGGGGCACTACAGAAACACTGCAGTACACCTTGAACAGCACCCCAGCCAGGGTTTGACCTGTCGGTGTTGTTGGTAGTAGGGTTGTGAGTTTGAGGAATACCATGCATGACATTGCCACAAAGTGGTACAGAGTGCTGTTGACTGTGTGCAGGCTTTCTGACAGCCAGTGTCCCCTGACAAGAATGGGAACCCTGTCTCTGCTTTTAGCAGAGTGATGTGCAACGGCTTTGTGACTAGAATCTTTCCCTGTACCTCTTTCATGGTCTTTTGTGGCTTCCCCGGGAGATGAGAACTGAGACTAGATACAAATTCCTCCCCAATGAGTAAAAAGAGCTAAACTACTTGTACAGGGATCCCTCACTTTCCATGGTTGACTGGGAGCAAGATCCCCCTGTGACCACCAAATTCCACAAAGTAGGATCAACCACCCCTGACTTACGTGTTCTTCCTTTATTTCCTTATTGTTTAATTCGATGAATATTTTTTTAAACAAAACCGCGATGCACTGAAGCCGCATGAATTGAAGCGCAACGTAGCACGGGATCCCTGTATTATTGCCCAGAACAAAACTAGTAGGTTTTGAGTTATAATTTGTAAATTGACTGTACAGAGATTTTATAAACATTCCATCAAAATATTATGAAGAAAAAGCATGATTGGATGGGGGGGATAAGAAATTGGAATGAGGGTGGGGTAATCAAAATTATAAAAACAAACACTTCAGACAGAAACAGGCAGATTTTTCCTCGATAGGCCACCCGATGTAAAGCTGGAAAGAGGTTTCTAGTACAAAATCTCTGGGATTTTAGCTGTTAGGCTGGAAAAATGAATTCAAGAGTATGCTTAAAAAGTGAGGGATGCAAAAAAAGAAGGCGTGCCAGGGGTATAAAAAGATGTAAAGTGCTTTGTAGTATTCCCCAGAATATGCTAAATACGTTTCGTGGAAATATTTTTAAAAAATTGACTGCATGGGAGTGGTTTGAAAATATTCCTATTCAAGGTGCCTGGGAGAAATATATGGACAGAGGGATTTATTAAAAAAAAAAAAAAAAAAAAAAAAAAAAAAGCATGCAAGTGGAACATCAAAACCAAAAGTTACAGCTCAAGTGTCAGTAAAACTTATGAAAGCTATCTGGAATGAAGTAGAACGAAAGAAGCCTATATATATTAGAACAATATAACACTCTGCTCAGCACTATAATAAATAATAATTATATAACCGTAGCAGTAAATAATAAATAAAAAGAACAATATGTCACTGACACTGGCGATATGGAGTCAACAACACCTTATACAATAAGAATTATAACACAAGAAACACTGGGCCCAATTTAAATGTACTTGATTAGGGGCGATGTTGTGCACTGTAAAACAAACAAGCAGGTCTATTCGGTGAGTGTCATTTTAGTTGTTTAGGTTTGAGGAAATGGGTGTTCATGGTGAGCTATTTGAACCAGAGCGGGTGGAGTTTTGTGGAGACAGTGAGAGGTTACATTCTAGTGACTCTGAGGATGAGAATGCTACCATGGCTAGGCATGACAATAAGTCCAAAATGTAGCTAAAGTTTTTCCAACTCGGCCTTCCTGTCATGAGTTGGCTAAGAAGCACAAAATAAATGTTTTCCGCGATTTCTACACTTATTGCTTATGCAGCTCAGCACTGGCTGATGTGTTGCACAGGTCAGTGACATACCCCAGTCAACTGAATGAATCTGTCTCACGACCAGCCATGACAAGCCAATCAGAAAAGCAGAATCTCTCTGACCATGTCTAGATTTGTAACACTCGCACTTTAAAATTGGGCATGGACTCATATCTCCAGAAGGAACTGTTGATGTTATACATGGTTGTTTTAAATAATTCGTAATAGAAATTCACCACAGGTACACTTTAAAACACAACATCTGTCAGTATGCTTTTTGAGACATTTTAGCCACATAAAAGGATTTTGACAGAAAGACTTTTTGTACCAGATTTAAGGAAATATTATCTCACATTCCTACAGACAGACATTGTAAAGATAGAGCATAAGGATTTAAGTCCTCATGGTCAGAACTGTCTAAAACTCCTTTACACATACATACACAGACAGACAGACACGCACACAGACACGCACACAGACACGCACACAGACACGCACACACAGACACACACACACACACACACCAATCTGGGTTGATCTCAATTCAATCAGTGTCTGTACTTAGAGATACAACATGACCATAGTGACAGTAATGACGGATGCCGCTTTCCTTATGTTTATCATCATTTCAGTTCTCTTGGGTAGGACACAAAGCCAAGGCCTCCTGGGGCCATAGGAGATCCTCCCCCACACACACACACACACACTAAAGAGAGACAGCACATGCAGGGCAAGCAAAATAGCCACAGGGAAAGAGAGAGACAGACAGACAGGCAGACAGAGACAGAGACAGAGAGAGAGAGAGAGAGAGAGAGAGAGGGAGAGAGAGAGAGAGAGAGAGAGAAAAAAACGCCTGAAGTTACACTGCAGCTCAGAGATGATAGGGACTGACATGCTGCTGATTAGTCAACTCACAGCCACAGCAACCACTGTACACACACACACACACACACACACACACACACACACTCTTCCTTTACACATTGCATTTATTATACTTTATATATTCAGGGTGTACTGTATATCACTCCATACACACATTTTGACTCATAATATGCAAGTTCTTGAAAAACATCAACAGGAAATATACTAGAAAAGCTTCATCAGTGATATGATGAAGTTCGAATTAATTCATTTTCAGAGAAAAGTGGCGGGGTGGGAATAAACTATATCTCCCAGATGTGAAAGAAGTCATATCTGTTCTACTGGAGTTAACATGACAAGAAGCCACACCTACTTCTCTAACACTAAACAGGCCCTAAAACCAGATCATCTTCCATCTAAATGACAGATCCAGAGGCCACACCCACCTTACACAGTGAATGTAAAAGCCAGAAGCCGCATCTGATCTGTTGTCATAGTTAAAGCCAGAGGCCACACCACCTGTACTGTGGTAGTGAAAAGTAAGAGGCCACACCTCATAAGAGCCACACCTCCTTTACTCACAGGCACAGAGGCCAAACCTCACCATGACACTGACAGACCAAAAGGCCAAAAATCTTCTCCCGATTCACATAAACGCCACAGCTGTCATAACGGAGACAATGATCTCATCACTTTCACTGGTAGTGACTGGAACAGAGGCCACACCAACGTACTGAACGTGACAAATATAGTGGCCACACCTTCAATGCTACGGAGAAGCACAAAAGTCACACCCCTTTTCCTGGGACTGAGTGGTACAATGGCCACACCTTCAATGGCACTGACAGGCACAAAAGTCACACCTCTTTTATTGGAGTTACTGAAATACACAATTGCCACACCCCCCTTCATTAGTACTGATGAGCCTTGAGGATGCAAGCTCTTCAGTCTGAATGCCCAACTCTGAAGCCACGCCTCTGGTATTGTGACTGTAAACGTTAAGGCCAAAAGGGCACGCCTCTTTTGCAAGAACAAACAAGCAAAAGACCACAACTAAATAAGAGCACCATAGTAATACAGAGGTCCATGCACTCATAAATTTCACAAGCATGGTGTCCACAGCCTCTAAACTCCCCCCCCCACACACACACAGCACCTCCTTTGAAATGGTGCTGCTTTTCAAATCTGTGAAACTTTACACCCTTACTTTATATACCTTTATCTCTGTGTGTGTTTGCATGTTTGAGCACTCACACATATCTCTGGTTGCATGCCTTTATGCCTACCTTCAGGAGATAGATGGGTATGTTGCTGAAGTCCACTGGGAGTTTGAGCAGAAAGCGGGCTGAGAACTCGCCTGTCTGGAAAACACAGGCATAAAATCCATCAGCACACGCGTGAACATGCATACACAAACCTTGTCAGGAAAACAGGCAAGAAAAAACAATGTGCTGGAGGTCATAAGAGAGAACGAAAGAATTAAAAGTGGATTTGGATAAGCATATCAGTGTAGCGATGACGGCTTTCACCAGCCAACGTAGCCTTGAAACCAATCATAGGAGAGAGCCGCGAGATATGAGGATATAACACTGATATTGTAATCTATCACCTTAAAAAATTGCACATACCATCAACCACCTGCAGTTCTGCTGACCTTTCGAAATGAATAGAATTTTCCAAATCCATTCTAAACACCTTTGCAGATGCATTCATTCGTCAACATTTTTTCAACATAGGATCATCATGTTACATGTATTCGGAGTTGCATCATCATAATATGCTCTTCTGCAATGTTTTGTAATAGCTGTCAGTTATCCCACAGACCACAGCTTAATTCGCCACATCCCTCTAAAGGCAATGAAGCAATGCATAACAAATACATAAACATCCAAAAACATACTATTCCTCTCTATATATTCCTATATCATGGTGCACAATGAACGGAGTACAAATTTGGCTGCATCACCCATCTACACAATACAACGTTTCCAAGCTGATCCACTCATGAAAAAGCCAATTCCTTCCAGTTTAAAGGGGCCCATTCACTTATCAGGCATATTAAACAAACAGGAAATATAGTGTTATCTCTTGGGAAAAAAAACAGAATCAGCCATATTGTATTTCTGAAACCATTTGGTTACTCCTGTACACGAGTGTCAGTGACCCTTACAATGGGCACAATGATGGTGCCCTGTTCCTCCTCCTTCTGTTTCATAACACTCGACCTCAGACATGTCCACCTTCTATGAATCACTGTTGCACTACAAAATTATTGCACATCCGCAAGATTGTTTCTCTAGTCATGCGGCCTTGTTATTATTAGTATTTAACAGAAGAATTAAAAGATACGAAGCCTGTGAAACAAATAGTTTTCCAAAATGAACAGCTAATGCGGGATACATTAATCACTAGTGAATGGGCACCTTTAAAAAACTCATTACAACATACAAAGCAAAACACTAGGTGACGCTGGAACAACTGTACTTTTACTACTAAGAAATTAAATTACTATGAGCTAGAGAAAGGAGGCGGGGTTTCCAGGGGGGTCATTTATGCTGCAGGTGACTGTAGGTCAATAAAGGTAATACAGGGATCCCTCGCTACTTCGCCATTCAATTCATGCGGCTTCAGTGCATCGTGGTTTTATAAAAAAATAAAAATTGAATTAAAAAAAGTAAGAAAATTAAGAAAGAATATCGGAAAAAGTGAAGGAAAATGTCACAAAAACAAGGCCAATTATGCAACAACAAAAAAAAAAAAGCCCTGAACCAACACAAAACAAAAAACAACCCAAAATCTCTCATCAAAACTACTTACATTGTTGCATCTGTGTGTGCACACGCATTTACGTGGGCACGCGTATGTATGTGTGTCATCTTCTTCTCATGCAATACCATCTGTATGTGTGTATTTATATTTTATTTACATCTTATGTTATTTTTTTAATGTTTAATTGTTATTATAAGCATTTATAGCATTGAATATGTATTTATTGATATTATATACACATATACGTGTACGTATACGTCAGTCGGGGGTGGGGGTGGTGATCCTACTTCGCGGATTTCGAATAGTCGCGTGGGGATCTCGGTCCCAATTAACCGCGGAAAGTGAGGGATCCCTGTACATAATTTTTTATCTCTGACAATAAAAACAGACCAAGAAAACACCCTCTTGAGTCAGAACTACTTCCTACTCACAAAGTGCTTCTTAAATTAACAGGTGTTCAGCAAGTGCCACAAAATCAACATGGCTGCTCATAGCATCAGCAGTAAACAATTTAGCATTTCCCCACAATAAACAAGTTATGCTGTTTGTTCAAGCATGTGCTTTGGGTCAATCTACATACAGCCATATTAAATCTATGACACAGATTATACAGTGGACTCTTTTGATCAGGAAACGACACATCATTGTTAGCTTAGCTAGCATCCAGTTAACAAAACACAAACATGTTTCTGGGCTTCTAAGGCTCTGCTCCCCATTGCTGTAGTTTAAATGCATCGCGGTTGGAATCAAATCACGCTAATCGCACCTTTGATATCAGAGTGCTCAAAACATCTGCATGTAAAAATGTCAATCATTCCAGAGTTGGCTATCAATCAACTCAGAAAATCTAGACAGCCATTGACTGCAAAACTGCGATTGCATGCCAATACATTTACAGCATTTGGAAGACACCCTTATCCAGAGTGGTTGGGGCCGGTGGCGTAGTGGTTAGGGTGCTGCACTCATGATCGGGAGGTTGTGTGTTCAAATCCCAGTTAGACCCTCACTGTGCTAACACCCCTGGGCAAGATGTTAACCACAAGTCTGCCTCTGTTCACCCAGCAGTATAAATGGGTACCAGTAAAAATACACTGGGAATGTAACCTGCGATGGACTAGCATACCATCCAGGAGTAGTTGAACTCCTAGTCCTTCACGCTATGGAAACCAGGGATAAGCACCAGTCCGATGAGCCACTATGACTCGGTTGTAAAAAGCCCAACGAACTTTACCTTACCTTATCCAGAGCAACCAAACATTTTTCATTTCACTAATACAACTATATACAAGCAGATGAAAGATGAGGACCCTGCTTAAGGGCCACCACTGCTCCATGACCCTCACTGTTTTCTTCTGTACAAAACCCTTACCCAGCTGTTTTTGCGCCCGGCGTAGATCTCCATGCTGCGGCCGTAGTTGGGATCTTCGAGCAGGCTGTCGTACTCAAACAGCAGGCGGGAACTGTCTCTCAGCCTCTGGCACTGGTACTGGTGGTACTGCTGCAGGAGCTCCTTCACCAGCTGCAGTAGGCACTCGGGGTTGTCGGCATCCCAGGCCACCAGGTGCTAAACGGCAATACATTATGTTAGCTTTCAGGACACGTTAAGGTACTCTCGGTATTAGAAAATCTTCTATCATCATTACAACACAGTGGTATGATATTTAAAAAAATAAATAAATAAAAACACACAAGAAAAGTTGAGTGCAGCTGAATATTAGAGCTGCGTACGACTAAGCTTGGACTACATACGGGCATGTTGTACAGACTTTTGTACGTCAATCGTTCTCCTCCTCACATCACTAGAAAAGATTAACACGTTCATATTGTATGTAAAAAGAAACCGTTCATCAGAAACCGCAGAGATGGTACACCACAAGGGATTCTAGACCATACATGACTAATTCAACAAATATGGGGTTGGATATCTATGCTTTCATTCTTTTTTTTTTTTTTTTCCTTTTTCCAAGTTTTGTACTGCATCATAATTTCTGATCGATTCCAGTAAATCCTAGCATTATTTAAAAGCACATCAGATGATGGGGTACATTTTAATTCTGGGGTACATTTTAACAGGAAGCTCACATCCTGATCTAGTAACCCATAATTACAATCTCCCATCCTCCTCCTTCAAGGAGGACGGCAGGATATCCTGATGTTTATTTCATCCTCGGACCCTTCATGTCTCACTGTATTCACAACCACTGTGGAATTCAGCCATGCATCTGCCGAAGCACTTTTACAACCTGGCCAAAAGGACAAGAAAAATGGTCGACTGCGATTACTGGCAAATAAGGAAGAGGAATATCTACTTATGGGCGAGATAAGCGCAACCTTGCTTTCATGCCAGTTTCTCCACAATGGTTTGGAATGCGATAGCGCTCCACCAATTAAGAACAAGATGTAAAAAAACAAAACAAAAACAAAAACAACAAAAAAAAAAAACAACCTCAGCAACCCAGGATTGTTATTCCACGTCCTGGCATTAGGGTTGGGGACGTGTGTGCCAGTGAGGGGAACTGAGTGGGCGTTTGCCAGAAACAGAGCTTTCAGAAAATGCGTGAGCGGGGAGATCATTCTTGCCAGCACAGTCTGCTTCCCTCATTTTGCAGACCTCTCCTCCTACAGGCTGACCTCATTTGCATAAGTGATCCCTGATTTGCATGAGCTCTCCTGACGAGGAAACAGGTATGTAAATTCATTGCATGGGGCAAAACTGAACCACCTTATTTCACCCGGCGATCCACCTTCCTCTTCACTGGCCTGATTCTATAAAACCGTGCTCTGAATTTCCAAGGGGTAATTGCTCCCTGATGCATGAAAGCGCACAGGACCTTAAAATAACTCGCGCTGACACCAAATTCAACTTAGTATGAGAGAAATAAGAAAAGGATAATAGCCAAAAAACACTTAATAACAATAATACAAATAATAATAATAATAATAATAATAATGTCTGTCTGTCTTCCTTTCGGCTTTTTCCCTTTTACTCGGGAGTCGCCACAGCGAATCATTTGATTCGCACGTTTGATTTGGCAGAGGTTTTTACGTTGGATGCCCTTCCTGTCACAACCCTTTTAGAAAGGGACAGAAACACGCTGACGGCTTTGAAGCCTACTCTTTACGAAAGTCAGCAATGGTTCTTTTACATGCCTCTCACCATAGACAGTGAGAGACATGGCCCGCCTTTGATAACCCAGTTAGTTGCACTGGGGGGTTAACGACACTGACAACCTTGTGGATAGTGGGACTCGAACCCCCAACCTTTGGATCAGCGATCCAGCGCCCTATACCACTAGACCACCACTGCCCCTAATAATAATAATAATAATAATAATAATAATAATAAGCAAACATGGTAGCATTTTGTAGTCACCTATCAAATTACCATGTCGGGTTAATTTTTTTTTTTTTTTTTTTACTAACGTCTTGAATTAATGAGAAAAAAATGTAACCTCTTCATAAAGTCGTCTCCAGCAGATTCCTAAGTTTTTCAGTAGCATGAATTTCAGGACTCTGGGGTGCCAAAATATAAGTGAAAATAATTTCTCATACTGTCTGAACCCATCTTTCATAATTTATGTCCCCATTTTATACATGTGCCTTCAGGGAAGAAAAAGCCCATTGATGTGATAACCTGTTCATTCGGTACATTCAGCTGACTTCATTATATTACCACATTAATGTTGCTGAGCCTCGACCTGACCAACAATCCCATGGAGATTACATGCTGTGATCAAAGCTAAAGGCTCTCGAAGAAAATATTAGTGTCCATCAAATCCTGGCGAGACTGATTCATACCATTTTTCTATCAATAGGGAACACACTCCTTTCTGGTTCTGGATCCAGATTTCACAGCAAAACATCTGGGTTCAAGCATTTCGACTCAAAATAAAGTAGTTTGCGAGCTGAAAAGTTGATTTCCAGCTAGAATTTGAAGAGGGTGAACCACAACAACATCTGTTGCCATGGCAACAGTAAATCATCAATGGTTGCAATGGTAGAGAATATGTCAGAAATTTACATAAACAGAATAAAATCTCACAGGTAATCAATGTGATCTGCCTTCATCCGCCATCTTCCTCTGACGGTTTTCTTCCAGTGTGAATTATACAATGCCATCCATTCATGATGCATCCAGTATTGCATTGGTTCTACTTAAAAATGGTGGGGAGATGATTAGCTAGCTGAAGTAGTTCTTGTTGCTTGATAAGCAGTACAGACGCTCCCCAACTTATGTTCATCCGTTTAATGTGGATTTTTTTTTTTTTTAAGTCAAATTTTGAGTTTAGACGTACCTTCGTAGTACGCTGACGTAATGACGCAATGACATAATGACGCCTCGTCCATTGTTTACAAACGACAGACTGAACATGCCCCTCCTTCTTTAAAGTTCAGTTATATATCAGTTATATAGCATGTTTCCCTTGTTAAGACGCCGTCTCTGTGATCTTTGTGTTTACACTGTTTTGCGGACTTTTGTAACCCTAAGCAAATATGGTTGGTCAGAAGTGTAAACCTACTAGCATGGGTGCAAGTCTCATACACAGATGAATTAACTATCTGTTCGGATCGGCGCAATCTACCATGCATACTCAGTTAACCAAAGAGAGTTGAAAAATGAATGAAAACCTGAATCCAGAGAGAACTCTCCGCTCTGCTGGTGATTCACATCAGTGCAGGCTGAGTTCTAAACGAGTTCAGCAGCGCCTTTGCGCACTTGAAAGACCGGAAGTCCGTATACCCCACAGCAAGTACACTACTTTCGCAAGTACACTACTTTCGGTATTGAGCGCCTCACATATTCTAAGCATTGATTAGCTGTTTTAAGCTTCATGTAAAGTGACTCGGTATAAATAAGTGACTTATTTGAAATTAATGTTGATATTATTTGATATATTTGATATTATTTTACAATGTTATGTTTATAATAATTGATTTAGGGGTGTTTTATGAGATACGGTAATGGTATTTATGGATGTATAGTACAGTATGAGCGTCATACGTCACACGTCGTATGTCACTGTAACAACTTATGTTCACTCTCAACTTGCGTTCGGCCGTCCGGAACAGATTAAAAACGTAAGTCGGGGAGCGTCTGTATCAGATTGTGAGGTTTCCTGAGCTTGCAATGGATGCTAAACTACATTCTCAGATTCCAATGAATTCAGTTGAACGTGTTGGTTCAACTCCCTGAGTATTTACCGGATTGGAAAAACCTCCCAGATGCTGCTGTAAGCATCACATCCTCCATCCAAGGAAGGACATTGGGCAATTATTGAGCTATACGAATGACCAAAGAAAAGGATGAGCTTCGGCTTCCATGTGACTTGCTCTGGGTTTCAGAATCAAAAGGTCCAACCACAGATCGGTTGGACCACACCAACACAAATACACACCAACCACACCTTCACAGATTGCACACCTGTGAATAGATGTTCAACTTATGTAATTTTTGTTTGAGCCATTTTTTATGTACACAACTATATGAATGTTCTTCAAGAAAAAAAAACAGTTGTTACCCACATTTTAATGCAAAACACTATTTCAGACAGCAATAAAGCTCAATATTGCACTATTTTCATGACTCAGTCTGTCTATAGACTTTATTAAGCTGGGTTTGAGCATACTAGACGTCCATTCATGCTCACATTGTGGAACTTATTAAGCACGCAATCCTATGTATGCAGCTAGAATTGAGAGATTGAATTGAATTTCCTGCAAAAGAATGTTGAGAGAGATGATGGAGGTTCAGCTGCATACAGGGAGAGAGCAAGTATAATGGCCAGAAAAAGAGTAGTTGCTATAGAAATGATTAAAAAAAAACAGTATTAGAACACTACAGAGCTCCACTCACAAGAGTGTGACAGAGATAACAGCACACACCTGAATTTCTGCCTCCAAGGCATTTTCTGGAGAAGCTATTTGCAAGTTGAAGGTACAGTCCTCAATCTGTTCAAAGCCTCTATTATTACTGACATGATAATTCAGGGGAAAGATGGTGCCTGATGATAACGGAGAAGAATGCATGGGGCAATTTCTCTGTAAAGCTTCCAGTGATCTTTACAGCCCAACTTTGGGAATTTCCCCTATAAAAGGTGTGCGAGTTTTCTTTTCTTTTTTTTTTTTAAACCGCGTCGACCTCATATTCCTTACACTCTGCCTTTTAAAGCAATATCATTGTGATTCATGACTCTCATACCTAATTCCAGTATGACCCGGGAGAAGAAATGTTATTATCTATTCTAATGAAATCTTCAAAATTCCACGTGGGAGGAGCGGTCATGAGAAAGTTCACGTCTCTCGAAGAAAGAAGTTTCTTCTGGACAGTATCTTATGATTAAAAACACAACTATTGATAACATATGAAATCCATAAAAGCAGATGTGAAACCATCACTGTTTCAAGCAGATACATTACCTAAATAGCCCAATGTTTTGCTCCTGTGAAATTACACAGTTGCAGTTGTGGGCGTCTATGAAGATATGATATGAAGATATGTAGAAAATGGTAGATCGCATTTTTTTCTTCTCTGATATGTTACTCAAATTAGGGAGGCTACAAGTGCTTGATACTAAAAATACTTGATATTAAAAAGGAACTTGAAAAATATTTTTCCTTTCATAAATAACGGAACGCATGTACATTATCACAATTGAAAGCAAAACTGCACATTTAAAAAAAAAATTTAGAACAAAATAATCATCTATCCAGTTAAGCGTGAATAACCAGTAGCATGTTGAATATATTTTGGAATTTAAGATACAAATCTTTTGCAAGTAAAAAAAATTACAGTACGCCCTTGACCATTCGCGGTTTTGCACTTGTGCCCCTGTATATTCATGGAGTGCTGACAAACCTGGAAGTAACTGGCACAGGATTCAAATTTAGCCAATGGCTGAGAGCTTTTGTTTCTCGTCCTGCTGATTGGTTGAGATGATGTATACACCCCCTTTTTTTCCTCATTCACGCACAAGTTGTCAATGTGTATTTTTTTGTGTTTTTAATTACCATTTAGGCTCTATGATGCCACCCAAACGTCGTGCATCTTCTCAGGCTTCTGGTAAGGAGCCTAAGCGCCAGAAAAAGGTAATGATGCTGCATGAAAAAGTAGAAATGCGTGATATGATACAGGAAGGAAAAGTTATACTGCAGTAGGGCGCCATTATGCAGTGAATGAACATAAATATATACACATTATACAAAAAAAACAAACAAACAAAAAAACCCACAATGCACTGAAGCCGCATGAATTGAAGCGTGAAGTAGCGAGGGACCCCTGTATATACACACTGTATACACATTTTATTATTATTATCAATAAATATTAATACAGTACAAAATTAAAAAGGTTTTACTTAATCATTACTACATGATTACATACTTACTACATTACTGTAATAATGAGTAAGACTGTCTATAAAATGTGTTTAAGAAGCATAGTTAAGTGCATGTAATATGATACATAGGGTTTTATTTCCGCGTAAATAATTCACGCATGTAATATGATACGTACGTAGGGTTTTACTTCCGCGTTAATAATTCACGCATGTAATATGATACATAGGGCTTTACTTCCGCGTTAATAATTTGTGCATGTAATATGATACATAGGATTTTACTTCCGCATTAATAATTCGCGCATGTACTATGATACATAGGGTTTTACTTCCGCGTTAATAATTTGCGCATGTAATATGATACATAGGGTTTTACTTCCGGGTAAATAACTCGCGGAATTTCTCGGAAGGGCCGGAACCGAACCCCCGTGAAAAACAGGGGCCTACTGTATTTTAATAATACAGAAATTAAACAAAATGGTTTTAAACCTTTCAGATGAGATAAAAGAAGATAAAATAATCCTGTACTGAAGCTACAACTGGAACATTTTCAGTATTTCAGCAGTTTTTAAAATAGCAGTAGCATGAAGCATTAATAAAAAAATAAATTAAAAAATAATAATGATAAATAAAAGGAATTCTATTAATTTATAAAAGTGAGAAATAAAGAAAAAAGAAGAAAAAATGTTTAATAAAAGTTCCTTCACACGTTCAAGTTCATGTAAATTATAATAAAAGCAACGAAGCGTTAAAATTTGTATCTTCATATAAAGTAACAACTATCCAGAAACAATAGCAATATACTGTAGCTGTCTGTCTTCCTTTCGGCGTTTTCCCTTTTATTCAGGAGTCGCCACAGCGAATCATCTGATTCGCATGTTTGATTTGGCAGAGGTTTTTACGTATGATGCCCTTCCTGTCACAACCCTTTTAGCAAGGGACAGAAACACGCTGACGACTTTGAGGCCTACTCTTTACGAAAGTCAGCAATGGTTCTTTTACATGAACCTCACCATAGACAGTGAGAGACATGGCCCGCCTTTGATAACCCAGTTAGCTGCACTGGGGGGGGACAGTGACAACCTTGTGGAGAGTGGGACTCGAACCCCCAACCTTTGGATCAGCGATCCAGCGCCCTATACCACTAGGTCACCACTGCTCCTATACTGTAGCTAACAAGTTTATTTTTGAACAGTTTACATCATGTGACTGAAAATAAAAACATCAGAGTGAGTCTTCTAACCGCTTCACTGGTCTCCCGCACATCCGTGCGGGAAATAGACCCAGCTTTAGGAGTACCTGAGCTCTGTGGGACTAGGTCAGAGGTCAAAATCTTAAGGATACAACTTCATTGAAGGTCCACAGGGTTGAGGCTGTAGAAACATGGTTACTCAGCGGCAGTGCTGAAAATAACTTTGTGGAACGGGTCGTCCAAGCCCGCTGACCTCTGCTCGTTTAGCTGTCTGGATGTCTGGACACACTTTTCTCAGTGGATCGATATCAAAGAGGAGAAAGAGTTTCACTGTGTTCGAGAGGGTTTGGCCTATTCTATTGTGCTGTACAGGAAAGCCGAGGTGAAGGCAGGACACGCTCGCGCCAGTGATGACATCATCACCAGGCTAGTTTGCGGTAACCAGCAAGAGTGGGATTCCCGCAACAGCGTGGGCAAGGGATACAAAGACGGCCATTGAAAGTTCAGAGACGGAGAACGAACGAGAGAGAGAGAGAGAGAAAGGATAGAGGAGGAAAACATGCTGTGTCAGTAGGGATATTCTGCACAGTGTCAAAAAGAACCCGGACTCCCACAGCTGTCTGAATGTGCCCTCTCACCTATAATGGTGGCCACAGTGTGATAGTCCGGCTCAATCTCGAGCTGAGGACAGTAAAACAAAGACCTACACAGGTAAAATGATGCAATATTTACACTGTGACTCACTCAAGTCCTGTCTGCCTGGAAACATGCTTGTATTTGGAGGAGGACAAAGCAATCTTTCACCACAGCAATAAGTTTACGTACACACACACACACACACACACACACACACACACACACACACACACACACACACACACACACACAATTCTCATGTCTCCCCTCCCAGTAAGGTACTATGCATGTTGATGCATGATTAAAAAAAGATTAATCGAAGTAGTTCCTGCAGGTTTTGTTTAAGCAACAAGCAAAATACAGTATATCGTTAACTGGGCTGTACCCAGAGTTAAGCCTAAAATGGGTGTGGTCTTTACAGCAATCTGTATTTACTGTCCTTTTATAAAGTTAAATTTAAAACTTTACCACTAGGTGCTGGGAAGCCCCACAGAGGAAGACATTCCTGCACTGTCAGCTTGGTGTGTGAATCTACTTGTTTTCAGTGGATTCACACTCCAATGTCGCCACCTTAGATTTATTCGGCAATGTATAAACCTCTTTAAAAACTCTTCATGTTGTGCAAGGTCTGAGTTGTGTGTGTGATCAATCACTGATAATAATAGTCCTCTCCGCAACCAATCGCTTATCGCCGTGTTCTTATATATATGGTAAATCACTAATAACCGTGGTCCCATTTGGGACCAATCGCTAACAACTGTGGTCCCACCCAGGACCAATCATTGCTAATAATGATCCTGCCCATGACCAATCACTGATAACAATGGTGCTCTCCACAACCAATCACCTAGTGTCATCCAGGACCAATCACTAATAACCATGGTCCTTGCGAGAAACAAGAATTGATAACCATTGTCCTGCCCACAGCCAATCACCAACAACCATGGTCCTGCCCAAACCCAACCCCTGACAACTATGCTCTTGCCCACAGCCCATCAGGGATAAACATAGTCCTACCCATGACCAATCACTGATGCCCCTGGTGTTGTGCACAATCAATCAATGAACATAAACCATGATCCTGCCTACAACCAATCAGAAATTACCACCATCAGGCCTGCCTTCTTAGATTTTGATTATAAGTTTCTTTTGAGAGGTTCTTATTTATTTATTTTTTACATTTTATAAGTAGTAAAACTGAGGAAATGCTTTTCTCATGCCAGCCGAATGTTTTTAAGTCCCAGATCTAGTCAATCACTGCCCAGGAGCTTGCTGAGAAGTGAAGACTTGGCTCCGGAAACGCAGCTGTGACCTCATGGCTGAGGAAGCAGGTATTGGCTCTGCAAATTGCTCAATTTCATCCACATCACTCTGGTTCATAACTGGTCTAAACATGAGATATTCTTGGGATTTTTATTTAAAAAGCTGTTGCTGCTCTGTTTTTATTGGTTGGATATCCTGCCTCGTACTCAAATCTTTATATCCACTTTGAACATATTATCTACTTAATTAAAAATTACTCATTTATGCAGCGATCAGGTATATCTGCAAATCTGCAACTACGAAGATTTTTCTTCTATTACACTGGAAACTAGAAATCAACTTCCCTAGTAACATGTCTGCAGTTAATTCTGGTACATGCAAGATTGGAGAACTAAAAGGCTTTCACTTGTATTCCATGACTGCTGACGAAAGCTCAACCACAACGGAGCCTGTAACATCTTCCCTTCCTGTTTGGCCCTCAGACCTTTTGAGATCAAATCCCTGCCACGCACGTCACGTATGGTAAATCACAGACCTCAACATCGTCAGAAGGAGATCAGGACTGTTGGGTGCGCATGGCTGAATGTTGATCTGCTCATACTGTGCCAAGGACAGATGTGCAGTGGGCATAACGCCTCCAGATTCTGCAGTACTTTCTAGAGTTTCGAGGGAACACCCAAGTTTACTCAAACCTGAGGACTTTACTCCCACATTGCAGAGAGCTGGAAGTGACGGCTGACATGATGTTAGAAATGTCTGGTGGCAATAGTGAGAAAATAGGAAGAAAATGCCTTATTATTTAAAGTTTGTAAGAAATAAACCATTCAAAGTTACACTTATTTCAGCAACATTAACCACAATTTATATCATATATTTATATGAACATCAGCAGAGATATGACTATGAGGAGACTATAGTTTGACTGATGCAGGCAATCACAACCATGTCAAAATTTGGTGTAATCACATGAATGTAAATCCACGATTGTGTTTATATAGTGCCTGAGCAAAAACTTCGCAAGGATATTTGTTGTTCTATCACGTTTCATCTTTCTTACAGCACAAAATCGTTATGTCACTGTTTCAACAAAAGTAAGACACATACCATTTATTTCCATTCAGTGTAGGGTTTTCTTTTCACTGATGTCTTGAATTGATGAGAGAAAAACTGAACTCCAACCCCAAAAATTTCTTCAAGGTTAAGGTCAGAACTCTGGGGGTGCCAATGGTCTGGTCTGGTACCTTCCGAGTCGTAGGACGACTCTTGGTGACCTGCCATATAGGATAATGCCTTGATTATCATCTTCATGGAGGTTTTCTTGGCAAGGATAGTGCAGAGGTTTGCCATTGCCTTCTGCACAATGCAATGCTTCTACAGGCAATTTAGAACAGCCAATTAGCCTACTGTGCATGTTTTTGGACCGTGGAAGGAAACTGGTGTACCCAGAGGAAACCCATGCGAGCACGGGGAGAACATGCAAACTCCGCACCGAAACGCCCAGGCCTGGAATCGAACCCCAGCCATCATGCTGTGAGGCGGACGTGCTAACCACTACACCACCGTGTCGCCGAGGGTGCCAATACTTATGTGAAAATGCTTCATCACCTTCCTAAACGACTCTTTCACTATGTGAGTCCCCATTTTATATCCGTACCAGCAGGAAGGAGGGGGGGGGCATGGATGTGGTAACGTTCTGATTCAGTACATTTCTTCTCAGTACAGCAGCTGCTTCATTTTATTACCACATTAATGTTGCTGGGCCTCGACTGAACCAACCAGAGCAGCAATGCCATAGACATTACACACGGTGATAAAGGTTAAATGCACGCCATAAAAATATTAGACTGGCTTTTTTTGGACAGACAGGGAATGAATCAGTTCCATAAATAACAACTTAATACAGGGGTGAAAACAAGTGCAAAATTAGGAATCATTTTAATGCAGTAAATAACCGTTTACCGACTGGCATAAAACAACAAAGAACAAAATGAGCCAGTATCAAAAAACCATGATTATTTAAAAAAGGTAGTTTTAACTGCGATTTGGGGTAGTGGTGGTCTAGTGGTATAGGGCGCTGGATCACTGATCCAAAGGTTGGGGGTTCGAGTCCTACTCTCCACAAGGTTGTCACTGCCACCCCCCCCACCCCCCCACCCCCCAGTGCGGCTAACTGGGTTATCAAAGGCGGGCCATGTCTCTCACTGTCTATGGTGAGAGGCATGTAAAAGAACCATTGCTGACTTTCGTAAAGAGTAGCTGCAAAGTCGTCAGCGTGTTTCTGTCCCTTGCTAAAAGGGTTGTGACAGGAAGGGCATTCGACGTAAAAACCTCTGCCAAATCAAACGTGCGAATCAGATGATTCGCTGTGGCGACTCCCGAGTAAAAAAAGGGGTAAAAAAGCCGAAAGGAAGACAGACAGTTTTAACTGCGATTTAACTTCCTTAAAAAAAAACAAAAACAACAACAACAAACCCCCCCCCGAATTCTAGATTAATCTGGGCTCTTAAAACGGGAATTCCAGATTAATACAGAATTTAACCACCCCTCCTCCCGTTGACACCAATTAATTGACATTTAAGACAAAATATTGCAAAATGTTGTATCATAAGTAAAAAACAATCTTTAAAAACCCACATTTACTTCACAGCACATCAGCTACACAAAAATCTGCTCGGGTTACCGTTAAAGGAGTTTTCTGTAAAAGTGAACCCCTAATGTTGCCCCCCCCCCCCCCCCATCTTTATCTGGTGAGCTGTTATACTTTAAACCAAAATATTTCTTCCTCAAAAGTACTTATGTGGAAGTAAAACTGGAGTGTGGTTTCAGAAAATTATGACACTCTTGGAACACCACATAATCAATCATGATAATAGACCAGAAGTTATGATTACATGAAGAAATACAAATATAACCTTACCATCCCTGAACTTGATTCTTTTCCTCTAATAGAATGGCACCAATATTTATTTAAAATTGAACTGCAAATGTTTACAGATTTTAAATAATTAATCACTGCAACGTCACACCTTTTAACCTACTAAACACGCAAAAGACATGCCACTCTTCTGATTTCCAATATAAACAGGAAGGGCAGTGTCTTTCAGGAAACATCCTGATTGCTACGAAGACTTGACACAGAAGAGTAAACAACCAATTTCTTGACTAAAATTTTTATAGTATCACTCCCCAAACATTTGCCCGATTTCCTAACTTGTGTTGGGCCAGATCTTCCTCACATTGCAGATATCAACCAAGAAGGATAAAGGCTAGCATCTAAAAAAATTTAAAGTCAGTTGGGCCTTTTACACCCAAGCCTAGTGGCTCAACAGGCCAGCACTTATTTCCGGTTTCCATAGTGTGAAGCGACCAGGAGTTTAACTCCTCCTGGATGGGACGCTAGTCCATTGCAGGTTGCCTTCCCAGTACAGTGGTACCTCACTTTTTACGAAATTAATCCGTTCCAGCGCCTTTTTTGTAATCTGCATTTTTCGTAAATTGAACCGCATTTTACATGTAAAACGCGTGATACGTTCCAAGGCTCCCAATACTACCCCATAAACCATTTAAAAATTATAAGAGTACACCAATTTTGTATGAAATATCTGTTAATATAAAAGAAAATTATTTACCTTTTTGTAAATCTCTTGAACCACCCATGCCACGCTTTAAAGTCTGGGGGTTGCTGGTCTGAAGAACCCCCACCCCCACCCCCCTTCACGAGGTCCTTAAATATGGCGGTTGCTTTTTCCGAAATAATTGCCTCCGTCACTGTATCTCCGCTTTTAAGGCCTCCTTCTGCTTCATTAGCGTCCCGATTGTAGAAGGGTTTCGGCCATACTCCTTTGCGATTTCACTCAACCGAAACCCACTTTCATATATTTTTTTTTATCACCTCCTGTTTTACTTTTATTGATAACGGAGCCCGCTTCTTTTCAGTCTCACCGGGAATCACTTTCTTGGGGCTCATGATTAATAACAAAAAATAACGCTGCGATGAGCCCACTCAAAAAAACTCACGAAACACGAACAATGGATCGAAGGCACACGAAAAGCATTATGGGTACAGTACTGTATTATAGAGATTCAGCTCCCTCCGAGGGAGGCTGTATATTTTTATTGGTACCCATTTATACTGCTGGATGAACAGAGGCACACTTGTGGTTAAGATCTTGCCCAGGGGTCTTAGCACAGTGGGGGTCTAACTGGGATTCGAACACACAACCTCCTGATCATGAGCCCAGCACCCTAATCACTACACCAACGGCTCCACAAAGGCTAGCATGTGCAAGCATCTTTTTAAACCGCTGCCTCACAGGATAGTGTAACACGTTTGGAGGAAACCGGTGAACATGAGCTGAAAGATATCCCTGATTGGTAAGTGCCACTGTGATTGACAAAAGAAACTGAGAAAGAAAGAATGAATCCCTCCCACCCTGACAACATGGGCGATATTCCTTTCTTGGTTTTCTAGTCCCAAATAAAGAAATATAATTAAGATGGACGGTGCTACTTTGAGTTTTGCTGCCACACCAGTGATTATTTTAGCTTTTTAAAGTTTTCACTGCACATTGTAACCCAGATATACACATTAGATATGTAGTGAAATGACACAGACACACGTTATATAACCAGCAGTAGCTTGATAAGTGTCCAATTCACACCGCATCCTATGTGCCTTCTGCGTCACTGAAGCTTTGTTCACAGATGCTGCTGGCATTATGTAAAGCAACATTTGATTGAATACTGTGCATTTCAGCAAAGGTCTTAACCAGAGCAAATCTAAAAAGCAATTAAATTAAATCAAAAGAATCCAATATATGGAAGTACTCTGCTTCTTGCATGCCAGATTGAACACTTTCACTGAACTCTTTGAGACTTCCACCAAACCACTGCCAAATTCCCAAACCTGAATGGTCAGAAGCTCTGAACAGCAGCTCTGACAGTCTACATGTTTATAATAATTCATTATTGTTTCTATGGTAACAAGTAGATCCACTGGAGGAGATTTTACCTTCCCATCATCAAAGTGGCAAAGGGCAAGACCCAAATTTTAACTTGAAAAGAGTGTTGACATAAAGTTGAGTTTCAAACATAAAGGTCTTCTGTCAATCAGCAATTTCAATATTAGGTCATAAGGAGGTTGAAGCCTGAAGCCCCTGAACAGCTTAATAGACCAACGCAGAGCTAGGACATACATGAGAATTTACACTCACATTCACACCAAGGGGCAGTTTGGAACTGCCAATTATCTGAATGTGCATATCTTTGGACTGCATTACATAACTGAAGCACCTGCAGGGAACCCACACAAGCCTGGAGAAGACATGGAACCTCCACATATAAATGCCCAAGCAGGGATTCAAATCCAGGACCGTCTTGCCATGATATATATGTGCTATCTACACCACCAGTGTGCTTTTCTGCTTTTGCTCACAACAAAGCAACAGTTTCCTACATAGAAATCACATAATGACCAATCAGAATCAAGTACCTAACACTCACTTATTCACTCATCCGCTAAACTGCATAATCCTAGTACTGTCCACTCTCAGGCTGGTGACTATCTCAGTCGACACTGGGAAAAGGCAGGGAAGACCCTGAACAGCTCATCCAGCCATAACAGGGCAGCACATATTTACACAACTATTCACATATTCACCTGGGGTCAATTCGGAACAGGAAGTTAGCCTAATTTAGACGTTTTTAGACAATAATTGTTGTTCCTTTATCACTTCATGTGCAAATTAACATTTGTGCAGATATCTGACTATTAGGTAACCAAAGTAGACAAAACTGTAGTGATGCCACAGCCTTCCTATACAGCCAAGTGTATACTGATTACTGTATTCCCAAGGCATCCATCATCAGTTACAGTGATGAGGGTGATAAGCTACACGTCTACCAACATTCCCATGTCTGTTATTGGGCTTCGCAGATAAAACCCACAATAATCACACAGACTCATAACGCTGGAGAACAGGAAGGAAGAGGAAGCAGGATTTAAGCATGCAAGTCCAGTTTGGAATGAATCTCTTTATGGGCACTCTGAGCTTCATTGTTATGGATTTTTTTTTTTTTTTTTTGCACGGGATGTAAGGTGTCCATTCCACGCAGAAGGAAGAGTAAAAAAATGCTGCCAGAGCGCTGGAACTCAAGCCATCATTCAGTTTTTCTGACCTTGACTCTCCCACAGGGAGTGTTGTACTTTCTTCACCATATATTCGTTTATTCGTTCGTGCCATGAGCAAATCCGAGAAAGATTGTTTTAAGAAAGGGTCATGGAGTTAATATTGTAAATGGCAAGTTCCTTTAAAAAAATAAATACATAAAAACTCCCTGTTTTGGAGGCCTAAAATAACAACAACAAAAAAGAGATTTCAGTCAAAATATCGTTCAGAGTTTAACTCCGGGGAGTTTTTTAATTAAAATATAAAACACTTAGATAAATCTGTGTGCACTCTGGTTTAAATATTGGCCGACAATAAATTACAGAAAAATATACAAAAATTTGCACTTTAAAAAGAGAGAGAGAGAGAGAGAGAGACTGTGGACGTGAGGTCATCCTACGTGAATAGTGGATATTCCATAAAAAAAAAAAAAAAAAACTGTATATGACATTATATACAGTGATCCCTCACTACTTTGTGTTTCAGTTTCTGCGGCTTCAGTGCATCGCGGCTTTTTCAAAAATCTTCTTTTTCTTTTCCTTTCGTCTGTTCCCTTCAGGGATCGCCACAGCAAATGATCTGCCTCCATCTCGCCCTGTCCTCTGCATCTTCTTCTCTTACTCCAACGACCTTCATGTCCTTCTTCACCACATCCATAAATCTTCTCTTTGGTCTTCCTCTACGCCTTCTGCCTGGTAGTTCCAACCTCAGCATCCTACTACCAATATACTCACTATCCCTCGTCTGTACATGTCCAAACCATCTCAATCTAGCCTCTCTGACTTTGTCTCCAAAACTTCTAACATGAGCTGTCCCTGTGATGTACTCATTCCTGATCCTATCCATCCTCGTTACTCACAAAGAGAACCTCAACATTTTCATCTCTGCTACCTCCAGCTCTGCCTCCTGTCTTTTCCTCAGCGCCACTGTTTCTAACCCATACAACATCGCTGGCCTCATCACCGTTTTGTACACTTTTCCCTTCATTCTTTCCGACACTCTCCTATCGCACATCACACCGGACACTTTTCTCCAACCATTCCAACCTGCCTGCACACGCTTCTTCACCTCTTTTCCACACTCTCCACTGCTCTGGATTGTTGAGCCTAAGTACTTAAAATCCTCCACCTTATTTATGTCTGCTCCCTGTAACCTCACCGTTCCTCTTGGGTCCTTCTCATTCACACATGTATTCTGACTTACTGATGCTAACCTTCATTCCTCTCCTTTCCAGGGCATACCTCCACCTCTCTAGATTTTCCTCCACTTGTTCTCTGCTCTCACTACAGATCACAATGTCATCTACAAACATCATAGTCCATGGAGATTCTTGTCCAACCTCGTCTGTCAGCCTGTCCATCACCATCGCAAAAAGAAGGGGCTCAGAGCTGATCCTTGATGCAGTCTCACCTCCACTTTGATTTCTTTGGTCAAGCCGACAGCACACCTCACCACAAATATTCATCAAAAAAAAAAAAAAAAAAAAAAGGAAATTAAGGAAAAATAAGGGAAAGGTTAAGGAAAAATGCCACAAAATAAGCCCAATTATGCAAAAAAAACAAAAAAACAAAACAAACCCAAATAAACAAAAACTAAACCAACCCAAAACCCCCCCAACAAAACAACTTACATTTTTATGTGAGTTGTGTGTGTGTGTGTGTGTGTGTGTGTGTGTGTGTGTGTGTGTATTTACATCTTAGGCATTATTTTTGAAAGTTTAATTGTTATTATAAGCATTTATAGCATTGAATATATATTTATTGATTTATATACACATATACATGTACATAAACGTCAGTCGGGGGGGGGGGGGGGGCACCGAGTGTCCTACTTTGCACCTGGTTGTTATTCTTAAATTGTACTATACCATGCATTATAATAATAATAATAATATTATTACTATTATTATTATTATTATTATTATTATTATTATACACTTTAATTATTCATAATATCTCATCACAATGTTATCTTTATGTATTAGGCAGCAAAAGTAAGTTTTTTTGAGGTTTCTGTGTTGGAAGCAGAATAAATGGAAAGGGATAAGGATTTGAGTGACTTTAACAAGAGCTACATTATCATATAGAGTGGGAGGGATGGTGTAGGGGTTCGGGTGCTGGGCTGATGATTGACAAGCTGTGACCCTCCCCATGTACAGACCCCTGGGCAAGATCTTAATCACAAGCGTGTGACTTTTTTTTATTGTTATTCAACTCCTGAAATAACTCCGACGTTTTCATTGTACTATAAGACCTGAGTAGTAATTGGTAATTCCAGCAGTTGCTTTGATGGATGAACGGGAATGAACGCTTGCTCATATGCATATCTACCGACTCCATTAAAAAGAGTGAACGTTATACATGTAGTCAGTCTCGTCCTGTGCTAAAAGAAAACAAGGCCTTGCTGCAACAAGAGATTCTCTCAAAATACCCCTCAAAATCTGCTCTTCGGTGGACATCAGGTCAGCCGCCGTTTATTTATTCTGCTGACTTAAGAGACATGAAGATGCTGCCGCCACTCTCCTGGCTGTCTGGGTTTAAAGAGAAGTTTACTTTGGGGATTTTCCCAGTGGATCTGCAGACTACAGGTGCTTACACAGGGAATACCACGCAAATCACATGCACCATTTATAACATGTATTGCTAAAGAAATTAACTTTGGTTAAGCTCGCCGGGTCAAGTCGGGGGGAAAAAAAGAAAAGAAAAAAGACAAAGTCAAGGGAGGAAAAATGCTGGGAAAACCCCCAATGAGCTCATTTAATGCAGAGAAAAGGTGAGTTAAATATTTGGAAATGCGTACAAACATGCCAGTATGATTCGTGTCTGACACTTTACATCAAGTTCATTCGCAATTACCTGAAATCGGACACGATCTCTGATTGCAGCCGACTGTGAACGGACTTGAAAAAAGATTCCTCATTAGGTCATCTATGGTTGTTTACACAGAGCCTAGCGTAAAGCAATTCCACTGTGTGTTTTCACATACCATTCTGGTGTTTTAGAAATAGATGTATGGGGTGTAATACAACAGAGCGCTGGCAACCAGTGCGATGTATAATATATACCACGACAGAAATATGACTAAATAAAGTATTCCAGCGTTGATTTTAAACCAATAATGATAGATGAATATGTTGGCGTGATTTTGTTAGTGGTGAAGTGGCGCGAACACACACACAGTCCTGTTGAAATAGTCAGTCGCCCCATAGTACAATTAATGCAAACTAGAAATGCAAATAAACCCACGACAGAATTACCCCCAGCACCACCCCAAAAAATCTAAATTTAAATTGTCTGTCTTGACATATATCAGGCCCATATTGTTTTACTTCCTGCAGACCTTCAGGTGGTACACTACATCTGTGTAAAGTTTCAGCATTAACCAACAAGTAGTTTAGGTTCCACAGACAGAAAGAGAAATGGGCCAAAGGGACAGCCAGACAGACAAATGGACAGGGTGACTCCTACACCCACTTTTGTTTGTTTGGGGGAGGTGGGGGGGGGGTAGTTGCAATAATTTTCCTTCACCCCCAGTGCAGCTAACTGGGTTATCAAAGGCCGGCCATGTCTCTCACTGTCTATGGTATGAAGCTGTAAAAGAACCACTGCTGACTTTCGACAAGAGTAGCTGCAAAGCCGTCAGCGTGTTTCTGCCCTGCGATGGCCTGGTGAATGGTCCAGGGTGTACTCTGCCCTCGCCTGGAGTCTGGGATGTGTGCCAGCCTCCCCACAACCATAATTAAGAGGTTACATAAAATGAAAGATGAATTTCCCTTCATTAATTACCATAATAAACACACTTGATAAGAAAAATCGATACTGACAGCTCTTTCCTTCTTCCACTGCAGCTCATTTTTTCTCTACTCTTTTTTTTTGGGGAAGTATGAATAAAAGAAGTCACAGTTCATTTGCAATCATTGAAAAAATTTTGGTTTTTGTAATAAAATCACAAAAAAATATTGTTAATCCTGATAGTTTGACAGTTTTTGGGATAATATAGTGTCTCACAAAAATGTTATTCCATCAAGTGGCTGGCCGTTCTTTATACAAAGTCGTAGATTCTGGTTCGGGGACTAACTTTGCTCAGAGGCCCAGCTCAGAATTCCCTGTTCCATGTTTCACATGTTGACATGTTTATAGAACAATAAGGTGAAATAAACATGGAACATTCCGTTCTAGAACAAGCTGCATTAAAGCAGCTAGTATAACAACAGTCCCGATATACATTGGTATAAAACCAGCACTATTAAATCTACCAACTGCAACATGCTGAATTATAAGGATTTAACACAGCCTTGTACTGAGCTTCAGCATGGCTTTGTTTACTTCTGGTTGCTCGGAGAAATCTGCTACAAAGTTGACTGCAGGTTTTCCTGGCAACTTTGTGGTCAACATGAAGGCCAAGGGATGGACTGGTAGACAATGCCAAAGAACAAGCTCCTCTGGTTCGACAGTGTTGGCACTCCATCCAGAACCCAACGACATAAAAACAAAACAAACAAAAAACAAAACAAAACAAAAAAAAAACAACGATGAAAAACAGTCCAGGGAGTGAGCACAGACTGCCCTGGAGTACTTTTCCCATTCCCGTAGTAGACTAATAAGAGACCCCACAGTGGGGACAGATGGGAAATCATGAACACTGGGAGTGAAGGGGGTGGCAGTGGTGGATACTAAGCAGTACTGGCTTCAGATCTGTAGAGGTGATATAATATCCTTTCATTGTAAGCCTGAATGGGTCAAGAACATTGTTCTGGCTTGGTATTTTTTTCCACCCTGTTACAAACAAATGAAATGACAAGAAATTAATAAATAATTCCATGATGATTAAAATGCACCTTTTTTTTTTTTTTTACAGAGTTCAAAATCTTGAAAAGCCAAAATGTTACTTTTAAAAACTTTTCAGTTCTCCTGCTCACAGTCATGAGCGATACAGCATGGATCATTAATTTCAACCTCACCAAGAAATCAAACAGTATTAGATATGCGTGGTGTCTAGACTATAAATCCAGTTTGCTAAAAAGCCAGGGGCAAGATGCACCGCGGCCCCTGCTTTCATCTCTGCTCTCATTTTCCCATGGCTATAAAGTCACATACTCCACACACAGCCGTAATAACCACTGCTTCGGCTAACTTCCCACAATAAGCTGTTCTTTGTTTAGTATCTCGAAACCCACCAATTAAAATCCGAATGAAGTTCTTGCACCGCACCATCACAGCGGTGTCACTGCATTACAGCCGTGGATAATTAAAGCAAAATGACTCACTGCTGGAAATGGGTGAGATGGAAGACATTCCCTGTATTGTTCACTTAAAGCAAACCTTTACTCATTATATATGCACTCACTCTCTCTCTCTCTCACTCTCTCTCTCTGTGAAATGAAATACAATAAAACAAAACAAAACAACCCGGGAATTACATTGTTATCGTTACTGTGATTGTACATGCAATATTAATTATACAATTTATGTTAGCTTCGAACCTGATATGAGCATTTACAGCTATAGGAATCCCCATTAAAAGTGGAGACTTAATATTTTTTTCCATAGCTGTACAATATGACATGAAATAATGAACCAAAGTCAGCAACAACTTCACCAAAAATCATACCATGGTTGCTAATTGGTATGTGATTACAATAATTGACTTCCTACAATAATTGTGCATAATGCGGCATAATCACACTGAACCACCTATTGATATTCACAACAAGTAGACTATTACAATCGAAAGGAAATATAACCGCAGGTAGAAATAACTGATCTTTGGCTATATGCAGTGAAGAGATTGCTGATTAAAAAGAAAGAAAATCCATTAACATACTTCAGTCTAGCGGGACAAAAAAAAGGATAATAATCTGGATTTAAAAAAGTAAAAAATTACTCTTGGCGCGAATGCACATGTTCACTGACTTTTCATACATACTCTCTCGCATGCTGGACTAACTTGAAGGCAAAGTTGAACTTCTAAAGATCTAATTAGATAGCAGCGTTCGACCTATCGGAAACTTTCTGTATATGGAAATGGAATTATTATTGGGATGGTACTTTAGTACAATTTCCGTAAGCTCTCAAATGTCTAATAATATCAACATGTAGTCACTCAAAAGGTACAGTAGGCCCTTGACTATTCGCGGTTTTACACTCGCGCCCCCGCATATTCGCGGATTGCCGAGTAACTGTCACGTGAGTCAAATTCAGCCAATGGCTGTTCTCTCTCCTGCTGATTGGTTGAGATGATGTATACGCCCCTTTTTTCTTGATTCCGCACAAGTTGTCAATGTGCATTTTTTGTGTGTGTTTTAATTACCAGTGGAGCTCTATGCTGCCACTCAAATGCTGTGCGTCTTCTCTGGCTAAGCGATAGAAAAAGGTAATGAAGTTGGATGTCTCTTCTGAAGAAATAAGAATTTTTTTTTTTTTTAATCCAATTGTTTTTGGGGAAGTTTGATTTTGGCGGCTGTGTTCTCTAACTCTCCCCGCTTCGGCTGAGTGGCGTGGCTTGGGCTGATTGCAGCAGTGCACACCTGAATTCATGCTTCTGATCTACTCCCAATAAACACAAGCACGCTCACCTCTGCGCCAGAGAATTAACTCACATCATGTCCCTGCTTCCATGTGTTCTCTAACTGTTTCTCGCTGCTCCGGCTGAGGGGCGTGGCTGAGCTGCTCGAGCTGATTGCAGCAGCACAAACCTGAATTCAGTCCTCTCATCTACTCCCTATGAACACAAACCATTCGCTCACCTCTGCGCCAGATTATCTCACATCACATCCCTGCTCTTTTGTGTTTTCTCTGGTTCCAGTGTTTCATGTTGTTTGTGTTTTTCTTCGTCATCAATACAGTATTTAAAGTGTGTGCGCTCTGCTTAAGTGCTTCCCCTTTGAATAATAAATCCACTCTGTGACATCTCACACCGCCTCCTGCATTCTGGGTGAAAGTTCCTTACGTCACACTTTTATGTTCTTTATATATCAGAAGAAGAAGATAAAAATAAATAAATAAAAAAAATGAAAAAAAATTATATATATATATATATATAACAAAAGGACAGGACAAAGACTTTCTATTGAAACTCCATTTATCACTACAGATCTATTTCGAGGGGTGGTGAAACCATCCTCTCTCTTCAGGTGATTATAGAAGAATATAGATTATAGATTCTTCTATAATCACCTGAAGAGAGAGGATGGTTTCACCACCGCTCGAAACAGATCTGTAGTGATAAATGGAGTTTCAATAGAAAGTCTTTGTCCTGTCCTTTTGTTATTTGCTCTACCAAAAAGTATTGAGCACTCTCCTACGGAAGGATCTACTCAGAAAATCCTCTATATATATATATACACATACACGCATACATATACATATATATATACAAACACACACACACACACACACACACACACACACACACACACACACACAGTGCAGCTAACTGGGTTATCAAAAGCCAGCCATGTCTCTCACTGTCTATGGTGAGAGACATGTAAAAGAACCATTGCTGACTGTCGTAAAGAGTAGCTGCAAAGTCGTCAGCGTGTTTCTGTTCCTTGCTAAAAGGGTTGTGACAGGAAGGGCATCCGACGTAAAAACCTCTTCCAAATCAAACGTGCGAATCAGATGATTCGATGTGGCGACTCCCAAGAAACGGAAAGAGCCAAAAGAAAAGAAGAAGATTATATATATTCTTTTACTTTCGGCTGCTCCCTTCAGGGGTCGCCACAGCAAATCATCCGCCTCCATCTCACTCTGTCCTCTGCATCTTCTTTTCTGACTCCAACGACCTTCATGTCTTCCTTCACCACATCCATAAATCTCTTTTTTGGTCTTCCTCGAGGCCTTCTGCCTGGTAGTTCCAACCTCAGCATCCTACTGCCAATACACTCACTATCCCTCCTCTGTACATGTCCAAACCATCTCAATCTAGCCTCTCTGACTTTGTCTCCAAAACATCTTACATGGGCTGTCCCTCTGATATACTCATTTCTGATCCTATCCATCCTCGTTACTCCCAGAGAGAACCTCAACATTTTCATCTCCGCTACCTCCAGCTCTGCCTCCTGCCTTTTCCTCAGCGCCACTGTTTCTAAGCCATACAACATCGCTGGCCTCATCCCCGTCTTGTACACTTTTCCCTTCATTCTTGCTGACACTCTCCTATCGCACATCACACCGGACACTTTTCTCCAACCATTCCAGCCTGCCTGCACACGCTTCTTCACCTCTTTTCCACACTCTCCATTGCTCTGGATTGTTGAGCCTAAGTACTTAAAATCCTCCACCTTCGTTATCTCTACTCCCTGTAACATCACCGTTCCTCCTGGGTCCTTCTCATTCACACACATGCATTCTGATTTTCTCTTATATATATATATATACACACACACACAGGGTGACCAAAAAACCTGAAAATTTTTGAATTGCGTATTGCTAGACATGAGCCAGTGGCAGTGACCTTGAACAAATAAATACTTCGCCATAAAAGGTTTGTCATTTATTCTTAAATGGCATGTTTTAAGGTTTCAATTCCTATAAATAAAATATAGTATTGTTAAAAAGTTCCCATTTTTTGGGTCACCCTATATATATATATATATATATATATATATATATATAGTGATAAATGGAGTTTCAATAGAAAGTCTTTGTCCTGTCCTTTTATTTTTATTTTTTGCTCTACCAAAAAGTATTGAAGGATCTACTCAGAAAATCCTATATATATATATATATATATATATATATATATATTTCTTCTATAATCACCTGAAGAGAGAGGATGGTTTCACCACCCCTCGAAACAGATCTGTAGTGATAAATGGAGTTTCAATAGAAAGTCTTTGTCCTGTCCTTTTATTTTTGTGTATATATATATATATATATATATATATATATATATATATACAACCGTATTCGCCGTAATAAGCGCCCTGCTCCAATAAGCCCCCCCCCCCCATTCCTTTTGATCTTATGTCTAATAACAGCCCATGTGTACTGGAAGCAAAATCGTAGATCAAACTTACCAATTTTATTCCATCAGTCTCTGTAACAGTAAAATGAAGCGTTCACTGCCTGTCAAAGTGAGTTTACATGGTATTTCAAGACCCCCTGCCACTGGAGAATGTCTATAATGTTCATCAGTAACAACACATTTGATTGTTCCGCCATGCTTTAAAAACAGGAAAATATTTTGCTGTGTCCCCTTGGTAAAAGTCCAACAATCGATGAACCATTAGAAACTGCTACAGTAAAACTATGGGATGCTCTGAATGAATGGAGCGATGAGCCAGATATGGACCTATCAGAAAGTGATGACGAGTATTTTTCACCTGATTCCCCTGCTCACTAACTTCATACATTTAAGGACTTTCCTGGCAATGTGCTTTTGTTTATGTTCCTGTTGACTGGTTCAAGTGCCATGTGCTAAAGTTGACATTCGTGTTGATTGGCTCGATTTTACTTCCGGGAAAATGTTTAACGGAGCAGCACCGAGAGGGAAAAGTAAGGGGTCTTTTTTTAAATGATGCAGTTTTCTGTTTATTTTCAGCTTTCATGTAAGTAATTTGGTTGATACCCCAAAATGAATAACACAAATACCAGTAAAACTCTTTTACTTTACTGTAACTTTTTTAGTCTTTCTTTTTCATTGGAAATATTTATAAGATAAGGTCGATTCTAACCAATCAACAGCTGTTTGTTATGCTATGTACAGAAAGCCACGACCACGGCTCGCTGTATTTCCCGGGGACCACGTCATGAGCCGGTATAGTGGCTGCCCGCAGCGTAACAGTTAAATATACACCGAGTTGCTCTGATAAACTAAATTTCATCTTTAGATATTGCATTATTTAATTGGTCACTTGTTCAAGTGCAGTACAACAGAAAACACTGTTTCTGTCCTGTGACTCTCCAGAAAAAGACACAGAGACAATGAGATGCCCAGTATAATACGAAAGAGGGAGTGTGAGAGATCCAAACACTAGTTCCAAACTCATGAGTCTTACAAGAAGCTGATCTATTCCTGCATAATAAAGAGGGGTTTATTTGTTATATTGTAATGCACTCTAGAGATAATCTTGAATACAATGGATTCAAGAGCTGGCCGAATGGCCCCGTGCATTCTTTTTATTCACAGCTTGCTTATCAGTGAGTTGTAAATGAAACAAAGAAGCACTGTTATGATGGTGTGGTGAGTTAAGGCCTGTGGTCAGTGCAGAGAATTATGCATGACAGTATGTGCTAAAAATGGAGGATGATGATATAGTGAGGGTGACTTCTTTTGGTTGACCACAGTGCAATGCAGTTTAAGTCCTGACAATAAGCATCATTTCTATTCGGTCGCTCATTTTTCATTTGGGAGGCATATGGGTGTTGGATTTCCGATCACGGTGCCTTAACCAACTCTAGCCGAGAGTCTGAGAGAGTCTGTCAGTCATTGCTCTCTTGATGGATAGGAAAGCCGATTTTCTCTTCCCTGTAAATCACTGCAACACAAGATATTTCGTGTATGCAGAAGGGTGTGGATAGCAGAATGCGAATTATGCTGCCAGGTGGGGGCACAGTGGCGTGGCGAGGGCGTGTCTGTGTGGAATTTGCATGGTTTCCTCGTGCTGGTCTGGGTTAATTGCCAACTCAAAATTGCCCGTTGGTGAGAGTGCGAATGGTTGGTTCTGTACTATTTAACACACTGGTGACCACAGTTCAGGGTGTACCATGGGCCTCACCCGATCTCAGCTGGAACTGTCTGCAGGTTTTGGTGAATCTGCCTCTGTCAAATATCTAGACAAGTAATTAAAAAAAACCAATCGATTTATCAATTATTCATTTATTCACTAAACCGCTTTTTCTAAATTAGAATCGCTGGAAGGCTGGTGCCCATCTTAGTCATCACTGGGCGATGGTCGGGTACACCCTGAACAGCTCACCAGGGCGACGGCCAATTAGGCCGCTGTGCATGTTTTTTGAACTGTTGGAGGAGACCCAAACAGGCACAGGGAGAACATGCAAACGCCATACAGAAATGCCCGAGTCCGGGAATCGAACCCAGGCATTCTTGCTGTGAGGCGGACGTGCACCCACTCTGCGACCGCGCCGCCTAATTATTTAAACAATTTAATTTATTTTAATGGGGCAGTGGCAGCCTGATGGTAAAGGTACTGGATCACTGATCCGAGAGTTGGGGGTTGAAGCCCCACTCGCCACAAGGTTGTCACTGTCCCCCCAGTGCAGCTAACTGGGTTATCAAAAGGCCGGCCATGTCTCTCACTGTCTATGGTGAGAGGCTGTAAAAGGA
Organism: Plotosus lineatus; assembly: GCA_024760905.1. Classification (NCBI taxonomy): domain Eukaryota; kingdom Metazoa; phylum Chordata; class Actinopteri; order Siluriformes; family Plotosidae; genus Plotosus; species Plotosus lineatus. Next base: position 62,865,456 of record CM045732.1, read on the forward strand.
CCATTTCTGACTTTCGTCAAGAGCCCTGCGATGGCCGGGCAAGCTGTCCAGGGTGTATTCTGCCCTCGCCCAGAGTCGGCTGAGACAGGCGCCAGCCTTTCCGAGACCTTTACTCGGATTAAACGGTTCAGAAAATGAATGATGAATAATTTATTTCAATTTACTTTTATTTAAAAGGTATGAAAACACAGTTGTGCACATCTGCCTCATGGCAAGAAGTTCCTGGAGCTCAACCTCCGGGCTTGGTGATGGCGTTTCTGTGTGGAGTTTGCATGGCTTCTCTGGGAACTCCAGTCTCCACATGCACATTAGCTAAAGTGGCTGTTCCAAATTGCCCTGAGGTGTGGTTGTACATGGATGTGTGTGTGTGTGTGTGTGTGTGTGTGGGGGGGGGGGGGGGGGCTCTGCAGTGGACTGGTAGGCTGTTGTATTCCTTCGTCTAAAGTTGGTTGAGGCAGGACAGTAGCAGAACAAAGCAGCTTGGCCAATGAACAAATAGAAATCATTCTTCATCATAGACACCCATCCAAAAGCAGTGGT
>CM045732.1:62870995-62883495 GCA_024760905.1 Plotosus lineatus
AAAAATATTCATAAAAAAAAAAAAAAAAAATCAAAGTAGCACAATATTAAGAACCTGAGCAACTATTTTATTCAACATTAGTTCATTAAAATACAGGGATCCCTCGCTACTTCGCGCTCCAATTCATGCGGCTTCAGTGCATTGCGTTTTAAAAATAAATAAATCAATAAATAAATAAATAAATAATTATTCGTCGGATAAAAAAAAAAAAAAAAATTTCAGGAAATTAAGGAAAAACAGGGGAGGAAAGTTAAGGAAAATACCACAAAAACAAGGCCAATTATGCAAAAAAAAACCAAAACAAAAAAATAAACAAAAAAAAAGGCGTATATGTATGTGTCGTCTTCTTCTCATGCAATGACATCTTGTTATTTTTTTAATCTTTAATTCTTATTATGAGCATTTATAGCACTGAATATGTATTTATTGATATTATAGACACATATACATGCACATATACATCAGTCCGGGGGGGGGGGGGGGGATCCTACTTCGCAGATTTCGATGGTTGCGTGGGGATCTCAGTCCACAATTAACCGCAGAAAGTGAGGGATCCCCACATTATATAATCGAACACTAAACTATCTTGTGCACTTGTGCATAACAGTACTGCTCAATTCTCAAACCTGATTGGTCAGACGGTAATCTTCTCTAATGGCAGCTCTGACATGCTGTGATTCCAACCCCAGATTTTGTTTTTACATTCAATGATACAGTTGTACAAAACTATAACTCCTGCCTGGATACTAAATGCTTCCAGCAGTAATGCTACAGTGACCTTGACCTTTGACCGCCAAAGTACATCCATGAGTGAAAGTGGGTGAGATACTGCATTCACAAGAATGACCCCTGAGTGACCTTTATCTTTGCCCTTTAAAATCTAATCAGTTCATCTTTGACTCAAAATTTGAAAAAACTCTGTTTGAGATCATGCTTTAACAAAAAATAACCCTCAAAGCCACAGTGACCTTGACCCCCAACGTCTAATCAGTTCATCTATGAGTCAAAGTGGATATTTGTGGAAACCTTGAAAAAAAAAAAAAAAGTGCTTTTCCAAGATATCGTGTTCACAAGAATGGCACACATGAGACCACGGTCACTTTGGCCTATATCTTCTAAAATCTAATCAGTTCATCGTCAGTTCATATCACTGGCGTAGACATACAAAATCTTGATCACCACTTTTAATGATGGCCATGGGAGGACCTTCAGCCAAGCAGCCAGCTTTGAATATTTGTTTTGGACTTCTACAGCATTCATGTAATTATAATATTGTAATCCCTGGGGCAGCTGTGGCATAATGGTTAGAGAAGCAGGCTTTGGAAGCCAAAAGGTCGCTGGTTCAATTCCTGACCAGCAATGAAAATATGTGTCGGCGGGGGAGTGAGCTGCACCTTCCCTTGCACCACTCGGGATGAAGTGCCCTTTACCAAGTCACCTAACCCCCAACTGCTCTGCAGGCACTGCAATGTGTGACAACCCACTGCTCCAAGTGTGTGTGTGTGTGTGTGTGTGTATGTGTGTGTATGTGTGTGTGTGTGTGTGTGTGTGTCTGCTCAAATTAAATTTTAAAAGGAAAAAGTGTTGTCACTATAATTAGAAAAAAAAGTATCACTATAATAAAAACTTTATTACATAATATTACTGGAAGACACTAAAAACAGTGTGAGAACGTCACCCCACCCTACTGGTGACTGTTTTTTTCTATCACAGCACGGCCGCAGGATTTAATTACTTTATTAAAATCATGAGACAGAAACACATGTTTTTTTTCTAGCGCAGTTCTCCTGTATGAAGTGTGAACGTGGGAGGGTAATTACAATCCACAAACGACACCTGAATATAGGTGCCACCATGCATTCACACATCACTTTTACACTTGTGCATGTTATACCATGCTGAGACCATTTCACACTTAGTTTACAGTTACACCTAGTTCAAAGACTTAAACAGCATGATGACCATGATGATTATCACTGGAGGGGGAAGGGGGTGGTCTCTTAGCTGCATATTCATCAGCATTACATGATAAAGAAAGTCCAGTCCGAAAATCTCTATTCTGATTCGCTACAAATTTATACAGCATTATTACAGACTTTTTTTAATGCACAGTGATCACGCACTACTTCGCGCTTCAGTTTCTGTGGCTTCAGTGCATCGTGGGTTTTTCAAAATATTCATCAAAAAATTTAAAAAATAGGAAATTAAGGAAAAATAGGGGAAAATTTAAGGAAAATGCCACAAAAAACAGCCAATACAGGGATCTCTCACTTTCCGCGGTTAATTGGGACCGAGATCCCCACGCAACCATCGAAATACACAAAGTAGGATCACCCCCACACCTCCCACCCCAGACTGACATATATGTACATGTGTATATAATATCAATAAATAAATATCCAATGCTACAAATGCTTATAATAACAATTAAACATTGAAAAAATAACATAAGGTGTAAATAAAATATAAATACAGACGCTCGCCAACTTACCAACATTCGTTTTGAAAAACATCCGGAGATACCAACACGTCCAAGGTCGAAAGTCAAAGTGAATTAAAATGAAATTGAAGAACAAGTAGAAATAGAAATGGAATAAAATCTACAGCTAGATAGATCCTGCGGTACACTTAATACTAGGCTCCGGCAGAGGGGGGCGTGGCTGCGCAGACGAGTAAAGACATATGCGAAAATGTATCCAGTTTTGATGGGAGATTTTGGGATGAATTTTGTTTTAGGTTTTTTTTTTTTTTTGTATAATTGGCCTTGTTTTGTGACATTTTGCTTAACTTTTCCACCTATTCTAACTTAATTTCTTTTTTTTTTAATTCCATGAATATTTAGTTATGTATTTATTTTTAAAAACCGCGATGCACTGAAGCCATATTAATTGAAAAACGAAGTTAAGAGGGATCCCTGTCATGGCAAAAAACCTCAAACAACTTACATTTTTATGTGAGGTGCGCATCTGTGTGTGTGTGTGTGTGTGTGTGTGTGTGTGTGTGTGTGCACGCGCACGTCTGTATGTGTGCGTATTTATATTTTATTTACATCTTCTGCATTATTGTTGAATGTTTAATTGCTATTATAAGCGTTTATCACTTTGATTTTGTATTCACTGATATCGATCCTACTTCGCGGAAATCAGCGGTCGCGTGGGGGGGGGGGGGTCCTCAGTCCCCATTAACCCTGGAAAGTGAGGGATCCCTGTAAAATCTGCAATTCCCAGCAGCCATGCTCTGAAATTCATTTGAAGCCATGATACATGAAAAAGTGAAGTGTGTAAACCTCTCTGCATAGTGGACTCCAATCCGATGAAGCATTAAAAACCACGATGACTGCTGGCGGTGAAGTGAATAACATTGATAATGTTGTTACAGTAGCACCTGCTAAGAAGTGTGATTTATTCAGTTGAACCTTAAAAGGTTTTAGCTGTGTCCAAATAGCAAGAAAAGTGGGTTTGGAGCCTAAATGTCACTACTTCGATTCCCAAACCAGCAGGAAAAATTGCGTGGTGGTGGAAGGAGCAGCACTTTCCCTTCCTCCACTTTCATGGCTGAAGTGTCCTTGGGCAAGGCACCTAACCTCCAACACTTCTCCAGGCACCCCCAATGTGTGGCAGCCTACTGCTCCGTGTGTGTGTGTGTGTGTGTGTGTGTGTGTGTGTGTGTGTGTGTGTGTGTGTGTGTGTGTGTGTGCGCTCACTGTCAATGTGAGTGTGTGTGTGGTGGGTTTATTAATTTCCAAAACAGTGGATCTTGTGGGGTGCTCCTGGGATGCAGTGGAAAATACCTACCAATGGTGGTTCACGGAAGGACAACCAGTGTCCCACCAAGAGTGTCATTGCCCAACTCTCATTAATGCGAGTGGTTAACGAAGCCTAATAAATTTGGTTAGATATTACACAAAATATTAGATATTTTTTGAAACTGTTAATGCCGGTCACATAGGTAAATAATAATAATAATAATAATAATAATAAGGCTGTGTTTCTCATAATACTGCCCATTACAGTGCAGTGAAATTATTTTCTGCACATATCCCAGACTTGATTAAAAGCAGCAAACAGTTGTCATCCTTGTAAACAGGAAGGTTAGTATTGGATGTGAGGCCTAAATAAATTCCAGCCTTGAAATCTGGCCCACAATGTGCAACATCTCATCTTATGCTTAATTAAATTTCTCCAGGCAACTTATCACACCATACTTTACTATATTCCTCATGCCTCAAGGAACACATTGCCTTATACTGTTCTATACACCAAGTTAATATAATTTTGAGGGGGCGGGGTTTCATGGAAAATTGAAGGGCGCGTCTATTACAGAACTAAAAAAACCCACAGCTTTGGGATATTGATGACTTCGACCAAGCTATTTACATAAAACATACACCTTCAATCCCGCCACAGAAAAACTCAAACAAGCCTCAAATGAAAAAGTGTTTGAACCTGGCCAGCAAGATTGAGATTGGCCTGAGAGTAAATCAAACAGAAGGCAGTACTTTTCCATACAAGGAGAGCACGCACACAAACCCCCAAACAAAACAAAAAAAACACATCAGGCTGATGTTCATCATAAAACTAGCCTCATTGGTACAGGAAATACCTGTAATCCATTATTCCCAGATGTCTATGATGATATTGCCTCGTCATTAACCCATCAGAGTTAGAGAACCTGGCGTTAAAGCTTTTGGGCCACATTCAAAGTAGGTGCTGGAGGGGCAAAATAAGGAACTTTCCGTGCCACACGTTCGCATGCAAACAACAGGCTGTTCACCTTTAATGCCCAACAGAGCAAACTATACTCACATTACCTACTTAAAACTTTCCAACTCCAAAAATAAATAAATAAAAACAATCAATCACTGGAAACATCATCACAGCCATCCCTGCCACTATTATCCTCTAGTTCATCCAAGTTCAACTGAGTGCAATGCAACCATGAGCAATAAAATGGGGTTATGATAATGCTAATGCAAGAAACTGAACCCGAATGCATATACAGTGATCCCTCGCTACTTCGTGCTTCAGTTTCTGCGGCTTCGGTGCATCACGAGTTTTTCAAAAATATTCATCGAAAAATAAAAAAATAAGGAAATTAAGGAAAATAGGGAAAAAGAAGTTCAGGAAAATGCTGCAAAACAAGGCCAATTATGAAAGAAAATCCAAATAAACAAACAAACAACAACCCAAAACCCCTCAACAAAACTACTTAATTTTCATGTGAGCTGCTCATCTCAGTGTGTGTGTGTATTTATATTTTATTTATATCTTACGCATTATTTTTGAATGTTTAATTGTTATTATAAGCATTTATAGCATTGACTATGTAGTTATTGATATTACATACACATATAGTGCAGGTACATATACGTGAGTCAGGGGGGTTGATCCTACTTTGCGGAAATCAGTGGTAACCGGGGGGTGCATTAACCGTCGAAAGTGAGGGATCCCTGTAAATAGATGACAATAAAGATGTAATCTTCACTGAATTTCTATCTTTACATCCCTTTTGCTTAAACATCTATGTTTTGAAAAATTCCATTTGGTCGCCCACTATTAGGTTCAATTACCGTTACATGCTGATGTTTGAAAATTGGACTGACTTGCATCTCTTAATTAATTTCTATTTTAAAAGTGCAACGCAGCAGTGCTTTAGTCTTTTACCATTTTAAGAGCGTTAATTCTGACTCGCACGTAAAAATCCTACCCGAAAGTACAAGTGAGTTTTATTTTGAAAGAAATTGAATAAGTTCGAACTGGAATTTGCATATTTTTGGATATAGTCAAGTACGTTCGAAGCTTTCGAAGGGACAAAGAAAGCTGAAATAGTGGACCGACTTCTGTTTGTTTCCAGCCAATATGACAAATATGAAATTTTCGAGAAGACGCCACTTTCAAGCACGATTGAAAATGGCGTTGCACTAAGTAGCGGCTATTTCACTTAGACGCGAGTTGGATTTTAGTCCGTCTGGTTCTCTTATGCCTCACACAACATTCATTCCAATATCACTATTAGCTGAGTCCAGCATAGCCCATCTCCACCTAAGCTGGACTCCTATTACACTAAAGCGCTCATTCATACAAAGTGACTACAAAAAAACCCTCCCACAATTTAAATGTACATAAAAAAAGGTTAGAAACAATCAAATTATTATTGTCACCAATGAAACTTGGTTCAAAACAGCTTTTATTTATCATTTAAAAGCATGAAACTCAGTGAGGCAGGGCTAAGGTCAGCAACTGTCTACAGTGGACAACATGGGGAAGTCAGGAGCACACTGTGCATTCACTGTCTCAACCTTCTTTACAAGTAACAGCTCCATGACCGCCGCACAGAGGGCCTTCCAAAGACGTTTCAGTATTCCACGGACCATAACGTTCCTGATCTGACAACCATCCTCCAGTAGGCTTTGAATTTCAGCGCAACAGGCTCAGCTTTGAAAATAAAATCACCTGTCTGATTTATGAATGGTTGAGAATATTGAAGCATTGCGGTGATCTGTTGTTTGGAAATCAGCAGAGAAAATCTTATCCAAAAAATTTCATGTGTGCAAATAATTTCTGGTTTATCTTTAATAGTTTTTATTTTAATTTGCCCTTGAATCGTGGGAGGATTTACTGGGTCATCTGAATGACCGCATTGGAAAATAGCGACTGAGAACATTTTTTTTTGCATGTTTTATTTTCGGAAGCAAAAAAAAAAAAAAAAAAAAAAAAAAAAAAAAAAACCTTGAACATAATCCTTTATGCTGGAATTTTCTGATTTGATTTCTTCTGTTAAATACCATTGTAACTGATGTTTCAGAGCAGCCATTATCATGAATATTCTCCATAAATACCAAAACAATTAGCACCAACTTACAATTTAATACCAGAATTATTACTTAATGCGTGTCAGAGCCCAGCTCAGTCATGTCCGGCTTCTATTGCTCTTTAAATGTGAAAAGGGGAAATGTATTAATTTGTTTACTTTTACCTTATACAAGATGTAGTGATGTAGTTTGATATACATACATACACATATACATACATACACACATACATACATATATATATATATATATATATATATATATATATATATATATATACATACATACATATACACATATATAAATACATACATACATATATATATATATATATACACATACATATATACACACATATACACACACGTGTGTATATATATATATATATATATATATATATATATATATATATATATATATATATATATATATATATGTGTGTGTGTGTATATATATATATATATAAAATATTACAGTGCTGGTTGCTCATTAATTTCCAATTTAATTTCACAATATCATGTAACGTTTAACTAGAACTTCAGTCCAGTTTGCTGGACACAAAAATGTGGACAAGTCATAAGCCCAAGACAGGCTTTGAGTTATGAAACATGCTTGAGTCATCTAGGAGTTGTTGACCGCTAGTTGTTGTGAAATGAAAACCAGGAAGCCATTCCCAAACTGACTTTTTGTTATTTACTGGCAGCATGAAAAGACATCTAAGGCAATGTATTTAATTACAACGCTAACGGTGGAGTCACAATAAACCAGGCATTTCTAGCAAATGACTACAACAAGAGGATAATTTATCATTTTCTCACCAAGCACAAATTCGGGTTTTTATTACCTCACTCCCTGAGAGAGAACGAGTGACTGTAGCGGTATTGCAATGTTTAAGCTGTAGGCTATTGCACGTACATCTCAGACGTGATCGGGTTGCAGACGGGTTTCAATAACTTTGTACAACGAAGAAATTTGTACAAGTATATTCACACTGTTGATTAATTACCTATTTACACTTCAGAGCCACCTGAAGCATCAGCAGATATGCTTTACAAAAGTGATTATTGAACCAATAAATCAATCAATAAATAAATAAAAACATCTTTGCCAGTAGGACGGTGAGTTTTGTACTTCATGACTGTCATCTATTACCAGAAACCTCAATTAAGCTCAATGCTGTGTTATAATTAATATCAAACCCTGTCTGGGAACATTAAACCGCTTCGCACTGAGTTGTGGTATTTGGAAACATCACACATAAGTTGTCTTGCTCATATTTCTGTTTTCTTTCTTTTCTTTTTTTTTTTTTTATTAAACACAACATTAGTGAGCAGCATGAGTAAAAGAAGTGTAGTAACATCTTTTGGATTCAAATTGACCTTTTCCCCTGCATGTGTCATGGCTCTCATTCTCTTGCTGACTGACAGGAAGTACCTGTGGCCTTTACCGAACAGGCTCACTCATTCTTACTCTTCGCTGTTAAGCGCATGGGGATAGTCCTACAGCTCGTTGTGTGTTTACTGAAAATCGACTGACAAATCCAGATATTATAATTATACGTGTGGTGTCAAACACTGCTTCGATGTTGGAAATGGAAAACGGGGTCTCTGAGCTACATGAATGAATCACAACATGTTTAGATTTAAAATGGTCACATAATCAGTTTCAAGGCTGAGAATCAGTGGTTCTTTGGTCTGTGCTTTAATATCTCTGTGAAAGAACTCGACGCTTCATTTAAGAGGCTTGGAGAATTCTTTCTAAATGACAATTTTAACTATTAATTGATTTACTATTGAATTTTCACTATTATCATTATTATTATTTAAAAAGTACAGTAAGCCCTTGGCCATTCGCGATCTTGCGCTCAGCCCCCGCATATTCATGGATTGCTAACAAACCCGGAAGTAACTGGCACGTGAGTCAAATTTAGCCAATGGATGAGAGCTTTTGTTTATCCCTCCTGCTAATTGGTTGAGATGATGTATACGCCCCTTTTTTCTCATTTGCGCACAAGTTGTCAATGTGTGTTTTTTATTTATTTTTTGTGTGTTTTTAATTACCAGTTAAGCTCTATAATGCCAAACGCCGTGAATCTTCTCAGGCTTCTGGTAAGGAGCCTAAGCGCCAGAAAAAGGTAATGACGCTGCATGAAAAAGTAGAACTGCATTGATATGATACAGGAAGGAAAAAGTTATGCTGCAATAGGGCACCATTATGCATTGAATGAATATATATACACATACACACACTGTATACTGTTTATATATTTTTTTAACAATAAATATCACAGTACAAAATTAAAAAGTTTTTGATTGATTTTTATAATACCAGTAAGACTATCTATAGTTATGTGTTCAGTTCATTTTCTGGAACCGCTTAATCCTAATTAGGGTTGCGGGGAGGCTGGTGCCCATCCCAGCCAACTCTGGGCGTGGGCAGAGTACACCCTGGACAGCTCGCCAGGCCATCGCAGGGCGGAAACACGCTGACGGCTTTGCAGCTACTCTTGTCAGAAGTCAGCAATGGTTCTTTTACACCGCTCACCATAGACATTAAGAGACATGGCCGGCCTTTGATAACCCAGTTAGCTGCACTGGGGGGACAGTGACAACCTTGTGGAGAGTGGGACTCGAACACCCAACCTTTGGATCAGCGATCCAGTGTCCTATATCACCCCTGCCCCTTAGAATGTATTTAAGAAGCATATTTTAGCGCATGTAATATCATACATAGGGTTTTACTTCCTTTTTAATAATTTGTGCATGTAATGTGATACATAGGGTTTTACTTCCACGTTAATAATTCGCGCATGTAACATGACACATAGGGTTTTATTTCCGCATGTAATATGATACATAGGGTTTTACTTCCGCGTTAATAATTCACGCATGTAATATGACACATAGGGTTTTACTTCTGGGTAAATAACTCGTGGAATTTCTTGATCCGTGGGAAGGGCCGGAACCGAACCCCCTCAAAAAAACGAGGGCCTACTGTACCAAATAAACCTTGAAGTAAATGCTATACTTAAAACCAGTGCGCTTAAAAACAGGGGTGTAGTGGTTAGCACGTCCACCTCACAGCAAAAATGTTCATGGTCCATTCAAGGGCTCTGTCAAGGCGTCTCTGTGAAGTCTGTATATCCTCCCCATGCTTTGTAGGGTTTCCAATGAGTGCTCTGGTTTCCTCCTACAGTCCAAAGACATTAGGTCAACTGTCTCTTCCAAATTACTCCGAAGTGCTATTGTGAATGGCTGTGTGTGTGTTAGCACTGCAACGGACCGGTCGGTGAGCTATTCAGGGTGTTTCACGCCTTCGCCCATAGCCAGCTGAGATAGGCTCCAGCTTCCCCGCGAACCTATTAGGATGAAGCAGTTCGGCAGATACAAGAATGAATTCTATTGTTGGTGGATTCACGTCTATGTACAGATCACAATGCAACGAGTAGCACTGTCTTCTCAAAGGAAAACAGATGTCGGGTTCAACCTTGGTGCTGAGCTATGCCTTTCTGTGTGGATCTCACATGTTCCTCTCAATAGCTGTGCGGGTTTCCTTTGGGTGCTCCAGTTTCCTCCTACAGCCAAAAGGCATGTTGATTAGGTCAACTACTTATGAACAAACTCCAACTACTGGGCCCCTGAACAAGTCAATTAATGCTCAACTGATCAGTGGTATGAATGCTGAATGCCCTGAATTGGAAATAAATTCCAAACGCAATACCCAACAAGAGCAATATATAAAACAACTAGCTAAAGTTACACAGCACGCTGACGTCACGTGATACCCTAAGCCAGGGATCACCAACGTGGTGCCCGTGGGCACCAGGTAGCCCGCAAGGACAATATAAGTTGCCCGCGGACCTGTTCACTGCTATTTTTAGGACAGGCCCATTTTTAGGACAGCGCCACTCTCCATTGAGCTGCATATAATTTTTTTGAATATATTTTTAAATCAAGTCAATATCTTCACATAGATGAATATCATTAATTATTAATAATAACATCTAATTAAATCTAATTAAATGTAAATTGAGCAAATTTGTAATTTCAGAGGTGTGTATCGACCTAGTAGCCCTTCGCATTAATTGGTACCCATGAAGTAGCTCTCAGTTTCAAAAAGGTTGGTGACCCCTGCCCTAAGCGCTATCCTAAAAGAGCATTTGAAACAAACGTCCTCACGAGACGCCTTCATTCTAATGTCACGCATTATGAAATTTCATTACGTGTGAACATAATGACAATAAAGACTCTTGAATCTCTTCAATCTTGAATCTATGAGACGCTTGTCTGTTACGGCAACGTGAGAACCAATCAGCAACCTTTGCTTTCGAACATATTCAGTTTCTTTCCTTCCCTTCCATCACAGGTTGCTGTAAATCCCAGGCTCCTTTCCATTTGTGCTCTTTGCACAGATTATCTTGTTAAACCTGTGTTCCTAGTTCTCTCATCTACTTCAATTACCACTTTCAAATCAGTCTCTCTGTACTTCTGCTATATTTGCACTTAGTGTTAATGCAGTTTTTGTAAAACAAGCCTTGACACCATTTCAGGATCGTTTGTGCTGCTAAGAACCTTCACAGTGACTCCAGTATATTACATTTTGTCTAGCCGTTTATCGACGAGTTTACCGCTTTACTCTTGAATCTTTAATGGCTTTAGGAGAAATCTACTTACATTTGAGAGTCTCTCCAGCATATGGGATGTGCAGTTTAAATCTATCACAGCAGGGTCCTGGAGTCAGAGATGTGCAACTGAATAGGAAGAGACAAGGAATGACAGACAAAATTTCTTAAAGGTTTGACACCTCTACACAGGCCATCATTACTCTGCACTGATCTGTGCTATTTCCACTCTATAAATGATTAGAGCACTGAGAGATTCTTTTACCAAACAGTCAAAGCATGTCATACGGACATGTCAAAGCTTGTATTAAACTCTCATTCACCAAGAGGATATCTAATACTTACCCAGACTTAAGATCAGTGATCCGCAGGCAGTTAGTGGAATCTAAACCAACACGACCGTTACGTACAACTGTGCAAAGTAATGGCCTCAGCTCCGGAGAGATCCGGCTCAGGGCCAGTTCTGGAGAAAGACTGTTCATCTTTCAGGGAAGGATCTGGATGCTGCCGAGTAGAAATGACACAACGTACTTATTAGTGTGGGTTTGATGGGGATTCTGCAGAAGTACTGGTGCTGTTTTGCCAACCATTTGACTTCATTCCATATATTGATCTGCATCGTTTAAAAACACAAGGTGAGAGTAAGACTTAAAATATGCACAATACTAAGTATTTAAAAAACCCTGACAGGACTTTACGACATTGGCTCAACATTTAAAACCATGCAAATTTCAACAAAAGCAAAGTCTCAGCAAAAATTTCTCAGCACTTACTTCGTCAATGCGTGACACCCCCCCCCCCCCTAGTTTTCTAAATCCTGAATGTTAGCCTTGATTTTGAGCACTGATGATGATGAAGAGCTACAGGAATAGCACCAGGAGGCATCGACAGGTTTATGGTTATGTAAATGCTATGCTACCTAATAAAATGTCATTATTTATAATTGGAGGAACGGCACAGGCTACAAAACTCCAATTACAATCCACATCAGTCTAAGCATGATCAGCACCAAATTGCTAAAACACAGCAAAAACCATCAATCACAAAGACGCCAAACTGCGTAATTGC
>CM045732.1:62885995-62898495 GCA_024760905.1 Plotosus lineatus
TTTTACAGTTGTGGGGAGGCTGGCGCCCATCCCACCCTGGACAGCTCGCCCATCTCAGCTTACACCTGGTGAAGGTGGGGTACACTATGAACTGCTTGCCAGACCATCGGAGAGCAACACACACAATCATTCAAATTCACACACATCTCGGGACAATTTGAAACAGCCAATTAGTGGAGGGAAACTAGAGTACACCAAGGAAACCCACACAAGCACGGGGAGAAGATGCAAACTGCACATAGAAACTCCTGAGCCTGGTAATCGAGTCCAGAACATTCTTGCTGTGAGGCGAATCTCATAACCATGATTTGACCTTGTTTTGTTGTGAATAAATAATAAATACAAAATTGCATCTCATTCATTTTCTGTACCGCTTAATCCTAATTAGGGTCGCGGGGAGGCTGGCGGCCATCTCAGCCGACTGTTGGCGAGGGCAGAGTACACCCATCGCAGGGCAGAAACACACTGATGGCTATGCAGCTACTCTTGATGAAAGTCAGCAATGATTCTTTTACATGAACCTCACACCATAGACGGTGAGAGACGCCTTTGATAAACCAGTTAGCTGCACTGGGAGACAGTGACATCCTGTTGAGGGTGTGGCTTGAAGCCCCAACCTTGGGATCAGTGATCCAGCGCCTTTACCACCAGGCCACCACTGCCCCAAAAATAACGTCTACATATGTAGTTTTCGTCATACTGATTTCTGACATTTCAGACACACTGTAATTAAAAGGTAATAATAAGGCGCGTACCCTGATATGGTTACTTATATTTTGTAGTTTTATAACATACAGATTTCAGATCTAGTGGGGCAGAAATATTGGCTATTTTTTTTAAACGTCATTTTAATATTAGGTTTGTTTTTTTGTTTTTGTTTTTTTTAGATTGTTAAATTTGACAGATTTTCCCCAATATAGACCTACAGTCAGTTAAATTCGTGTTTACAGGGAGCCCTCGCTACTTCACGCTTCAATTCATGCGGCTTCAGTGCATCGCCTTTGTTTTTTTAAAATATTCATCGAATTTAAAAATAAGGAAATTAAGGAAAAAGCTGCAAAACTAGGCCAATTATGCAAAAAAAAAAAAAAAAAAAAAAAAACTCAAACAAATAAAACAAATAAAAAAAACAATAAAACCCAAAACCCCCCAACAAAACGACTAAAATTTTTATGAGGTGTGCATCTGTGTGCGTGCATGCGCGTCTGTACTAGTACATGTACGTATACGTCAGTCGGGGGGTGTTGATCCTTCTTCACGAAATTTGGCGGGGTGTGGTGGATCTCGGTCCCCATTAACCGCAGAAAGTGAGGGATCCCTGTATACCAGGTTTCCTTTCAATACCTTTTACATCACATTACAGGAGTACATGCAAAGTGCAACCGTGCCATTTTATAGCATCGCTGTATCTTATTTATTAGATTCACTCCCTGATTTCTTGCAAATGTTTTGTGCAAATTGCACAGAATCTGGTTCATGTGAAAATTTAGGTTGTCCCATAACCAGCAGCCAAGCTTTCTGACTGACTGCCTGAGGACTGCTGCCGAGATTTGAGCAGATTATCACACTGTTATTCACATGCATAGCCCACATGCAGGGGATTGAATTAATGAAGGATTTTCTTGGCTGCCGTCAATCACGTCTGGAAATAATCACCCCAGGTGCAATAGGCACATGTCCAATATGGAGCACAATTAAAGCTATTTCCAACCTATTGAAAATGTTTCTTATATGACAGGATGGAGAGAAGAGTAAGCAGGCAGTCTTGGGGTGGGGGGGTGTAATTCAGGCTACTTCCTCGATCTCAGATTCAGATCATCCCATTGAAAGTTTTGGGTTTGAATTCACTTGACACATTTTGAATTTATTTTGAATCCATGCATTCAAATGTTACACAAATGGTGGAGAAACGTAGTCTTCAATCTTCTTAATAAGCCCATAATGTTCCTGTGTAGATCATTTATTTCAGTGTGTGTGTGTGTGTGTGTGTAAGAGAGAGAGAGAGAGAGAGAGAGAGAGAGAGAGAGAGCGAGAGAGAGGAGCAGGACATGGCTGAAGAAGTGGATGTCGTAGTAGTGGGGTCCTGTATGACTGACCTGGTTAGGTAAGTTAATGTGCACATGACAGTCACTTTAACCCAGATGAACACTCATATGTATGGAATAACTCACACATTATTGGAAGTTTTTATTTAAATAAGTGGAAGTAGAGGCTCTTTCCACTTGGAGCTAAATGCATCCCAGTGTGAGCAGATAGCGGAACCGTCTTCAGCCTGTTCGACTTATTCATATTGTTCCAGAGGTGTGAATCACCGCATTGAGGACACACTGCATGTTGGTACGGTGCTTTTTTCTAGTGTCAGCAATGTCAAGTGTCTCGTAGTCATGCTGACTAAAGCAGGAAAATATGCATTTCTCTTACTTTAAAAAAAAAAAATACAGAACTGGGGAAATTGTATACAAGATACACTTGGTGTCGGAAATCTTTAATAGAAGAGTATAAACTCACATTGTTCGGATTTCAGTTAGGTGGGACATGGTGCAAAAGAAGCTGTGAAAAGATTATAGATTAACAAACATTCATTCTCAATAATAATAATAATAATAATAATAATAATAATAATAATAATCATCATGATGATGATGTTAATATTGCTGGTCCTAAGGTTGGGGGTTCAAGCCCCACTCTCCATGAGTTGTCACTGTGCCCTCCCCCAATGCAGCTAACTGGGTTATCAAAGTCCAGCCATGTCTCTCACTGTCTGTGGTGAGAGCTTCATGTGAAAGAACCATTGCTGACTTTCGACAAGAGTAGCTGCAAAACCATCAGCGTGTTTGTGCCCTGCACTGACCTGGTGAGCTTCACCCAGAGTCAGCTGAGATGGGCGCCAGCCTCCCCGTGACCGTAATTAGGATGAAGCGGTTGCAGAAAATGAAGAAAATGAACGATGATGATGATAACAATAATAATAATAATCATAATAATAATAACAAAAATAGATAGATAGATAGATAGATAGATAGATAGATAGATAGATAGATAGGGTAAATAAATAAAATATTGTGTTCAGAAAGGCTCATACAAAGATAAACTAAGATAACTGTAATAAAAAAGAAAGAAAAAGAAATAAGCAGAGCATTGACAATTTAACAAATGATTATTATTATTATTATTATTATTATTATTATTAGTAGTAGTAGTAGTAGTAGTAGTAGTAGTAGTATTGGTAGTGGTGGGGTTGAGCCCCTAACATAACAGCAGTAATAATAAAAAGAATAGGATGATAAAAAGAGAAAGAAGAAATATAGTTCAGGATGTATGTATTTTTAAAAACTTTAACTTTTGGGGAGAAAATTAATGCAATATATAATAATTAATGCAAAAATTAATCTGTATTTTGCTAGTCGCACACAGCAAAACCAATAACTGTATCAAACAAATTAACAATATTTTTATAAATTGGTCATTCGCTGTAATAAGTGTGACTTTGGGGTGAAAATGGATGAAAAATTCACAATCCCTAAATTTCAGTGTATTCCGATTTATTTCCATCTCTGGTCACCATGACGTCATGAAACATTGTTTGGAAAACAGTGAGAAAACTACTTAATGCACATAATAAATCCATATAACACCAACACAAAATTCATGCTTAAATTCAGTCATGTACGGCCACAAAATTCATTCCATTTGTTTTTGGTGATTAAAATTATTACAGCTTGACTACATGTGAAATAAATACTGTACACTTCCAGATCAATTCAGTTGTACAATGAAGAGTGTAATATGGAGTCTCATCCCTCACGGCAAAAATCGGTCATTTCCATATATAACTGGTGTGGACGTCAGTGGTTACTCAAATTAATGGGGTTTTTTTTTTGTTGTTGTTGTTTTTGTTTTTTTAACTGGATGTATCCAAATTACAGTATTCTGTCTGACTTGTATGTAGCCGTGTGTCCATATTTGGGCAGGGATTGATCTTTTATTTCTTTAGTTTTGGGAAAATGTTAAGTCCACAATGTGAATTATCAAATTTGACCCAGTTTCAGAGAGGGACCCAAATTTGAAATGCATAATTGTCTATACAACTGCAGCAACCACAACAACAACAACAACAACAACAACAGCAACAACAACAACAAAAATTATTGTTCTTATTTTTTGTTCTTATTTTTGTTTGTATTGGTTAATTAATTAATTCAAATATATAAAACCCTTGAGATGATATACAGTATTACTGGTAATAATAACAACACTAATTATTATCATTGTTATAATAATAATAAAAACAATAGCAAAATACTATTATTATTATTATTATTATTATTATTATTATTATTATTATTATTATTAGAGCGGTACTATTCCTCACTTGTTATTCTTGTTTGGTGAAAAGTATCTTCCCCATCTAAATGTAAAACATGACCTCTTCAGAGGAGACAGTATGTCGGAACCAGTCTCAGAGGTAATGAACGCCACACAGTAGTGTTACATGGATGAACGTTTCATGTCTCAGTTTACCTTTGACACATTTTTTGGCTTCACCTTATTATCCATATGTACAGTCTATATGCTGCGCCATGCTGGAGACTTGCTATAGGTGTACAGTACATGTACCTTTGTAGACAGACTACGAATTGTTAGATTTGAAGAAACTGTAGCCTAATGGTCAGTGAAGCAGCTTTGGGACGAAAGGTCACTGGTTCAATTCCCCAAACCAGCAGGAAAAATGTATGGTGGTGGCGATGTGACCAGCACTTTCTCTTCCTCCACATAAGAATGGCTGAAGTGCCCTTGAGCAAGGCACGTAAACCCCATCTGCTGTGCCCGGGCACCCCAATGTGTGTGTGTGTGTGTGTGTGTGGCAGCCCATTACTCTGTGTGTGTGTGTGTGTGTGTGTGTGTGTGTGTGTGTGCACTTTGGATGGTTTACATGCAGACAAAATAATTTCCTTTATGGGATTACAGTAATGCAGTATATCAAAATTAAAAATAAAAATAAATAAATAAATAAAAAACTACAACCCAGTTTCCTCAAAGCTTAATATAGTCAAGACAATCGCTGAACTATCGCCGAACAGATAGACTGATGCACATGCCACCATTTAACCATTTTTTTCCGTGTTCAGACTGAATTTCCTCCTGTCATTCATAAGACAATAGACAGTGTGAGTCATTGTGATGGACTGAACAAGGCCAGTAAAATAAGGCTGTGGTTTTCATAGATGTCTGAGTTAGACCTGTGATTCACTTTTCTGGAACTTTCCAGAATTAAAACATTTAAAGGCTCAATGTAAAATAGAACCAACACTGTGGCAAACCCTTAATTTCTTCAGAAATTGTAATAGTAGTTTGATAACAGACTGGAGTGGGTCACGTGGACAAACAACCGTTCTTTGTAGTTTAGTTTAGTTTGATGGCTTTAGGTTAACCGTAAAGAACCATTTTTAGCTCATGAAGAAAAAGATAGAATACATATACAGACGCTCCCCGACTTACGTTTTTAATTGGTTCCGGATGGCCGAATGTAAATTGAAAGTGAACGTAATTTGTGACAGTGACGTATGAGGTGTGACGTATGACGCTCGTGCTGTACTATACATCCATTAATACCATTACCGTATCTCATAAAACACCCCTAAATCAATTCTGATCAACATAACATTGTAAAATAATACCAAATATATCAAATAATATCAACATTAATTTCAAATAAATTAAATTAAAGCAAAATAATTTCAAATTGATACATTTTAATCAAATTCACTTATCAAATATCAAATACTGTATCAAATATTACCTTTAACATTCTCCATGATGCAATCTTTCTGCTTGTACAGTAAATGGTTCAGATGGTCAACGGATGGTCGCTTTACATGAAGCTGAGCTGAATCACATGACATGAAGCTGAGCCGACTCACTTTACATGAAGCTTAAAACAGACAATCAATGCTTACAATATGTGAGGCGCTCAATACCGAAAGTTGTGCACTTGCTGAAAGTAGTTTACTTGCTTGAAACAAAGCGCGGGTTATGCGGACTTCCGGTCTTTCAAGCGAGCAAGGGCTTCGTTGAACTCGTTTAGTACTCAGCCTGCACTGATGTGAATCACCAGCAGAGCAGAGAGTTCTCTTTTTAGTGGATTCGGGTTTTCATTCATTTTACAACTCTCTTTGCTTAACTGAGTATTCATGGTAGATTGCGCGGATCCGAGCCGATAGTTAATTCATCTCTGTGTATGAGACTTGCACCCGTGCTAGTAGGCTTACGCTTCTGACCAACCATATTTGCTTCGGGTTACAAAAGTCCGCAAAACAATGGAAACACAAAGATCACAGAGACAACGTCTTAACACAAGAGTAACACACTATATAACTTATATATAAAACTGAACAGGGAAGAAGGAGGGGCACGTTCAGTCTGTCGTTTGTAAATAATGGACGCAGCGTCATTGCGTCATTACGTCAGCGTACTACGTTTAAACTCAAAATTGGACTTTTTTTTTTTTTTTTTTTAAGCCGTAAAAATGAAAAAACGTAAAACGGGTGAACGTAAGTCGGGGAGCGTCTATGGTGCCCCTAGGTGTGAGCGTGAATGGTTGTGTGTTGCCCTGCAATGTACCCTGCCTTCATCCAGTGTCTTCGCAACCCTAATAGGATTAAGCGGTTTTGTAAATGAATGCATGAGCAGAAGAGTGAGTGAGTCCAAAGACATGTGCATAAATACTTTTTAATGGCATAGGGGTGAATGTGAGTGTGAATGGTTATGTGTCTGCATTGGCCTTCTAATGGTCTCACGGGGTGTATCCCATCTTAGCCTGGAGTTGACTGGGACGGGATTCACTCCCCTGTTACGCTAATGAAGGATGATTATATATATTATAATATATTATTATATAATAAAGGAGATGGATAATAAATTTGTTTTTATTTATTGCTTTCCCCCACTTCAATGTGAAAGGCTAGATTGTGTTCATTCATGGCGTATAATCCCAATAAAATCCCCTCCATGTATCAGCTGTAACGCGACAAATTGTTAAAAGGTTCAAGGAGTGAATACTAAAATATATACTGGAAATATATATTTATATATACTGTAGACAGCGGACCCTCCCCCCACTCCCACCCCCGGAATTGGACATGTGCATTCTGAAATGCTTTTCTGCTCATCATGGCTGTAACACGTGATTTTAATGGGATGTCCCATGTAATGGACAGACCGCTTATTGATGTGCTACAGTATATATAAATATATATTTATATACGCTGTACACAGCGGACCCCACCCCCCCACCGCCACCCCCAGAATTGGACATGTGCATTTGGAAATGCTTTTCTGTTCATCATGGCTGTAATAAGTGATTTTTCTGGGATGGCCCTTGGAATGGACAGACCACTTAGTGATGCGCTACCGGGGGCTTGACTCTGTCTTTTTGTCTCTGTGTCACAATATACTGCCAGTGTGTCACATGACCTACACATTATGTGATGATGACACAAAGAGGGGCATACCACACTGGGACGACCCATAATAGTCTTCCTGTGATGTCATACTGGTACTTTGAAGATAGATTCATCACAGTGTGATTCCATTTCTTTAATGTAAGTCCTACAATCTGCTTCCTTCATCTGACAGTATTAGTGAAACTTCGCCGGACGCCTTTTGGATGCAAACATAAATTTACATTTAATATTAAACTTGCATCATATTAAATTTATCGCTCTCAAGTACACACAGTTGAACCGATCATGTTGCTTTTCTGGAGTGCTGCGTGTTCAGCATGAACTTGCTCATTCACCAAAACATTTAATACTATTCGGATCATGGGGAGATTGGAGCCTATCTCAGCCGACTCTTAGACAAGGCTTTACAGGATACACCCTGAACAGACCATTCAGCACGAATGCATCTCTGGTTGATGGCAAAGTGATTGTAGGTGATTGTTGAGACCTTTCTGAACATTTTTCCTGCCACGGCCCCCTGATAAACAAACCTCCACCGGGTTATTCTTTTTTTTCTTTCAAGACAGTTCTTTTTTTTTACAATTTTCCCAAAACACGTTTCTGTGTCGTGGGAGCTGTAATATTTCCGCATGGTTCGATGACCAAGTCCTGACTGATTAGATTTATGCATCTCTAAGATATTCTTCTAAACATTTAGCGCTTTCACGGCTAAAAATCAAGCAAGTATCGTTTTACATATGTATCGGACATTGGAAGAGCATCTTTTTTTTATTTTACAAATAAGGAAACAAACAGTGATACACAGCTATAACATGCTGACCATGTCCCAACCGGTGTGTGGGAGTTTGGATTTGGATTCGGTCCTGTATACACACAGCACTGCTGAAATAATTGCTATGTCATTTTAGCTACAGGTCAGAGCAGGTAGAAAGAAATGGCTTCGTAAGTGTTTTCCATTAAATGTCATGTTAAACAAATGTGCAATTAGTACAAACAAGAATTTCGACTTCAGAAAAAGAGCAGAAAAGAAGTTTACTTGAAATGCTTGTCACCTAAGGGCAGTGGTGGCCTGGTGGTAAAGGTGCTGGATCACTGATCCTAAGGTTGGGGGTTCAAGCCCCTCTCTCAATGGATTGTCACTGCCCCACCCCAGTGCAGCTAACTGGGTTATCAAAGGCCAGGCATGTCTCTCACTGCGAGGATCGGGGCTGCTGGTTTTCACCCAGGTGGTTTTCACCAAGTTGTTTATCACCCAAATTGTAGGGACATGTTTTTTGCCAAACTTTTTTAATATATTTTTATATGGTGGTATAAAAAGTATAAGTAACATAAACATATATATACACTATACACACACATACACACACACACACACACACACACACACACACACACACACACACACACACATATATATCACCATTTATCACTACAGATCTGTTTCGAGGGGTGGTGAAACCATCCTCTCTCTTCAGGTGATTATAGAAGAATGATCATATCCTATCTAATCATTCTTCTGGAGTTTAAAATGGAGTTTCAATAGAAAGTCTTTGTCCTGTCCTTCTATTATTTTTATTGTTATTTGCTCTACCAAAAAGTATTGCGCACTCTCCTACGGAAGGATCTACTAGATATATATATATATATATATATATATATATATATATATATATATATATATATATATATATATATATATATATATATATATATATATATATGTCACAGTAGAGATGGCAATTCAGTAGAATTGGCAATTCTCCTAGTAGAGATGCCAATCGCAATCTGCACTAGGACAATTGCAATTGGCATCTCCCCGAAGGGAGATTGAAATCCTAACTAAATACAAGTTTATTTAGGATATGAAGTAGCATTAATGTTGGGATTAGGGTTAGGGAGTGTGTTATTTTGGTGGCATATAGTGTTTTCACACTTTCCTTTGTGAGAGGTGAAAAAAAAAATTAAGTTGGGTGAAAAACATGTCCTCACAATTTGGGCAAAAACCACCTGGGCGAAACACCTGGATGAAAACCATAGAACTTGTGAGATTCATGTAAAAGGACCATTGCTGACTTTCGACAAGAGTAGCTGCACAGCCACCAGTATGTCTGCCCTGCGATGGCCTGGCGAGCTCTCCAGGGTGGACTCTGCCCTCGAACGGAGTCGGCTAGGATGGGCACCAGCCTACCCGTGACCTTAATGAGGATTAAGTAGTTACAGAAAATGAATGAATGAATGCCTTCCATCTTAAAGCTGATTTGTGGCCAGCAATAAACCTTAATGTGAAAAAACCTATTCTTGTAGTGCTGCATACTCAAAGGAATAACTCACTCAATTGCTCATTCACCAAAACTTTTAATGCTATTAGGATCCCGCAGAGACTGGAACCTATCTCAGCCGATCCTTGGAGAAGGCTTTACAGTATACAGACCACTGTAGGGCTGCGTGAAGGTCTCATCAAGGCAAAATTGTTCATGTTAAGCAGCTTTGAGCAATGAGAAGACATCTGTATTGTTATCGGACAATCACCAAAAACAGGGGGTGTGATGTGCCGCCACTGCCGAGATGATTCTTTTTCAATAAATGCACACCTGGAGTCTTAAACAGTTAAAATTATCTCTAAGAAAGAATGCCGCATCATACTTAAAAAAAAAAAATCTGTTGACAGTTACACTGAGTGATGTGCAGTGTCCTCAAAACAAGCCAGGACCTGTAGACCACTTATTTTAAAGCAGCTGTAATCCAGCCTTTCTTTGTTTCCTCTCGGATTTAAAAATTAATAACACACACACACACACACACACACACACACACACACACACAAAAGAAGCTTGTTAACAAGAACAACCACAAAGTGAGGACATCATGTTCTCCCCCTACCGCATTATGTGTATTTCAGTTCCATTCATTCAGTCATTTGCCAAACTGCGTAATGCTATTAGGGTCGTGGGAAGGCAGGAGCCTATCTCAGGAAACTCTTGAGTGAAGGTGGGGTACACTCTGAACAGCTCATCGATCCATCACAGAGCCAAAACACGTATAACCACTTACACTCACACCTATACCTCGGGGTAATTTTTTCATTCATTCATTTATTCATTCTCGAAGTTGCTTAATCCTAATTAGGGACATCGGGGTCCCGGCACTCATCCTAGCTAATTGTGGGTGAGGGTGGAGTACGCCCAGGACAAGTTGCCAGGCCATTGCAGGGCCAACACAATACGCTCAAAACCATTCACACCCGCACTCAGTCCTAGTGGTGATTTGTAGCAGCCAGTTAGCCTACTGTGCATGTTTTTGGACTATGGGAGGAAACCTGAGTACCTGGTCGAAACCTATGCAGACACGGAGAGAATATGCAAACGCCACACAAAATCCCTCTTGCTGTAAGGTTGACGTAGTAGCCACCGCACCACCGTGTTACCAAGGGGTACCGGTAAGTCAGATGAGCCAAATAGCCTAATGCACTTGTGTTTGGACTGTGGGAGGAGACTGGAATACTGGAAAACAACGCGGTTAATTGGGACCAAGATCCCCCCGCGACCACCGAAATCCGTGAAGAAGGATGTACATACGGGTACAGATGCTCCTCGACTTACGTTTTAGTTACGTTCAGAACGGCCGAACGTAAGGTGAAAAAATACGTAAGTTGTTACTGTACGTTCCAGTGACGTATGATGTTCATACTGTACTATACATCCATAAATGTTATTACCGTATCTCATAAAACACCCCTAAATTAATTGTCATAAACATAATATCAACATTAATTTCAAATAAATTAAATTCAAGCAAAGTAATTTCAAATAAATAAATTTTAATCAAATTGACTTATTACCACTGATTCTGATTACCACTATCACTAGTAGGCTTACGCTTCTGACCAACTATATTTGCTTAGGGTTACAAATATGCAAAACAGTGTAAACAAAAAGATCACAACACAAGGGTAACACGCAGTGAACTGGGAAAGAAGCAGGGCACGTTCAGTCTGTCATTTGTAAACGATGAACGATGTGGTGCCATGAAAACAATTGACACAGCGTCATGCGTAATGAGTGTACTGTGTCTACGTACTACATAAGAACGTCTCATACTACAGAGCGTGCGCTAAACTCAAAATGACTTACCAAATTTTTTTTTTTTTTTTACAAAAAAAACGTAAAATCCAAAAAAAAACGTAACGGGAAGAGCGTCTGTATATGTGTATATAATATCAATAAATACATATTCAGTGCTATAAATGCTTATAATAACAATTATACATTCAAAAATAATGCATAAGATGTAAATAAAATATAAATGCACACATACAGACGCGGGCGCGCACACGCACACACACGCAAATGCACGTGCACGCACTCAGATGCACACCTCACAACAATGTAAGTAGTTTTCATGGGTGATTTTGGGTTGTTTTTTGTTTTGTGTTGGTTTAGTTTTTTGGGTTTTTTTTGAATAATTGGCCTTGTTTTTGCGGCATTTTCCTCAACTTTTCCCCCTATTCGTCCTAATTTCTTTATTTTTTAATTCGATGAATATTAATTAAAAAAAAAAATGCAAGGCACCGGAGCCGCATGAATTGAAGCGCGAAGTAGCGAGGGATCCCTGTACCTAGAAAAAACCCATACAATGTCCTTGGGAGCTCAGGATTTGATCCCACGACCTTCTTGCAGTGAAGCAGGCATTCTAACCAGACAACTACACCACCATGCCTGTTTCTTCTTCCTTTGCTAAACTACTTCCTATTTGAGAATAATGATGTGAACATAAAAGTTAATCAACTTCAATATTCGTGCGGTGATAAGGAACAGAGACAGTGCGGAGAAATGACAAGACACACACACACACACACACACACACACACACACACACACACACACACACACACACACACACACACACACACACACAGAGTATGTTTGGGTTCTTAGAAAGTTTGGTGAAAACCAAATAAACATCTCATCACAGAAAGCTTGTTATTTACTCTGTTTATGGGAACCTGGGAATCCACCCTGTAAATTAGCTCTTACTGTA
>CM045732.1:62900995-62973495 GCA_024760905.1 Plotosus lineatus
TGTGAGTTCAAAGTCTTTCACAAGTCACACCAGTGGTTTCCCACCCTTTCTTTGTGGAAAGAGAAAAAGGATGTAAACAGCAACCCAGTGCACTACTCACGTCACCACACACCTGTTTGCGGTTCTGAGGCTCAGAAGAGTCACTGACTGTGTCGATGTTTGCGACATGACTGCGATTGATAGTTCCTATCCGAGACTGAACATTTAGCATATAGTGAAGACCAGAAACACACACACACACACACACACACACACATATATATATATATATATATATATATATATATATATATATATATATATATATATATATATATATATATATATATAATTTTTTTTTTTTTTTTTACATAATTTAAGTGTGGAAAAAATAAATACCTGTAAATAAATAAATTAATGAATTAATAAAATAAAATGAAAACTTGGACAGAAGACAACTTTTTTGGCAGATGAGGTTCAGGGTTAGGTATACAGTATACATAATTATTATAGTAGATAGTTAGCAGTATGTCATTTAAAAGTCCTTATAAAAATAGAAATAGGTATGTTTATGATTTGTTAATTAATTGACATTTAGGTCAAAATTCATAGTTTTGTGATTTTTAAAAAATTTGTTTATTTATTTATTTTTTGATAGGGAGGTACAATAGGCTTTTTGAAAGCGTGCTTGTCTTTGATCATGCTTTTTATAATTTGTGTTGATCCTTGTGGGGGCCATATTCTCCATTAAGAATATAAATACCTGTGATTTTGTTTTTATGGGAATATTTGTGTACTGGTGATCCTCCAATAAATTATAAAACAGCAGCCACTGAGGTTAAACTGTTAGGTTGGGGTGTAGGTATCGTTTTAAACCCATCCACTAATAATTATGTTAATGAAACATCGTCACAAGGAGAGACGAACCTGAGTGTTTGTGCGTCAGTGTATGACTAGGGCAGGTGTGGTTCGTTTGACACTCTCACCTGACTCCAGACACTGACTCAATCAGACCTCATTAGATGTAAGATTCCATATCAAATGACAACATCATTGGCGCGCACACGCTACTCCTACAGTGTTGGATTACATCACTGTCCTTCTATTGCAGCTTAATTATAGATCTCAGTCTTTCTTTGTTGAAGTCAGTGTGGGCGACTGTGTATAAAAGCTACACCTGTCAGTCCCATTGCCCTGTCAACTGTAATAAGGACTGAGACTAAGTATAAATGTGTATGCAAGAAAGCCCGGTATATAGATTTTAATACCTGTGATGAGCTACATGACAATTATTCATCAAAGGCGAGGTTCACGATGTTCCGTCTCGGGAACTGTTCAGTGATATCTACCAAGCTTGAAGTGAATCATTGTAGTATTTACTACACGAGATCATAAACACAGAACAAAACACGATTTTTATGGTTTATTTTTATATTTGTAAAGATGGCAATGGTCACATACTTCAATTCTGTACATGTTCTGAAACTCAACTCAAAAGTTTAAAAAATGTTTTCCTTCCTTGAAAATTGTGAAGTCATATTGTGTAGTTTTCTTCAATTCAAGTTGAATAGCACATCGTGGATTTCCAAGATCTTAGAACTGGTGGATAAGCATTATCCTGAATTTAGGAGGTGGATAATTCCTGTTATTATTATTATTCGTTCATTCATTTCCTCAATCGACTAATTCTAATTAGGGTCACAAGGAGGCTGACGCCAATCTCGGCCGACTCTGGGCGAGGGCTGAGTACACCCTGGACAGCTTGCCAGGCCATCGCAGGGCCAACACTCACACAACCATGCATTCTCACACTCACACCTATGGGCGATTTGGAACAGCCAATTAAGCTACTGTGCATATTTTTGGACTGTGGGAGGAAACCAGAGAACCCAGAGAAAACCCACACAAGCACGGGGAGAACATGCAAACTCCACACAAAAACGCCCAAGCTGGGAATCGAACCCAGGACTTTCTTGCTGTGAGGAAGAAGTGCAAACCACTAAGCCACTGTGCCGTCCTCATATTATTATTATTATTATTATTATTATTATTTTCTTCTTTCCAATTGGTAGAAAGCCA
This sequence comes from Plotosus lineatus, assembly GCA_024760905.1. Lineage (NCBI taxonomy): Eukaryota > Metazoa > Chordata > Actinopteri > Siluriformes > Plotosidae > Plotosus > Plotosus lineatus. Next base: position 62,903,054 of record CM045732.1, read on the forward strand.
CCAGCTAATTGTTGGTACTGTATTCTTCTACCAGCTGACGTATCCATCATTGGCATCAGATAAGTTGAATTGTTATTGCCAAAGTTTCTCCTCATAGATATGATATAAGATAGAAAAAAAAGGCTACACCCCACTGGAGCTATAGCTCTGCATGTCTGCCATCTTGATTAGTCAGTTAATACAATTGTGAGGCGCTCTACCCAATGTTGGCGCTTGTCGCAAGTGACGTAGTGGTGCTTGTGAAACAAAGCGTGGCTTATCCGGACTTCGGATCTTTCAAATGAGCAAGTGAAGGTTGAGTACTAAACAAGTATTCAACGTACATTTGCTCACTTGAAAGATCGGAAGTCCAAATAATCCGTGTTTTGTCTCGCAAGCACCATACGTCACTTGCGACAAGCGCCTACATCCGGTGGAGCGCCTCACAATTTAAAGCAAAGCACTGCATCCTTGAGCTGTCAAAATGTCATTTATTTTCTCTGTATTTATGCTTTTGTAATCCATATTTGAGACTAAATAGCAACAACTAAGACGACTGTATAGTTTAGCGTGTATTGCAGTTGCCGGTATTTATTTTATTAGCTATCTATGTTCCTTTTCTTTCTCTTCTCCCAGAGAATGCTTTCGAGAAAACGACTGCTCGCTCTAGAGACTAGATCAGTTCTGCTCACCAAACGATGGAGTCACTTTTAGTGCCAAAAAATATTTCCCATATTTTGTTTCATATTTGCATGAAATTTGCAGAATTAGCATGCAGCACTTCCAGCTGACTCACACCAGCTATGACACGTTTCCTCCGCACTGGAAATTATTAGGAATGAATAATAAGCAATTATAGAATTTAACTTCTGTATGATATGGAGAATCTCAGAGTTTTATAATATATATCTTATGAAACACTCTTGATCTGAATAATTCTCCATATCATACTAGATTCATTCAATAATTATTTAATATCAGGGTTCTATGATCGACAAGGTGCGTGACTGTTTACCCAGAGATCGCAACTTCAAATCCAGGCGAGCGCCTTATCCATCCGTGACCAGGAGTACATGGGAGCTAATTGACCGAGCTCTCCCGGGAAGGATGGATGGCGTACGCTCACTTCCCTGTCACTCACAGAGGTCACAAGCCAGTCATGGGCATCTCTGAGTTCATTTGCACGAGGGGACGGATAGAGCTTTCCCTCAGAGTGTGTTAGACCAAATCAACTACACATGCACAGCAGTTCGAAAAGAGGTGGGTGCCTAGCATTGCATGTCACGGAGGATGTGTCCGCATGCTTTCGCCGCCCCCCCGGTAGGTGGTGGTCGTGTGACAGGGAAGGTATTACTTGATAGGTGGGAACTAGATATGACTTATTCAGGGGGTGGTGGGGGGGTGTTGAATAATCCAAAAAAGAAAAAAACATCTTGATCTGATTAGTTAAAGATGCCGATTCATTTCTAAAATCAGTTGTAATTTAGCTATGGACGTTCCAGAATATTAAATGTATAATAGTAGTGAATGTAACTATAAATGGGGCACTGGTGGCCTGGTGGTAAAGGTGCTGGATCACTGATCCCAAGGTTGAAGGTTCAAGCCCCACCCTCAACATGTTGTCACTGTCACCCCCAGTGCAGCTAACTGGGTTACCAAAGGCCAGCCATGTCTCTCACTGTCTATGGTGTGACGTTGTAAAAGAACCATTGCTGACTTTCGACAAGAGTAGGCTGCATAGCCGTTAGCATGTTTATGCCCTGTGATGGCCTGGCGAGCCATCCAGGGTGCAATCTGCCCTCACCCAGAGTTGGCTGGGATGGGTGCTAGCCTCACCGCAACCTTAATTAGGATGTAACTATAAATGGTTGAAAAATATGGCCATGATTGATTTATTTTGTATAACAACCTTCCTTTCATGTTTTATTACTTCTATGAATATTATTCAGGGTGTAGGAGGCATCATTGGGATTTGTTTATTTCTGACAAGATTTGCTTATTCCAATTACACATATCTGGCTTTTGAACCAATTACTTAACTCCTTCCTCATTTTTTCTGATAAATATAGATATATTTTTGAGGACGTATACCATTTAACCCATGTTGACCCTGTTGACACAAAAGTCACATGTATATAACGCAATCAGATACGTGGGCGAGATTAGCATGTGGTTTCTTCAGTACATTTTAATAAGTACTAAATATAGAAGCTTTAAAAAAATGTTGAGTGCAAAGGTTTGCTAACATCTGATACAAAATAAGGAATACTGTACACATTAAATCTGGTTGGGTTGCTTCTACCACAGGTGACCACAGGATAAGTCGAGTAGACTGATATAAAATTCAAACAATAAACGTAAACTTACTGTATGTAAAGTTTCTTATATCAGGGGTTGGATAAATTTCAGGTATACTGTATGTCTCTGAAATTATACAGGAAGGTTCTTCCAAAGATATTTCCGTAATATTCAGGTGGATCAAGATTTAATTCACAACATTTTCTGAACAACTTCATCCTAATTCGGGTTGCGGAGAGGCTGGTGCCCATGTCAGCCGACTCTGGGTGAGGGGAGAGTACACCCTGGACAGCTCGCCAGGCCATCGCAGGGCAGAAACACTCTGACGACTATGCAGCTCCTCTTGTCGAAAGTCAGTAATGGTTCTTTTACATGGCCGGCCTTTGCTAACCCAGTTAGCGGCACTGAGGGGACAGCAGTGACAACCGTTGACAGTGGGGCTTGAACCCCCGTCCTCAGGATTGGTAATCCAGCACCTTACCACCGGGCCACCACTGCCCACGACCAATCCCAGCAGTATAGAAATATTTATGCATAAGATAAAGCTGATTGGTGATACTCGGACCCGAGCCTTTCCAGAGACATAACCCTGTCACAATCACAACCTGATTTACATCATTCTCCGTCCTTGGGCAAACACCACAGACTACAAACATGGCTGACATGGACTACAATTCACACAAATCCACATGCTTGGTTTACTTGCCTTCTACTCTGATGCACATCCATGCACACACACACACACACAAGGACCTTCTTACCACATGTTCATCACAAAAATGTTTGTGTACCAGAGAGTGCCAAGCTTTTGTATTTGAATATTAGTTATTACAGTATGTGTAATATAAGTATTTAAGTTACTGCATAAACGCACAGCTTAGAAATTTTTCTTCAATTTTTTTAAAATTAAGAAGCAGAGAGAAGAGAGCAAGGGGAAACATGAGCATGGACAACAGTTATGACACGCCTCAGAGCTCTGCAATGACAAGAGTTTATTGTCCTGATTTAGCCTTGAGATTTTATTTATAATAAGTGGTTTGCATATCAGCTGATCTCTGCCTTCCCCTATATTATGTCTTTGCCTCCTGATATGGATCACATAACTGTATAAATATATATATATATATATATATATATATATATATATATATATATATATGTGTGTGTGTGTGTGTGTGTGTGTGTGTATATGTATATATATATATATATATATATAGAGAGAGAGAGAGAGAGAGAGAGAGAGCATATATATAAAAATCCTGCAACTGTTTTCTTTTCATCCATTTATAACTCAGCAATGAGGCAACTTTTTTAAGTACTATAAATTGTCAGAAGTCAGTAAAACCTATCGAATGTACAATAGATTATCTTTTGTGTAAGGACTTATGAGATTAAAACCTTTTTCTATTTTTAACAAATTATTATTATTATTATTATTAGTAGTAGTAGTAGTAGTAGTAGTAGTAGTAATAGTAGTAGTATTCATTGATCCATTCTTTTTCTGTTACCGATTAATCCTAATTACGGTCAAGGGGAGGCTGCCGCCCATCCCAGCCAACTCCAGGCAAGGGCAGAGTACACCCTGGACGGCTTGCCAGGCCATCACAGGGCAGAAACTACGCTGACGGCTTTACAGCTACTGTTGTCGAAAGTCAGGAATGGTTCTTTTACACGAGCCTCATGCCATAGACAGTGAGAGACATGGCCGGCCTTTGATAACCCAGTTCGCTGCACTGGGGGGACAGTGACAACCCGTGGAAAATAGGGCTTGACCCCCACCCTTAGGATCAGTTATCTGGCACCTTACCACCGGGCCACCACTGCCCTATTATTATTATTATTATTATTATTATTATTATTATTTAGACGTCGACTACTTGATGATATGTTTTACTATGGAGGGGCCTTCCCTTTATTCCCTTTACTTATAAAGCAAAAGGAATTCAAACATCTGCCTTTAAGTATCCAAGATGTTTCACCAGTCGGTAGATGCCTTACCTTTGGGATCCTTTGAAAACTTTATAAACATTTTTGAGGTTTTTAAACATCGATCCATGATGCTACGCTACTCAAAGCTTGATTAGCATCTTAATAATCAGCAGCTTGTGGTTGTTGTTTCTTTGTGCCTAGTCTGCATTATCAGCAGATATCTCAGGGTCTTTAGCGTTTCGCCCCGAAACTTGTACGCTTCACCTGAGTGGGGCAGCAAAGACAAAAGACTGTCTTCACCTGCAGCCTGGCTTCTGGTTGATTGTTGAGGTCTTCTAGCGTGCATCTACACACTGCTCTCCTGGCTTGTAATTGACTGTGGTCCAACTCTCTCTCCTCTTGATCCACAGCCACCTTGAGCATGTCTCTGCTGAAGCAGCTATGGTCTTTATCGCCTTCTTTGTGGCGGTAGAGGTAAGACCTATCTTGTGCAGGAAGTTTCTTGTAGATGTTGCAACAAAACCCCTGCATCCAACCTCTATTGGCATCAGGCTTGCTATCCACCCTTTCATACGAGCTTCATCTACCAAGTCCTGGTATTTTGCCGCTTTCAGTTCGTGTGAGATTTCAAGTCTATCCTCCCAGGGAACTGTAAGCTCGATTATGTGGATGGCTTTTGTTTCTCGGGATAGTAGCAGCATATCTGGACGCACCTGAGTAACTGCTATATCTTCTGGAAATTTAGTTTTTCTTGGCCTCCTTGATCAGCTGGCTTTGTGATCCTTTGAAAACTTTATAAACATTTTTGATATTAAATACTCAAGAATCCATGTGACTTTTACAGAATGTTGGAGGAGTCATATGGCTTTGGTTATGGCAAACAACTTCCTTTCTCTTGCCACTGGTTTCATTATCATTACCGTCCAAGATCCTGTAGATGATTGGAAACAGGAGCTTTTTTTATATTAAAAAAAAAAATGATATTACTGTAAAAGTCCTTGTTTGAACATCACAAACCAAGCAGAAAAAAACAAGTTTATCTAAACTCTCTTCAACTATCAAAAACACACATACTTACTGGGACTTGGACCCTTGCCAAGCCAAAACTTTCTTTGGTTAAGTGGTTTTGTTTTCTTCTTTTTCTTCAATAGACTGAGTAATGGCTGCTCGTTCTGCTTGGGTGAGAAGCAGCCAGACCTCCTTCTGTAATGTCATGCATTGCAGCAATTACCTTTTTCTTGAGTTCAGAGACCTCGCCTTATATTTAGGAGGTTTAGGGATGGCAGAGCTTGTTGTTTTCACTCATAAACAGCACTTATAAGCGTTTATTCCAGTAAATGCTCACCCTCCGGTCTAGCCCACCTCATTTCAGCTTGTTGCTGGTAATTGAGTGAACTTTAAAGTGCAAAAAATCTGTATGCATTTTAGCCCATGAATCACATTACATACATTACTCAACCAGCTGCAGTGAATCACGAAATTAGTTTAGACCATCAAATACATGGGTACGAATATGTCCTGTCTGATGAATCAGTATTTAGTTTAAATTTGGGCGTTGTAAACTGATAAATCTAATAATTTCAGCATGTCCATGTTTTTGTGTACAAACAGATGTTATTGTCATCTCAGAACCCTGGAAAGATACCTACTCCATATACGCTATATGCTCCAGAGTTAGATAGTTAAATTATAGACACCAAGGAGGTTACGCTTACTCTTGTGTGCGTGTTTTTGTTTTTTTTTGTTTTTTTTGTGGGGGGGGGGGTGTTTGTTGTTAACAGCTTTACGCAAAATAGTGTGTGTGTTTTTTGTGCAATTTCTCAGAGGTGTGACTTTGCCCAAGGAAGACTCCATTAAATTTTATACCCCCATTTCACTGGAGCACGGCAGACTTACAGAGGCAAAAATGTTGTCATCCGCAAACGTTCCGCAATTATTCCCTCATCTTCCGTGTCATTCCGTGTCATTCCGTAGTTATTCCTCAAGTCTTGCTCCACTTCCCTATGCTTCCGGCAGGCCAAAATATTCCATGAACGTGCTTTTGAACATGTCCAAAAGCACGTTCATGGGAAAAAAAAATTCCATGAGTGTTCTGTGGGGTCACTTTGGCGTAACTTGCCCTACTTGTCCCACACATGCTGTGAACGTTCCAAAAATGTAAGAATTTCCACTTTTCCGTAGGATTTTTTTTTTTTTTTTTTTTTTTAATGCATTGTCCTAACCTCAGCATTAGCAGCTGGGCCACCAGTCACTTGGTGGGACGCTGACGTTGAGCACTAGACTCAGCACTAGACTGTCTGGTAACACGTCCTGCTGGTTTAGGCTGAGGGAGTAGGGCATTTAGTAGGGCAGGGGCTTCTTTGTGGTACATACGGTGGAGCAGTGTTTGTGCGCCCACATTTCTACGTTGTTCCAGAGGCTGAATTTGCATTGAATCCAGGTCACCTGGCTTAGATCCTATTATTTTGATAGCTCTTCTTTGTATGGTATCAAGCCATGATAATGATGTAGGAGAGGCACCCATCCAGACCGATGAGGCATATTCCATTCTGGACCTCACCATACTCTTATATATCATAGCTCTCTGGTCAGGATTCAGGTACCTGGACATTTTCCGTGTAAAAATGCCGAAGCTCTTCTGTAGACCATGTTTCGCGCCTTTCCACTACACGATCCTTAGTCTGGTGAAATGGGGGTATTAGAATTTCCACTTTTCTGGAGGATTTTCACCTGTTTTTCGTGTGAAAATGCTGAAGCTCTTCCGTAGACTGCGTTCCGTACCTTTCCGCTATGATCCTTGCATGCCGTAATCCGGTGAAATGTGGGTATTAGAGATGACCTGGATTAAACTCTGGACCCAAGAATTTTTTCAAAAATTTCCTAGACAGTCTGAGACAGGATGGTTTTGGACATTTTAGTTCACGTGGAGGATTTCTGGGCTTGGCAGAGGTCTTCGGGTTCTGAGTGGAGCTGTAAGGATTGATGTACCTTGTGAAGCTTCAGCTCTGTTGGCTTTGTGGTCTACACCCTTTCTTCATATTACAATTGCATTCAAGCTTCTGGTGTCATTCCTTACATTTGTTTTAATTCTAAAAAAAAATGAGGGAAATATGGTGGAAAATATCCTGTATTCTATCATGTGCATGAATATAACGAGTGCAAAACTACATTCCTAGGTTGAATGCCATTGTTTCCTTTTTCTTTCTTTTTCTTTTACAAGGTTAAAGGTTCTGTTTTAAATATACAGTAACAGAATAAATGAAGGAATATAGTTTTCTCCAGCTTGAAGACACATCTTTTACCTTTCTTTCTTCCCTTTTTTTTTTTTTTTTTTTTTTTTTTGGATATATTTATTAGCCAGGCACCCCGACTGCCCAAAGTGGGAGAAACAATACATGGACACAAGTTCTTTATAGGATTTGGTGGCAAAGGAGCTAACCAGTGTGTCCAAGCCGCTCGCCTTGGGGCCAAGACCGCGATGGTGTGCAAGGTACGAAACAAGCACATTCATTCATACTGCCAGCATGTCTCAGTCCAAGCCATTCTGTTCCTAGAGTCATTAATTTCAGCACCATTTAATTAGATTTTCATCACTGAGCCGCTGTTCCCTTTATTGTTCTCGTGTACCCGCCCTACCAAGAAGTAATAAAGAAGTGTATTTGTCCGTACAAAGAACCCGATCAATACTGAAATATGCACAGTGCAAAAATAGCCTCCCGTGCTTTCAGAAGCCCTGAAACAGGAGTTGCACTTCAAAGACAGGGGCGTCAGGTACAAAAGAGACGTGGCCTTGGCGTCTCTTTAACAGCGTGGGATAAAAGGAGCCCCGGTGGGCAGAAAGGGACCCCTCCACCCTTTGGAGCACTAAACATCTCTGTGTGTGAGAGAGAGGGGTCATTTAAAAGTCGACTGGTATTGAGCAGGCGTTTGGGTGGGGTGACTATGTCTGGGAGGCTTGGCTGAATTTAGTAATGCACAGGGAGAAAAGAATTCTTTCAACTTGTATTCATTAAACTGATCTGTTTTAGTGTTTTATCTCATGCATTTTCTCTTGCGATTAGGATTCACGTCGTTATCTTTTACATGCAGCAAAGCAAAATGTCTTCGTGCTCATAGTTCCTGATTTTCAGCTGGAAATATGAGGGGAATTTACAGCCTCGAGTTAAGCATCATGCTAATTTGCATCCAGAGGCTCACTTTTCTTTTTAATTTATTTATTATAAGGTTTACAACGTACCGTAACACACTTTTATCTTCACGAACAGACACTGCATACTTTTAAATATTATATTTTAATTGTTTTTGAGTCACTTTCTTTCTTCGGAAGTGGTATAAACCTGTACAAACATTGAAAAGTTTTCAATGTAGATCCCTGACTCGCTCATTCATTCGCCAATCCGCTTAATCTCACTGTTACAGTCACAGGAAGGCTGGAGCCCATCTCAGCCGGAACCTGGAGAAGGCTGAGTACATCGTGAACAGTTCACCGGACTAGCACAGGAGAATACACATACATGCATACACAATCAGCCAATGAGATTCATTTACAGCTGTTTGGATTATAAGGAAACTGGAGAACCCAGGGGAAACCCACATGAACACAGGGAGAACATGCAGACTATACAGGCATGCTTCACTTTCCGCTGTTACTGGGGACTGAGACCCCCCCCATCCCCCACAACCGCCGATTTCTGCGAAGTAGGATCAACCCCCCTGACTGACGTATACGTACATATATACTGTATGTGTATATAATATCAATAAATACATAGTCAATGCTATAAATGCTTATAATAACAATTAAACATTCAAAAATAATGCATAAGATGTAAATAAAATATAAATACACATACAGACGCGTGCTCACGCAGATGCACGTGCATACATTCAGATGCGCACCTCACAAAAAATGTAACTAGTTTTGATGGGAGGTTTTGGGTTGTTTTTTGTTTTGGGTTTGTTTAGGGTTTTTTTGTTGGTTTTTTTGGGTTTTTTTGCATAATTGGCCTTGTTTTTGTGGCATTTTCCTTAACTTTTTCCCCTATTCTTCCTTAATTTCCTTATTTTTTAATTCGATTAATATTTTTTTAAAAAACGCGATGCACTGAAGCCGCATGAATTGAAGCGCAAAGTAGCGAGGGATCCCTGTATTGGGTTTTGGAGTACAGCACTGTGTATTTTTACACTTGCAATTGTTCAGTTAAACCCTTCTCAAGTTCAGCCTTCTTCCCAGTACATCTGCCAAAAATTGGGTCGATGAGTAAGAGCTCATTCAATGGAGTAGGAAGACATTAGAAACTAACATGTTATGGTATCCATGGAGGTGGAGGGATGTGGTTAAAATCTGGAGATGATTTGTTGAATTTCTCGAATTTTAGAATCAATGACCTACGTGTTAAACTGTAGGTTTTAGTCCGCCATTTTGATTCAAGCGTTATCCTGAGTTATGAGACTGACTGTGTCCACATTCGTATATATTACATGAGAATACGACAATCTGATTGGTCCTCTATCTTGGTATTAAAAACATTATTCCAAGTGGGTCAGCATAATGGTGTAGTGGTTAGCATGGCTGCCTCACAACAAGGAGGTCCTGGGTTCGATTCCCAGCTCGGGCGTTTCTGTGTGGAATTTGTATGTTCCCTCCGTGTTTGCGTGGGCTTCCTCCTGGTACTCCAGTTTCCTCCCACAGTCTTAAAACAAGCAGGCTAATTGGCTGTTCCAAATCATCCCCTTTGATGGCCTGGTGAGCTGTCCATAGTGGAGCTCACTCTTGCCCAGAGTCAGATAAAATGGGTGCCAACCTCCCCACGACCATGATTAGAATTAAGAGGTTCAGAAAATGAATGAATGACCATGACAACTTTTTTTTAAAAATCTATTTATTTATTTATTTTGTATTTCTGCAAAGTAAAACTTTACTTGTGATTCTGTGTAGTAATTACTAAACTCTACTACTAAATCCATAGCCTCAAAACACTCTAGCCACACAGCGCTAATCGCCCAGAGCATGCGGAGCTCACCTGACCTGTCTGTGCCATGGTTAAAATATGTAAATATAAACTCAAAGAATCTTGGGAGCTCACCACGAGTCTTTCCTTGCCGGCCTTAGTAGCGTGCACACGCACAAAATTCTCCTCCTCCTCCTCCTCCTCTGTTACGCACCACCTCATGCCTGTCCATGTGACATCTTCGCCGCAGTCGATGATCGGAATGTTAGTTGACTTATTGTTTATTCTTGTTTTCTTATTATTTATTATTAATTACTATTAATGTTAATGTACATGTAGTATTATTATTATTATTATTACTATTAAGAAATACAGTGGTACCTCACCTTACGAAATTAATCTGATCCAGAGCCTTTTTCGTAACCTGCATTTTTCGTAAATTGAACTGCATTTACATGTAAAACACGTGATTCGTTCTAAGGCTCCCAATACTACCCCCTAAACCCTTTCAAAATTATAAAAGTATCCCTTTTAAGACCTCCTTCTGCTTCAATATCGTACCGATGGTAGACGGGTTTGGCCATATTCCTTTGTGATATCACTTGAGCCTGTTTCTTCTTCTCACTCGCACCGGAAATCACATGCACGCGTGTGCGTGCGTGTGTGTTGACTATGTCTTTTTAGCAGAGTTATAATTTTACAAATGTTGATGGAAGGTTAAAAGCCTGAGTCAAGAAATAAAGCATAAAACAACAGTAACTCTGTCCTTTACACGAAAAGCATCATGGTGGATTCAGCTGCAAAATAGACAATGGGGAGGTAGCTGCGTCATCCCTCCTAGCCAATGGGATCCCTGTCCAAGATGGCGTCAGGTGGACCTGTCCAAGATGGCGCCCGAGTGAAGGCGACATGAACGACAGCTCAGTTGTTAGCCAATGGGAAGCCAGCGGGGTGGGATGATTGAACATCATTGATGGGAGAGCAGCTCGTGCATTTTTTAAATGTTTGAATGGAGCGTTTTAACGTTTGAATGGCGCGTTTTAATTTTTAAGATGGCCCTTTCGTAACGAGAACTTGTTTCATATTCAGAGACAAAAATTTTAGAAAAATGCGTTTCGTAACCTGCATTTTTTGTTTTATGAGACTTTCGCAAAGTGAGGTATCACTGTATTTGTTTTTACATGTTTATCTTTAATATATTATGTCAAATATTCATGTTTGTAGCACGTTATATGGGCTTGATGGGGGTCGGAACGGATTAATTGGTTTTCTGTTGTTTCTTATGGGAATACTTGTTTTATCTAACAAACTTTTTGGTTTACGAGCTCACTCTCGGAACAGATTAAATTCATAAGTCAAGGTACCACTGTATAAACAAATTCATGTCAGTTTCCCTATATTTACTAGATAATGATATATTGTGAACTCTGAAGATACAATATGAGTTCATGTTTGTTTTTTTATGCTGCTAACTAGGATTCATGTATGAATATCATCACAGGATGGATTTTGTTATTCAGTCTTTGAGCTGAAAAGTGGGTCTGAAAGTTCTTTCAGCTGAAAGGTACAGACTTAATAACCCAAATCAATATTTTTTCCCTTCTTTCCAGGTTGGAAAAGATTTTTTTGGAAACAACTACATTCAGAATTTTATAGAAAACACTGTATGTACAGGTAATAAGTGGGCCCACCTCTTGCGCTGTATTTGCCAGAGCACAGCGCCACTGTGACATGCACTGTACACTCATACATTCTGTACTATGTTTATGGTAATTGCTAATTTGAGGATTTTTTTTTTCTCCCACCATCCATCCCTTTACAGCATTTGTGACTCAGACGGCTGAAGCCATGACCGGAGCTGCCTCCATCATTGTAAACGATGCAGGTAGTGTGAAGTTGCTGAGAGTGTGGCGCCCTGTTGCACCCGCAGCTTCTAAAATAACACAAAGTGCACTTGTGAATGAAGCACAAATGAATGCTCTTCTGGGGGAGGATCAGGTCATCACCCACGCCATATAGGTTATAGCTGCTTGGCTTTATTTAGCACTGCTGGAGGTGGGATGGCTGACATAACCAGCCTGGTGCTAAATACACATCCTGTGGTGCTGTAAATGTCACTAATCACTGCTTTAACATAGTATTTCACTCTGGTGGCGATGCACAAGCTTCTCAGGGGGGGCTTACAAGTAACGTCATTGACATCACCATAACAACCTGCAGATACCATGGAATCCCAGCTTCAATTATCTTGTAAATCACTGCTTTTGAAGTGTAAGAAAGGCTTTCATGAATCTGAACTTGGTAAATCCTTTCACGTGTTGTGTGCAGGTGAGAACGCCATAGTGATTGTAGCAGGTGCTAACATGCTCTTGGGGGAAGAGGAGCTGGAACAAGCACATTCTACCCTGGCTAAAGCCAAAGTGCTGCTCTGCCAACTGGAGATCAGCTCACACATCACGCTACAGGCCCTGCGAATGGCTCGACAATGCAATGGTCAGTGTGTGTGTGTGTGTGTGTGTGTGTGTGTGTGTGTGTGTGTGTGTGTGTGCAGTGTACATACATATTTATATGTATGTAAGTATTATCAAATATAACATGTAGTAAACCAGAAACAAGATTCTAAAACCTTTCATTCATTCATTGAATTTCTGAACTGCATAATCCTATTTAGGGTCGCGGGGATGCTGGTGCCCATCTTACTCAACTCTGGGCGAGGGCAGAGTACAACCTGGACTGCTCACCAGGCCATCACAGAATTATGAAACCTGTTTATAAACACTTTTCCCATGATTTATCTTGTTTTGTTGTCGTGATAATTTTGCTTCTTTCCAGAAATAAATGTGTAATGTTCCATTTAGCTTTACGCTATTTGACAGATACTGGCATTATCTATAGTACCTTACCTTTTTGTTATCATTTATATAACTGAGCACTTGAGGATTCAGGGCCTTGTACAGAGCCCAACAGTGTCAGATTGTTATTGGTATTGAGCTGTGAACTCCCAATTCGGATGAGTAACCCAAAAGCCTTAAGGACATGAGCCACCACTGTCCTATGCCTACTGCCATATTAGCAAATATATCTTCCAATTGAGCACAAACACATTATTGAATATTCCAGAAATTGGTTTTGTAATCTAAGATTTTGTTGACTGTAATTTTTAAAGTAATTTTATACCCAGTAAATTTGTCTTTATAAAATATTTTAATTTTATTCTGTAATTCTGTGGATGTAACTACTGAATAATATGTGATTTCACAGTGTGTGTATTTGTGGCTGTCCATGATATATATTTATTTATTTATTTATATATATATATATATATATATATATATATATATATATATATATATTTATTTATTTATTTATATATAGTGATCTCTCGCTATTTCGTACTTCAATTTCTGCGGCTTCAGTGTATCGCTGCGTGTTCAAAAATATTCATCGAAAAAGAAAAAATTTTAATAGAAAAATTAAAATAGAAAATTAAGGATAAATAGGGGGTAGTTAAGGAAAATGCCATCAAACAAGGCCAATTATGCAAAAAAAAAAAACCCCCAAACAAACAAAAACAAAAAAAAACAACCCAAAACCCCCCAACAAAACTATGTGAGGTGCGCATCTGTGCGCGCATGCGCGCATCTGTATGTGTGTGCATTTATATTGTATAGACATCTTATGCATTATTCTTGAAAGTTTAATTGTTATTATAAGCATTTATAGTATTGAATATGTATTTATTAATATTATACACATATACATGTACGTATACGTCAGTCAGGGGGTTGATCCCACTTCACGGAATTCAATGGTCGCAGGGGATCTCGGTCCCAATTAACCATGGAAAGTGAGGGATCCCTGTATATATATATATATGTACATATATGTGTGTGTGTGTGTGTGTGTGTGTGTGTGTGTGTGTGTGTGTGTGTGTGTAATTGAAATTGTAAATAATTTATCAGTTGATAATTGCTCATCATTATCACCATCACTCTCATGGTTTTTTTAATGGAAAAATAAAAATAGACCCATTTTATGGTTCATATTCATGTGGAAAGGATTGTGGGAAATCTGGATGCATCTCACAAAAAGATAAGACATCCAATCATCAAGTAAATTCAATGGAAAAACATTTGTCATGACTCTTTCAGTCTACAGAATTTGAAAAGAAATGTCAAGAAGAATAGGATGGTAATCTGGCAGTTTTATAGAAGAGATGTAGCAGATATCATTTGTCTGTGGGGCCAGAAAGCTGTGCAGAGGAAACGGAAATTACTTAGAAAAGAATTAGAGGCAGTTATTTAAGCAGAACTAGATGTATGGCGTATTATAGAAAAGTAAAACCCAAAAAGGGATGGAAATCTTTGTATATATTATGACGTTCATACCAAGGGCACGCTAATGGAGAGGCACATCTAGATTGTCCCTCAGTGGTAACGCCATTAATGTCAAGACATTAGATAAGCATAAAAACAAATTTCCAAACAGGAAGTCCTACTTAATATATGTCGACATCATGAACACCTTATCTAATCAGATACCTGCGGAATAGAGAACACCCTCTTCTCGGGTTTTTGGAGATGCACCATGGCATGGCTCGTGCACAGATGGGTACCGCAGATGGTCTCCCACATCCCCCCGCCATCACGCTCCAACAGTCGTCACCTCAGAACCACCCAGAAACGCGCCAACGACAGCGCTGTCGTCTTAGCAGATCATATCAAGTGTTGCAAAATGGGCTATTAGCCTAGATTATGTGAATATCACTTGGGATGAGTTTTTCAGGCAGTGACGTGTGTGAATAGCACTTCTGAAGGCTCCGATTACGCACATACCACCTCCACAAGCTTGCTTGGGTAAAATGAGCCTTTGTTCTGTCTAAGGACTTGTCATTAATTCATAATGTGAAGTTTTATGAAAATGCAGCAGAAAGAATTTCACACCGATGTTTTTGCTTCCTTCTTCTGTTTCTGAGCAAAAGCTTCGTTTTTCTATCGCTATTTTCCGAAGATATTGTATTGCTGTGGAATCCAATGTAGCAAACCCTGGACTCTCGAACGGAATGCAACTTCGTAGATTGTATATACAATGATAAGTCATGCCAAAGACCTGACACAGCTATTTAGAGATCTATGAGATGCGAAGCACAACGGCACTGATGGCGCTATTAGCATGAACGCTGTAGCGTTCGAAGACAATCTGTTAAACAAGGAGAACAGACTACAGGACTCAAGCTCGTCTGCATCGCTCTTTTGAAACTAGGGGTACTGAGGTCTGTCTGTCTTCCTTTCGGCTTTTTCCCTTTTACTCGGGAGTCGCCGCAGCGAATCATCTGATTCGCACGTTTGATTTGGCAGAGGTTTTTACGTCGGATGCCCTTCCTGTCACAACCCTTTTTAGCAAGGGACAGAAACACGCTGACGACTTTCCCGCCTACTCTTTACGAAAGTCAGCAATGGTTCTTTTACATGCCTCACACCATAGACAGTAAGAGACATGGCCCGCCTTTGATAACCCAGTTAGCTGCACTGGGGGGGGGGGGGGGGGGGGGGGTGTAACTGAGGTAAAAGTCTGAATATCACAGCCAATAAATCTTGGATGTTACAGATTATTATATAGTACTGTACACTGAAAACACTACAGTCTCTCACTCATTTGTCTTGAATTTGTCCGTGTTGCACTGGAGGCTAGACCATCTCAGCCGACACCAGGCGAAGGCGGGTATATCCTGAACAACTCCCACACTATCACCTGGCAACACAACTCACAACCATTCTCAATCAGCCCCACCAGCACACACACACACACACACACACACACACACACACACATCTGGGGGGAATTTGTAACAGCCAGTCAGCCTGATGTGTATGTGTTTGGACTGTGGGAAGAAACTGGAGTACCTGGAAGAAACCCATGCAAGCACTCGGAGAACCTGCAGAAACTCCAGGCCTTGGGACTCGAACCGATGACCTTCTTCCTGTGAGGTGGACGTCCTAACCACCATGCTACAAAGCCGCCCCCAAACTAAAATCTAAGTAGAATACAATACATCTTAAATTAAGGCAATAGATATATTTTTTTTTGTCTGATATTTCCTTTTAAGAGTTTTATATAAAAGAATTTCACTTACCTCAAGCATTTTGGTCCTGAAACTGGTAGTTAGAAAGAAAATTCCAGAAGACAATTGCTAAATTAACATGAGTGGGGTTATCAAAAAAAAGGTATTCATTCATTTTCCGAACCGCTTAATCCTAATTAGGGTCGTGGGGAGGCTAGCGCTCATCTCAGCCGAGTCTGGGCGTGGGCAGAGTACATCTTGGAGAGTACATCTGCGGGTCATCACAGGGCAGAAACACGCTGACGGCTATGCAGCTACTCTTGAAGAAAGTCAGCTATGGTTCTTTTACATGAACCTCTCGCCATAGACAGTGGACAGGGGTGGACAGGGGTGGACAGTGACAACCCGTTATGAGTGGGGCTTGAACCCCCAACCCCCGGGATCAGTGATCCAGCACCTTTACCACCACCAGGCCACCACTTCCTCAAAGAAGGCATAATAATCGAGATTTGGTTATAAAGGTTATCAGACATTCATTGGGTTGGTACAACCAATTTCGCTTGAATTTCGCAAGGGGAGTTCAATCTTTGAAAGCTGTTCAACTCCATGTTAAGTTCTAAACTTTTTTGAAATTTGAAAGGCTGTTTTACGAACATGGACTAGCATTTCGAACACACTGCATATTGGTATGACGTCTGGGAAATTCAGTTCATCAGTTCATTTTCTGTACCCGCTTAATCCTAATTAGGGTCACGGGGAGGCTGGTGCCCATCCCAGCCAACTCAGGGTGAGGGCAGAGTACACCCTGGACAGCTCGCCAGGCCATCGCAGGGCAGAAACACGCTGAAGGCTTTGCAGCCTACTCTTGTCGAAAGTCAGCAATGGTTCTTTTACATGCCTCACACCATAGACAGTGAGAGACATAGCCGGCCTTTGATAACCCAGTTAGCTGCACTGGGGGGTCTGGGAAATTGTTTTCGGGAAAAAATCATGATGTGGTTAAATTTTTAAGCTAATTTTTTTCCTCTTTTGGAAACCCATGTTAATGTTTACCTTTGCAATGTAAATATTAATATGTAATCATTCAGGGTGGGTGTTTCCTTTAAAACTGGGGTTATTATTATTATTTTACTGTTATGTTATATACAGTGATACATATATATATATATATATATATATATATATATATATATATATATATATATAGACAGACAGACAGACAGAGAGATAGATAGATAGATAGATAGATAGATAGATAGATAGATAGATAGATAGATAGACAGACAGATAGACAGACAGACAGACAGACAGAGAGACAGATAGACAGATAGACAGATAGATAGATAGATAGATAGATAGATAGATAGATAGTAACGTAGTCCAGTATCTAACTACAGTGATACCTCAGCTCACGAACATAATTGGTTCCCAGAAAGTGTGTGTCAGGCGAAAAGTTCGTCTTCCGAACATTTATTTCCCATAAGAAACCATTAAAATGAGAATAATCCGTTCCCAGGTCCCCATAAAACATAATTTTCTACTAAATAAGCCTTAAAACTACACAAAAATATACCTTATTTTATGTATAATAAATGTGCTATTGTATTGTAATTAAATAAATAAACTGTACTGTATAATAAAGTCGTTTTATTTACTTTTGTGATGGGAGTTGATGGCTTGATGGAATGGAGTGGGAGGAGGAGGGAGGGAGGGAGGGACTTACTGGTTGGAAGGAGTGTTTGGAAACGCCTACTGTTTGGAAACACCCTTAGCCACACACGCACCCTTAATAGCTTCCTTGTTCTTAAGGATGGAAGCAATGGAAGACTTAGCGTACTGGAACTGGGACGCTAAGGCACACAAACGCACACCTCGGCCGTGTTTTTCAATGATCTCCGCCTGTGGTGGGGTCTTTTTCGGTCTCATAATAGCAAAAGTACACTCAATATGGTCCAAAATGTCTAGCAAACACAAACCACTTCCGCACTCAAAGAAAGGGGTGTGACGAACTGTGACGTCGTGAGCGTGCGTCAACTTCTCGTGGCCGCCACCGTGGCGCTGTTCGACCGCGTGGTTTGGTTCGTCCGCCGAAAACTAGTTCGTCAGCAGAGACTATATGCTCGCAAATTTAATGTTCTTGAGGCGAAAAGTTCGTGATCTTAAGCGTTCGTCAGCGGAGGTTTTACTGTATTTTAAATTGTTATAGTTGTTGAAATGGTCTTTACACCACAACAGTAATCAGTAACCAATGAGATCTGAGAAGAAAATCTGAAATCTGTGGCCACTGTAATTATGTAAAAACACTGGCCAATATCTAAAATGTGGTCCACTGGGAAATATCCAATCAAATTCACCTGTCTGTCATTGAACATGCATGACCTTGCTAGGCATAACCCAGCAGTCAGAACAGAGCTTGTGCATGAGGAGGGGAGCATGGCCTTAGAAGAACCTCCGAGGGTAGGATTTAGCCACAGCCATGAAGAAATGCTACCTTCAAAATTTGCGAGCTTTCCAGATTACCAACCCCAACTTTAATTTGCATCCCAGCCCATGGGCCACGTAGTTTTACGAGGTTGTTCTCTTTCTCCTTCCTTTGCCAACCCTCATCAAACCTCACATACTTATCCCTTTGGGGTATGATTAGAAACCCATTATTTTTTCAGAATTGTATATGAAGATTTTAGCAATGTATTAATGTTTTAAATTTCCATAATACCTAACATATCATTCTCATAACACAACCGCCCCAAGTTACCTCCGCTACTGAGCTATTTTCTGATCTGTACAACTAGTTAGAACAGCATGAATGTGCACTTGAATTCAAACCAAAGTTAATTTTACAGGTGTTTTTTTTTTTTTTTTTTTCTCCTCATATGATCTTCGTTCCAAAAATCAACTTTCCCCTTTGTTGGTCTCACTTCTTCTGATGGCATTTCTGTTCACGTCTTCATGTCCGGTGATTAAATCCTTGTGTTGCTAAGGTGTAGGGAATAAAAGGTCTCATAATGAAGCTTAACGACAACAGGGAGGTGAATGATCAAGTAATGTGAGCATGAGCAACTGTAGGCATTTCATATCTCGGACATGACTCATTCGCACTGGTAACCCCCTACATAGGGACACAACACACATACACACCCCCTTCCCCCGATTTGTCCCTTGCACGTCAGAAAACCAGCTGTGTGTAATAACACCTGCAGTGTGGGGGAAAGATGTCAGAGTTGACTTCTGTTTTGTTTGCAAGATAGATGTATATTTTTCAATTACAATTTTTTTTCTACAGTTATATGATTTTCGTCAATACAGAGTGTGTCAGTCTGCAGACTCGTATATGAGCTTCGAAAATGATATGATAGGAATGTAAGTGAGATCTGGCAAGAATGCATTAAACAATGACTCCAATATGATGCATGCATTTAGAGTGAAGTAAAAAGTTTTTAGACAGCTTGAGAATAATCGCAAAGGGACTGTATGCAAACCATGAGTGTGATTTTGCAAGATAAGGAAAAGGTGTTGAGACCAGCGATGTTGTATGGGTTAGAAACAGTGGCGCTGGGGAAAAGACAGGAGGCAGAGCTGGAGGTAGCAGAGATGAAAATGTTGAGGTTCTCTTTGGGAGTAACGAGGATGGATAGGATCAGGAATGAGCAGATCAGAGGGACAGCACATGTAAGAGGTTTTGGAGACAAAGTCAGAGAGCCTAGATTGACATGGTTTGGACATGAAAATGGACAAAACTCACTCAAAGGTTGTGAGGACGTGGGATTCTGATTCTATTGAAAGTTTGAAAGAGTGTTTTGACTGTACAAACTGGGACATTTTCTTTGACGATTGTGCAAACTTGGATACTGTTACTGATCAGATATCATGTTATATAAACTTTTGTGTGGACAATATTATTCCCAGTAAAACAGTAAAAGTCTACCCGAATAACAAGCCCTGGGTCACAAAAGAGTTAAAGTTGCTGCTTAACAAGAAGAAAATGGCTTTCATGGAACAAAACAGAGATGATTTGAGGCTTGTTCAGAAGGAAATTGATTGTACAATAAGACAATGTAAGCAGGCCTACAAGGAGAAGATCGAGCGCCAGTTTTACCCCACCAACCTTCGCCATGCTTGGAGTGGTGTAAGAACTATGATTGGTAGTAAAAGCGAGAGACAAGCCATCAATGTTCCCGATAAAATTGCATTCGCCAGTGAACTCAATGATTTTTATGCAAGATTTGATTGTTTCGATTTTAGTCAACAATGTGCTCGCTTGTATTCGGATTTAGGACGCCAACAACTCGAGCCCGATACTGCTTAAACACGATGACGCCATCAATGAGTTCTCCAAACTGAACATAATGCAGTAAAGCCGCGTCTGGACCAGATAACTTGGACGGCAAGGTCCTAAAGGAGTGTCGCGACCAGCTCAGTGAAGTGTTTTGTAAATTATTCCAAATGTCACTGGATTCTAATTTAATACCAAAACTTTGGAAATTGTCGGAAATAGTTCCTGTACCTAAGAAACCAAACCATCAACTCTAAACGACTACAGGCCTGTGGCCCTTACATCGGTTGTCATGAAGTGCTTGGAGAGGTTGGTGCTGAAGTCGTTGCTGCGCGACGCCCAAGACAAGCTGGACCCTCTACAACCCGCATACAGGGCAAAACGGGAGTTGAAGACGCCACAATCACACTTCTAAACCAGGTATACCAACATCTTGAAACTCGAAGTCATTTGCTGGGTTCTGTTCATTGACTTTTCATCCGCATTTAACACCATACAGCCACACCTAATGATTGAGAAACTTCAACGCTTATCCGTAAACAATGCAGTGATCAAATGGATCTTCAACTTCCTGAGAGACAGAACCCAGCACGTGAGGGTTAAACGACAGCATGTCCAGTAGAGTTACCATCAACACGGGCTCCACAGGGATGTGTTCTCTCCCTGTGTTGTTCATCCTCTACACTAACGATTGTGTCAGTACCCACTCGGAATTGCTCTACCATCAAGTTAGCAGACGACGCCGCCCTTGTGAGCCTCCTTAGTGATTGCGTAGTCTTTAGCCAGCTACCGAGAGGACATTTATAACTTCAACTCATGGTGTGAGGACAATTTCCTACAGCTGAATGTAAAGAAAACGAAGGAACTCATCATAGACTTTAGAACAAAAAAATCTGATCATGCACCTGTCGTAATTAACTCAGAGACTGTTGAACAAGTTGACCAATACAAATATCTGGGAACTATCATTGACAATAAGCTGACTTTTACACAGAACACTGATGCCGTGTACAACAAGTGTCAACAAAGACTGTTCTTCCTTCGCAAACTCAGATCTTTTCATATTGATAAAACCATTATGTTGTTATTTTACAAATCATGTGTGTAAATCTGTTTTACTTTTTTAGTGTACAATGTTGGTACGGCACCCTCTCTCTCAAAAACAAAAACAAACTTGGCAAAATTGTAAACGTAAGCAGCAAGATCATTGGAACTCCTTTAGACCTCTATTAATTACTTTTATGAATCTCGTGTACTAAATTTAGCATCCAAAATTATTAACGATTTAAACTCATGTTCTTCATTCTGAATATATCCTTCTTCCTTCCGCCGCAGATATCAATTACCCAAACTTAAATCAAAGAGAGCCCGCACATCCCTATATACCAACTAGCATTTTCCTTTTAAATAAGTAGCCTCCACCTTTAGTCTCTTGTATATTGTTACATTTTGTACCACTGTTTTTATCTGTTACAAGTATCTAATTTAAAAACTCAGTTTATGTCTTAAGTCGTTATACATGTCCGTTTAAATATACAGTATTCTTTTAAAGTATTTTTAAATTTTATTTTTGAAATTTTAGTGCTAGTTTCTTACATTGCACCTTAAGATATTTAATATTTAATATTTAATGTTATATATGTATTATGTCTTCATGTTGTAATATGTTATGTATGTATGTTTATGGAGCCTGTGTACGTGCAAGACAAATTCCCTCCTCGGGCAATAAAGTATTGTCATTGTCATTGTCATTGTCATGTACAGAGGAGGGATAGTGAGTATATTGGTAGTCGTAATGCTAAGGTTGGAACTGCCAGGCAGAAGGCCTAGAGGAACACCAAAGAGGAGATTTATGGATGTGGTGAAGGAGGACATGAAGGCAGTTGGTGTAAGAGAAGAAAACGCAGAGGACAGGGTGAGATGGAGGCAGATGATTCGCTGTGGCGACCCCTGTAGGGAACAGCCGAAAGGGAAAAAAAAAAGGAAAACTTCATTGTTAAAAGTATTAATTAATATGTCGATATCTTGACGTGTAAGTGATGTGTATCAGGTTTCAGTCTAGAAATGAGGCATCCACTGGGGCAGGGGAAAGTTCATGATGTTTTAGTCACTATGTGGTACACAAAACACTATTCAAGAAAAAGGAAGTTATTACTTGGTGTTGACCTCATTGTGAAACTTGCATTCGCGAAGAAAAATGGCGACAAAACTCAATCAAGTGAAATCCTATACAAGTTTCTTACAGACTGCAACATGACGTGAATGGGAAGGCTTTGTCTTTGTATGAGCTCCTGTTTCCTCATAAGTCATATCAGTACTGCAGCAGTTTCATAGCTAGAGTTATGGTGTTATCTGAAATGAATAAGTAGCAGGCCCTATCCTCGGATGACCTATGACACATTTTTTTTTTTTTTCTGTATCACCTGCAGTGAAGACCATCTTTAACCCCGCCCCTGCTGTTTCAGATCTTCATGCTGACTTCTACAAAGAATCAGATATTTTCTGCTGCAATGAGTCTGAGGTGAAAGCACACACACACACACACACACACACACACACACACACACACACACACACACACACACACACAAAACAGAAAGCTTAGTTCAAAGAAGTTGGCTTACCCTTCCCAGAATTCATTTATTTTGTTTTGAAAGCGTGCTACCTGCTCGCTCTCTGCAACCTGAAATTGCAAGTGTTCCATTTGAAAGCAACTGTACTTTTAAAAGTTCTCAGCTGTGTGTGTGATGCGGCAGTGGCATACTGATTATCTCATCTGCCTCACAGTATGAAGGACCTGGATTAGAGTCCTGGGCTCAGGCGTTCCCATGTGAGGTTTGCATGTTCTCCTGGTGCAAGCTTGGGGTTCCTCCTACACTTCAAAGACATGCACGTGGAGCTGATTGGCTCTCCCAAATTGCCCTGTATTGTGAGTGTGAATTGTTGTATGTGTGTTGCCCTGCAATGTTCTGCATCCCGGTGACCCTCATAGGATTAAGCAGTTTTGTGCAAATGATTGAGTGAGGAGCAGTGAGATAAGCTGAAAGAAAACAGGATGGATTGGTTGGGTTGGAAAAAAATAATTTTGACAGAATTTTGTATCTTCAATTTCATGTGCGATTTTAGGCTCTGTGGCCTGGGGCAGATGTGTTCAACCCTATTCTTAGAGGTTCTCTGCTGGTGTGGGTGCAGATTTTCATAACAGCTAAGCAGGAGAAACACCTGAGAGTTTGTTGAAAGATATAGTAAGTTGATTAACAATTGGAAGGTGTGACTAATTCTAAGAATTTTGGGGGGGATGCTGCGCGTAGCTGAGGTGACCCTGGGTGAACCAGTACACCCAGAAAAGGTGGCCAGACCATCGGAAGGAACAGACAGACAGACAGACAGACAGCCCGACCAACAGACAAACAGACAGGCAGGCAGGCAGGCAGGCAGGCAGGCAGACAGACAGATAGACAGACGGACAGGCAGGCAAACAGGCAGGCAGACAGACAGACAGACAGACAGACTGATAGATAGATAGATAGATAGACAGACAGACAGACAGACAGGTAATGAATTTTTGTTTGAACCACAAGAGTTCTGATTGTTTTCTATGTATGTAATTATAAGAAACCGGAAATTTCTAAAGATGCAGAAAATGTCCCGATAGTGGAACGTTTGAATACATTGGGGGCAATTGTGCTAGTCACAGTGAATCATTTGCTATTTTTCAAATAAAGACGTCATTAGAACGTGTTAGAACTTGTAAGAAGGATTCTGACAAATCAAGCTTGAGAATGTAACGTAAACCTAAAAATTTAATAATTACTTTCACTATGACTAAAGTAAATAAAGTGCATGCAACAAGTAGAAGCTGATATGGCCTTCAATTAACAAATTACTTTTCAAGTTTTAAACCGTGTTTCAAACCGGATGAGAAAAGGTAAGTATAAACACCAGGCAATGGTACCAGGTCATGACCTGTACAGTGATAAGACAACATCATGCTGAGCAGTTATTGTCTTGTTGTCTGAGTGAGAAATACTTGGTGGTGGTGGGGGAGGGGTCATTTTTCTCCAACTTACGGTAACTGGTGTATATGGAGACACCCACTCTCACACCCTGGCTGGATGAGCTGACAGATGAGGGCATGGATTGATGGGAAACAGTTAAAGAAAAAAAAAAACACACTAAGGGAGACAGATGCATGGCTGGTGACTCACATTGTCTTGGGGCGAAAGAGTTACGGCTGCGACCTGGAGTGCTCCATAAGACGAACTTTGATGTGGCCGAGAGGCTGAAGAAGGGAAATATGTACAGGTGGGACATGAAAGTGAGAGCTTGGTGTACACATCAGCCTCAGTCTCAGCCTTCTTGCTTTTAGTCATGCTTTCATCCCATGCCTTTAGTTGGGGTAGTGAAAGAAAAAATAATTGAGAACACACCAAAGCAGATAGAGCAGCCTAGGAAGATGAGTAATGTGCATACTGCTCTGTTCTGGCAGGCAGCCACGGACGAGTAACGGTAGCAAACAAATATACATACAACAATTATAATAGTCTTACTTTCTGCGTCCGTTTAATCTTCATTCACTTAAGGGATGCACTGGAGAAATCAGCCGCATAACAAAGAAATGCTTAACATTAATCACTTTAAACGAGAAAAAAAATTCAGATGTGCCATAAGGGACTTTACCCATATCTTGGCAGGGCCGTACAATGATGGTCTCTTTACACACACACACACACACACACACACACACACGCTCCAACCAGTGTACCGTATGTGTTGCAGCCTCCAAAATCTTTCATGTTTTTCTGTTTCTAAGTTTTATAAAGTAGAAAAAAAATTCAAATAACTCTCCTTTTGACCAACGTTTAGTTTGAACAACAACAATAAACAGTGGTAGCATGACTTACGTATGTCTTTTATAACGAATTTTCCATGATCCGAGCTTCGATCCCACCAAAAATCTGCCCCATCCAACGAGCAAAATTTCTATTTACGAGCTCTGCTGGGGAAATGTTTTTTTTCCTGGGCCGATTAGCCTCGTATCCTTCCGCGTGCATTCCTGCACGCTCCGAGAACACCTAGTGCAGTGCTTCTCAATTATTTTCTGAATTAAAAAAATAATAATTCATGCCCGCTCTGTGCTCTCGACTATACCTAGTGTTTGCTGCACTTCATATCGTTTGCGCAGTGCTTTTTCCCTACACCATAGGGAACACAGTGACAGCACCACTGCCATCTACTGTAGAGGATGAGCAATTACACTTAATTCTAATACAGTATAGCAAAAAAGCATGTTCCCCAGGGTCATACATGCTCCCCCTGGCATCACCCCACATCCCACTATTTTAGAAGCACTGGCCCTGTGGGAGCTCACCATGAGCCTTTCCTTAGTGGCATTTGTGGTGTGCACATGCACAAAATTCTCCTCCTCCTCCTTCTCTGTTACGCACCACCTCATGCCTGCCCACATGACATCTTCGCACCCATGTGACATCTTTGCCGCAGTCGATGATTGGAAGGGTTAGTTGACTTATTGTTTATTCTCGTTTTATTATTATTTATTATTAATTATTATTCATGTTAATGTACATGTATTATTATTAATCTGAAATATTTATTGATTTTACATGTTTATCTTTAATATATTAGATCAAATATACATGCTTGTGTCAGGTTATATGAGTTCAGGAGGGGGATGGAATAGATTGGTTTTCTAATATTTCCTATGAGAATGTTTGTTTTGTCTGACAAACACTTTGACTTACAAGCTTGCCCTCGGAACAGATTCCTTTCATAAGTCAAGGTACCGCTGTACTTGGATATCTGAAATAATGTTCTTATTTAGACCACTTTTGAACCTTGTCTTGGCTGTTTTCCTGCAAAGTTTATAAGCTATATTAAGAAACACAACACAAATTTCAGTTAAACTGATTAAAAGGTATCTAAAACTTTGCTAACTACCTAAGACTGCCTTATCACTTTGTGGCAAGATAAGACTGTTGTGCTTTTAGACCCGGGCCTACCGGCTCATCCGGGTTGGCGCTTATCCCAGTTCAAGCGTGGAGCGACTGAGGAGTTCAAATTCTCTTGAATTGAACTTTAGTCCATTACAGGTTACCTTTCTCAGCACTTTGTTACTGATGTCCATTTATACTGCAGGATGGATAGAAGCACACTTATGGTTGAGACATTGCACAAGGTGCTTAGCACAGTGGAGGTCTAGCAGGGATTTGAACCCATGACCCCTCGATCATGAAAGAGGATTATATCATCATAACCACCACATAAATGCTGATAAAAATGCAGGTCTAAATAGTCTTTACTGAAGAACAAGTAAACAGACAAACAAAAAGTCCAGAATCATAATCACAAAGTGGCAGAGTTCAAACAATCAGGCAGACAGATAATCAGAGACAAAGCAGTGATCAAACAAGAGAAGACAGAAAATGCTGCCGGTAAAATTGGTGCTCAGCCAAACATACTAAGCGGTAAACCTTACCTATTCAACCTCTCCTTATGATGTCTAGCTTTTCTGGAAAAGTCTACCTTGAAAATGGATTTTTAAGAATGCCCGACACCAAGTTAATCTTTTCTCCTCTGTCAGCTACTGTGGGCGTAAAAAATCCTAACTTAAATGTATAATGTGCAGGTTGCTACAGACTATTCAGCTAGCTTTGCTCTGACCAACCAATCAGAGGACAGAAAAATGCTGATGCCATTGTAGGCGCTTCTGAAATCTGATTGGTAAAAGAAACAGCCCCATTGCTAATATAGTTTAAGTGACATCGACTGAGATTAAAAGTTATTGGAATCCAGATATACGTACTGAAAACAGTGCAGGCAAGAGACGCTCCAAATAAGGTTATTGATCTGAACATCAGCGGTTCAAGCCCCGCTATCACCAGCTTGGCCCTTAACCCTGAATTGTTCAGTTGTATTAAAAAAATGATACCGTATTCAACGTGATAAGCACCCAGGGCGCTTTAAAAATTGGAGAGGGTGGGCGCTTATTAAAATATTTCCAGCGGAGTGGAACGATAACTGCTTATTACCATCGAGGTGGAAAACATGAATAATAACAGAACAATAAAAGAGTTTTACTGGTATTTGTGTTGTTTATTTTGTGGTATCAACCAAACTACTTACATGAAAGATAAAAATAAACAGAAAACAGCATAAATTAAAAAAAAGACCCCTTACTTTTCCCTTCCGATGCTGTTCCTTTAAATATTTTCCCGGAACTAAAATTGAACCACTCAACACAAACATAAACAAAAGCACATGACCAGGAACGTGTTTAAATTTATGAAGTTAGTGAGCAGGAGAATCGGGTGAAAAATGCTTGTCATCACTTTCTGATTGGTCAATATTTGGCTCATCGCTTCATTCATTCAGAGCATCCCATAGTTTTGCTGTAGCAGTTTCTAATGGTTCATCGGTTGTTGGACATTTACCAAGAGAACACAGCAAAATATTTTCCTGTTTTGTTAAAGCACGGCGGAACAATCAAATGTGTTCTTACTGATGAACATTATAGACATTCCCCAGTGGCAGGGGGTCTAAAAATACCATGTAAGCCTCATTTTACTGTTACAGAGACTGATCAAATAAAATTATGAAGTCGGATATATGATTTTGCTCCCAGTACACATGGGCGGTTATTAGATGTAAGATTGAAAGAAAAAAAAAAAAAAAAATTTAAGGGGGGGTTGGAGCAGGGCGCTTATTACGTCGAATGCGGTAATTGTAATATAGCATCTGCCAAATGCTGTAAATGTAAAATGTTAGTGTTTAGGCAATCAGAGAAGGCTTTGCTGGCCCTGCCCAACCCCCACGGACAATTGGTAATGAGAAGCAGGAAAGATACTTGCACTGAGCATGTACAAACAGAATCTTTGTATATTGCAGGTAATTAGTGGGATGGGATTCAGGTGTGCAGACCATGTGTCAAAGTCATTTGATGGGAGTGTCAATAGTCAGGTGTCTGAGAGTGTGCTGTGAGGAAGATGTGATACTGTCTTTATTCAGACAGTAAGTATCATGATTTAATTAATTTTGGGAAGGTTCAGCATGAGTCAAAAGCTCTGACACACCTTTCAATTCAATCAGAACGAGATTCTGACTGACAGGGTACATGCCATAGTGAAATGCACATCCGCCTCATATATTTTATTTCTAATCAGATTCCAGCTGTCAACATGCTTCCTGCGCAATTAGATCATCAAACAAAACACAGAAGAGCGTTTATACACTCTGTCCTGATTACATTTAAAAATAAATCACCCAACAAAAAGATATTAATAACAAGAAATGTAACCGACAGAAAAAGTAGAACTGATTTAATCACTGGTTATTTCCCCAACCAACATTAGCATGAACTGAGATATGTTGAGTGAAAAAATGGCGATGAGGCTCGCGTTTATATCCCGAGAGTGGCTTTTATCTGAGCCGATGAGACAGAGACTGATGTCTATGATGCTGAAAATCAAATTCAAACCTCATTTCCCACTTTAAACCGATAATTCTTTAATTTTACAGTAATGTTGTTTTACCATAAGTAGATCATGTTATAAATGTAGGGGTATGTTGGACAAGTCCAATAGAATGAAATCTCGAAATACCATTTTCTCCTGTTTAAATGCTAAATGTCAAGTACTTGACCACTGCTTGACACCTATGGATATAGATTAGAGTGTAGGAAGTATAGGAAGTATAGAATATGTACCTGTATAGGAAGAAATGTAAAACCCCCAGTGTAGCTAACTGGGTTATCAAAGGCAGGCCATGTCTCTCACTGTCTATGGTGAGAGGCATATAAAAGAACCATCGCTGACTTTCGTAAAGAGTAGGCTGCAAAGTCGTCAGCGTGTTTCTGTCCCTTGCTAAAAAGGGTTGTGACAGGAAGGGCATCCGACGTAAAAACCTCTGCCAAATCAAACGTGCGAATCAGATGATTCGCTGTGGCGACTCCCAAGAAAGGGAAAAAGCCGAAAGGAAGACAGACATAGGAAGAAATGTAAAAAAAAAAAAAAAATCCTGTGCCTAATATGATGTTTGCTTAAGATCAGTTCAAAGATTTTCCCACATTCATTCTGGCTGATGCATCACTGTTTTTGCCCCCAGGCTGAGCTGTTAATGGGGGCTTCTGTAGCGTCAGTGGATGACGCAGGACATGCAGGTCTGGAGCTGCTGAATCGAGGTTGTGCTGCAGTCATCATCACTATGGGTCCACAAGGCTGTGTGGTGCTACAGGCCTCGAACCCTAATCCCAAACATATCCCTACAACCAAGGTCACCACTGTGGATACTACAGTAAGAGTCAACTTCGTTATATACATACACTCAGTTATAGTGCAGCTTGGTTATTATCATAGGCTTATGCAAGGTTCAGTAAAGGCACTGACTACTCAAAAAGCAGAAATCTTAATGTGCAGCAACATCATGCAATCTGGGTGGAAAATAAATGTTGCACACTCCACTTTGGGTTGTCATGCCCAGTCATGGACGGTCATGCCGAATGAGATCAGATAACATGACAATGTTGAGACATATGCTCTAATAAGTCATCGATTACGGCAACTGCAATGCTTGTTGAACACGTTGGCTTCATCAAAAGTGAAAAATAACTTTGTGAGTGACTGTTGAGTGTATACTCATTGGTATGTGCTCATAAACAAACTTACATTAAACATGTAATCATCCAAAATATTATCGAAATGAATTCTGATTTCGGTGGAAAGCATAATTTAAAATATCTTAATTTTTCATGTAGTTTTCTGGTTTTTCCTTCAATATCAATCTATAAAGAGACTGACTATTTTCACAATGTGATTCGGTGGCTTTGGCGTCATAACAGCTCACATTTCCTCTTCCTACAGTTTATTACTGATTACAAACCGAATTAATAGTGTGAAATAATAGTTATAGAATAACAGTAAGCGGTATCACTCTCCAGCTAATGCAAATCTGAATTTGCCTTTGGCAGCATAGACAATGATAGATTTGATTTGAATTGATGATGGGAAGTACCATGCCAAGAAACTACTCTAGGAGTAAAGAAAAGCCCTTTTGATATAATTTATGAGCTCAAAGGCCTGTTTACTTGACATCATGATTACTTTGTCTTAAAACATTAGTGTGGTATAATTCATGGTGTCAGTATTTACCTGAAATATTTTAATCCCTGAAGCTATGATGTAAACTGGGTTATCAAAGACCGGCCGTGTCACTCAGTGTCTCTGGTGAGAAGTTCGTGTAAAAGAACCGTTGCGTTGAGAAAAGTGTTTATTACTTCATGAAGCTGTGTTAAATTGTAAAAAGTCACATGAATGTGTACTGGCACTTATGTAGAGTTGTACATGGCCATCTCTGATTTGTAGAAATAGTAGGGGAGAAAAAAAAAAAACAGGATTTAGTCCAGCTCTGTTATCAGTGAACACAAAAACTCATTTTCATTTATTTGACTCTTTCATGCCCAACAGGACCATATGGTCCTCTTTCAAAAAATGCTAATAACTATTAGACGCATTGTACTCAGTGCTGCTGCCTTTTAGAACGTGTTCTATACTTGTTGTGGCGTCACCTGATGCAACAAAGCTTGGTCCCACGTGCCTCAGTCAGCTGTGAGATGACCTTGAGTGCACAGGATTGTGTTGTTTACAAATTTGTGAGTATTATTATTATGTTATTATTATTATTATTATTATTAGCGGTATTATAATTTTATTGAAAGAAATGTGTTTCCTTAGGCCTTATTGATTAGGAAAAACTATCATTTTTTTTTTTTAACTGCAAAAAATAATTCATTCATTTTCACACTAGGGGCAATTTGGAAAAGCCAATTAATGTAATGGGGAGTGGTTAGCAGGTCCACCTTACAGGAAGAAGGTCCTGGCTTCAATTCCCGGGCTTGGGGATCTCTGCGTGAAGATTACATGTTCTCTCTATGCTTGTATAGGTTTTCTCCAGGTGTTCTGGTTTCCTTCCTCAGTAGAAAGACATGCACATTAAGCTAACTGACTGTTAAAAATCGTCTCTACATGTGAGTGTGAATGGTTGTGTGTGACCTTGCAATGGTCTTGGCCAGCAGTTCGGAGAGTACCTTGCTTTCACCTCGTGTTGGCAGAGATAGGTTCCAGCCTAATAGGCTGGTGACACTAGTAGGAGTAAACGGTTCAGCAATTGAGAGCGTAAGTGAGCAGTTAGCCTAATAAAAAAAACCTACACCAGCATGTGTTGCTCGAGTAAACTCATCTCATTGTTCAATTCCGTAGCTTTACTGACATGACATGGTCATTTGACATACTTTCTGTGTGGCTGCCCCTGAAGAAGGAGGGCTAGGGAAATTTTAGAGGAATTATAGAGATTTTTTCAAGCACCAATCTTTGAGGTGGCAGCATTTTTTTGTTGACCATGTCTCCAAAGTTGCAATTGGATCCCACTTCAGTGGCAATAAAGCTTTTTCTTGGAGGTTTTGAGACACAACTGGAACTGAAACCAAATTAGAGCCCTGTGGCAAGAAATATTCAGGGTGGGTTTGTCATAAAAATGAAGGTGGTTATACAGATTACAAGTCAATCCAAACTCTTCGGTATGCTGGGAGATCTGTGATGTGGGAGTCATGTGTAGAAGACGTGAAATCATCAACTTTATGAAGCACGAGGAAACGTGACTACAGTATCTCCATCAAGAACTTATAAGTGAACCATGGACTGTGGATCTTCTAGCAGGACAGCGATCCAAAACACATGCCCAAGTACTATAGAATCAAACAATCACCAGAGAAGCAGCTTTTGACATGACCCATCACAATCCTTTGTTCATAATTTATTGTAAACCTGTGGGGTGAACCGATGAGGATGTGAAGAATTTCCTTATGAAGTATTACAAGAAAAGATCAGAGGCTGGAAGGAAATTAATAATTGTGCACGGGCCAAAAATTGTGATACACAGTTCCGTTAAAAATCTAGATTGTTTTATTGCATTTGATCAATTGTATTAGAATTAATTTTATTCAGTTCGGTTGCCTTCATATTTGGGCTACATGGTGGCATAGTGGTTAGCACATCCGCCTCACAGCAAGAAGGCCTGGGTTCTAGTCCCCGGCTCGGGCATTTCTGTATGGAGTTTGCATGTTCTCCCTGTGTTTGTGTGGGTTTCCTCTGGGTAATCTGGCTTCCTTCCAGATGCCAAATTCATGCACAGTAGGCTAGTTGGCTGGTCCAAATCCCCCCTAGGTGTGACTGTTGGCCCTGCAGTGGCCTGGTGAGTTGTCCAAGGGTGTATCTGGCCTTCATCCAGAGTTGGCTAAGATGGGGCCACCACAAAACTTTCACAATGTATCAAACTAGGTATTTGTATAGCGCAGCCGAATACCGGAAGAGACCCAGGACATGGCTTTTGCAGCACATGCGGAATAGCTCGGATACATTTGTTGATTCCGGCCGATAAGCATATTCGCATAACTTTACAGTGGTGAAATAGTCAAAATTTTCAAATGTAGCATTAACCACAATTTGCTGAGGCTGTGAAAATATTTTTAAAAAGTTGTCACATAATACCTTTTCAATAAATAGAAATAAGCAAAATTATTTCAAGAAATAGGCAGTGGAGGCTTGATGGTAAAAGGTGCTAGATCACTGATCCTAAGGTTGGGGGTTCGAGTCCCACTCTCCACGGGTTGTCACTGTCACTGTCACTGAGTGCAGCTAACTGGGTTATCAAAGCCATGTCTCTCATGGTCTACGGTGAGAGTCTGTAAAAGAACCATTGCTGACTTTCAACAAGAGTAGGCTACAGAGCCGTCAGCGTGATTCTGCCCTGTGAAGGCTTGGGAGCTGTCCAGGGTGCACTCTGCCATCGACCGGCATTGACTGGGGTGGGTGCCAGCCTTCCCGCAACCCCAATTAGGATTAAGTGGTTACAGAAAATGAATGAATGAATGAATAAATAGAATCAAGAATTCGGGTAAAAATGCCCCCAGTGCAGCTGGGCTATCAAAGGCCGGCCATGTCTCTCACTGTCTATGGTGAGAGGTTCATGTAAAAGAACCATTGCTGACTTTCGTCAAGAGTAGGCTGCATAGCCGTCAGCGTTTTTCTGCCCCCTGTTAATAAGGGTTGTGTCAGGAAGGGCATCTGACGTAAAAACCTATGCCAAATCAAATATGCGAATCATTAATATGACTTCCATGAAGATGGAGGCGGATGATTCACTGTGGCAACCCCTGAAGGGAACAGCCGAATGGAAAAGAAGAGGAGAATTCGGTAAAAATGGGCATTAGATGCTAATCTCACCTTGTTGCCTCAGGATGCACAATACTTTTGAGTGAGTATCTGAGTGGTTGTCAAACTGCTATGTCCATTTTGGTCTAGTTTAGATGAAGTTTACTAAATACAGTGGTACCTCACCTTACGATAGTCCCAGCAAACGAAAAATCCAGGTTACGAAAAACATTTTCCAAAATTTTTTTTCTCTGTATACGAAACAAGTTCTCCTGATGAAACGTGCCATTCAAACATTCAAATGTGCCATTCAAACATTGAAATGTACCATTCAAACATTAAAACAATGCACAAGCTGCTCTCCCATCAATGACATGCAAACATCCCGCCCCGCTGGCCACCCATTGGCTAGGAGGGATGACACAGCTACCTCCCATTGCCTATCTTCCAACATCCCGCCCGGCTGGCCTCCCACTGGCTAGGAGGGATGACGCAGCTCCCTCTTATTGGCTATCTCCCAACATCTTGCCCTGCTGGCCTCTCATTGGCTAGGAGGGATGACGCAGCTCCCTCCCATTGGTTATTATGGAGCTGCATCTCCCATAATTATTTTCATGTAAAGGACAGAGTTACTGTTGTTTCATGAGTTTTTTGAGTCATTGCAACTTTTTTGACTCAGGCTTTTAACTCTCCATAAACATTTGTAAGATTGTAATTCTGCAAAGAAAACATGGTCAACACATGCATGCACACACACACACACACACACACACACACGCGCGCGCGCGCGCATGTGATTTCCGGTGCGAGTGAGAAGAAACGGGCTTGAGTGATATCGCAAAGGAATACGGCCAAACTTGTCTACCATCGGTATGATATTGAAGCAGAAGTAGGCCTTAAAAGGTATACTTTTATAATTTTTAAAGGGTTTAGGGGGTAGTATTGAGGGCATTGGAGCAAATCATGCATGTTGCATGTAAAATGCGGTTCAATTTATGAAAAATCCAGCTTAAGAAAAAGGCTCTGGAACGGATGAATTTCGTAAGGTGAGCTACCACTGTACTCGCGCACCCCCCCCCCCCACACACACACACACACACAGAGACACAAACAGACGATTTGTTGTATCTTAGCCTTACCCTGGGTGTCAGTAATTCCAGAGTTAACTGAATATACTCATTAATCAGTCTGAACTTCGCTCAGCCGTATAACCATTCAAACACCCATCCCTCTCTGTGTTTGACTCACCTCTCAACACTTAGTGGTTTGCACACAATTACAGCTTTGCTCCTGTACATGTTTATTACTCATAAATCCTGACTTGTTTAACTCTCTTGGATTCCCTGATCCCTCTTCCAGTAAGTCCCCCCCCCCAGCTCTTAAAAAAAAGAGTGGGTGAATTCCAGATTTTATCTGAACGACCAAACAAGACAGAAGCATGTTTCTATCTGTTTATTGTCTAAGACTTTATGAGAGAGATTTTTTTTTTTGTTGACCAAATCTGGGGGATGTCTGCTTTCCCTCCTCTATGTTGATTTTATTGGGGTTTTTTTTTTGTAGTTGTTGTTGTTTTTCCCCCCAGCAATATAGCTGGAGCCTTCATCAGCTTTCAGTTATTGTGTTTCTCTTATGTGTTCTGTGTAGGATGTTGTTAAAAAAAAAAAAAAAAAAAAAAAAAAGCAATCGCTTCTCAATGTGTTGAGTCATGATCCATTACTCCATTCTCTATGCCCTATCTATCATCTAGCACTTTCTGCCACGTCAGTAAAGAATGCTACGTGTTCAAATCCCAGAATCCCATACTTCGGTGCTGATCTCATCCTTGGTGTTGTTGGTATGGCTTGGACAGCAACGTGGACCCAATGTGTGACTCAGGTTGTGGTGAACTGTAGCACAGCTATTTCTCATCATGCATCCTGAAATATTAGCTGTTCACATCACACTAGATTAATCACCGATCTGCTATTCTTTGCTAACAGTCATGGAATCCGTCTGCTGGACACTGTGCAGTCTCAAGTTAAAAGCATCAGCTGTTTCTCACTTACTTGACAGCCAAGCTCCCACTGTGCAATCCAAAGCCTTGTGGCATGGCACTAGATGAGAAAAGTAGAACGTGTGAAAGCCCACGCATCTTTTTACATACAGTGAAAAGTTCAGCGGCCTGTAGAGCGCATCAAGTATTCTGAACTACATCCAGGATGCTGTTTTATTGTATTACCATGAGAACAGGCATTACAGACACCTTTTATGTCGTGCTTGGCTCCGAACGCTTAATTTTATTTTCAAGCATGTAGTCTCGGAATAAAAGGCCTTCCTCTAAAAGCTTCCAAAAGGGCTTCTACTTGGAACCTTCTCTGAAAGGAGAACCCACTGTTAGTAAGGGGGGGGTCTACAAAGAGTTTATCAAAGACACAGACAGCTGCAATTATTGGGGTCTTGCATCACCCTGTCTGGGTTTATTTTATAATAACAACCGACTAGTTGTACATTGTCCTACTTATTACACATCTACATACTTAAGAAATCAATAATTTTACAATGTGATGTAGTGGTAAGCATTTCCACCTCATAGAAAGAAGGTCGAAGGTGTCCTGATGGTATAGGGTGCTAGATCGGTGATCCTAAGGTTGGGGGTTCGAGTCCCACTCTCCACAAGGTTGTCACAATGACAGAGGTTCATGTAAAAGAACCATTGCTGACCTTTGTAAAAGAGTATCTGCATAGCGGTCAGCGTGTTTCTGCAACCTTGGTACAAGGGTTATGTCAGGAAGGGCATCCGACGTAACAAACCTATGCCAAATCAAACAT
Source organism: Plotosus lineatus (assembly GCA_024760905.1). NCBI lineage: Eukaryota > Metazoa > Chordata > Actinopteri > Siluriformes > Plotosidae > Plotosus > Plotosus lineatus. The sequence continues at coordinate 62,939,573 of CM045732.1, forward strand.
GCAAATGCAAATGCAAATCAGATGATTTGCTGTAATGACCCCTGAAAAAATGGAAAAGCCAAAACAAGAAGAAAGAAGGTCGAAGGTCAGGCGGCATCATGGTTAGCACTCCCAAGAAGGCCTTGGGTTCGAGTCCCGGGCTTGGCGACGGCATTTCTGTGTGGAGTTTGCATGGTCTGTTTGTTTGTGCATGGGTTTCCTTTGTATACTCCGATTTCCTTCCACATTCTAAAAAAAATTCACATTAGACGAATCGGCTGTTCTGAATCACCCCAGTTGTGAGTGTAAATGGTTTCTGTGTGGAATTTGCATGGTCTCCCTATGCTTGTCTGGGTTTCCCCTGGGAGTGCCGGTTTCTTCCCCGAGTCCAAATGCACATCAGGGTAACTTTCTCTCCCAAATTGCCGCTTCGTGTGAATGTGAACGGTTGTGTGTCGGTGCCGCCCGTGGAATGGTTTGGTGATCTGCCCAGTGTGTACCCCACTTTTGCCTGGAATCAGCTGGAATGGGCTGCAGCCTCCCTGTGACTTTAAAAGATAAAAGATTTTGGAGAATGGGTGGTGAAAAAAAACAAAACAATTTTTTCTTGCTTCTATCAATGCTGCATTCACTGCATCTTTTGTGTTACATTTTTTCCAATGTGTCTGATCGCACAAACCACATCCAACATGTTGTTTTAACATCCTCACTACAAACGGATCAGGTCGCATCAAACACTTCCCACATTCTCTTCTCACTAGATCCGTCAGTGCATCCGTCTTTATAAATACTGCGCTGTGTGTATTGTACAACTTTTTTACTGTCTGCATTTACAGTGGTACCTCACTTTACGAAATTAATCCGTTCCAGCGCCTTATTCGTAACCTGCATTTTTCGTAAGTAATGTAAATTTCGTAATGTAAAATGCTTGATTCGTTCCAAGGCTCCCAAGACTACCCCATAAACCCTTTAAAAATTATAAAAGTACACCAATTTTGTAGGCAATATGTGTTAAAAGTAAAAGAAAATTATTTACCTTTTTTTAAATCTCTCGAACCACCCATGCAACGCTTGAAACGCTAAAGTCCAGGGGTTGCTGGTCCGAAGAACCCTCACCCCCACCCTCCAATATCATCCTGATTATAGAGGGGTTTCGGCCATACTCCTTTGCGATTTCATTCAACCGAATCCCACTTTCATATATTTTTTTTATCACCTCCTGTTTTACTTTTATTGATAATGGAGCTCTCGTCTTCTTTTCAGTCTCACCTGGAATCACTTTCTTGGGGCTCATGATTAATAACGGAAAAACACACTCAAAAAACTCACGAACCAACAGTACAACTCTCCTTCACACGTGTGTCGAACAATGGGTCGAAGGCACATGAAAAGCATTATGGGTACAGTACTGTATTATGGAGATGCAGCTCCCTCCTAGCCAATGGGAGGCCAGCGGGGCAGGGTGTTGGGAGACAACCAATGGGAAAGCAACTCGTGCATTGTTTGAATATTTGAATGGCGTGTTTGAATTTTTAAGATGGCGCTTTCGTAACGTGAACTTGTTTCGTTTAGGAAAATGCGTTTCGTAAACTGAATTTTTCGTTTAGTGAGACTTTCGTAAAGTGAGGTACCACTGCATATACAAAGGATAGTAAGGCTTTTACTATGTCAGTCCCTACTAAGTCTTTGGTATAACGGCATTTCTCATACTTCCCATTCCCACTACATCACTGCCGTCATTATGACCGCCTTGTTAAGTTCTTACTGCTTCCTGACTCAACCAGGTCGACGTTATGGTTTTTTTTTTTTAACATGTTCAAAATTTGGCCACATCTTTATCAGTTTAAACTACATTCTTGCTCCATTGCACAAGTTCTTACTGCATCCACCCAGTTTTCTGAAGCTGTACTGGGAACTTGGCTGAGTATGACAGAGGTTTAGGATTTTACTTTTCACAAAAGTTATTGCTTGTATTATCATTTGTAATATTGTAATGTGTTAAACTGAAAAGAAATATCAACCAGAAGTATTTTCCCTAGCAGCTTTCGTTTCGATTGTGTCAGATTGTTTTTCCATTGCTCCGATGTAGATTATTAACTTTTCCGAGTAGGTGAGCTTGATTGATATGTACAAGGTGCCACTAAGTCCAGGGGAAAAAAAAGTTTTTTTTTGATCTGTATCCATGCTACAGACTATTTCAACATTTCTTCCTTCAACTCAAATTAAACCCAGACCTGCATTCATCATTCTAACAGTCTGTGGGTGTGAGAAAAAAAAAATCATCTCATGTGTATAAACGTCTGCAGACTAAACGTGCCTCTCCTATCCATTGTACACACACACACACACACACACACACACACACACACACACACACACACACACACACACACACACACACACACACACACACACACACACACAGCTGGACAGTGGGTGGGCTAACATAGACAGCACAGCTCAAAGTGGGTCCAGACAGTCCAAATCAGAAAGGTCTGAGCTCAATGAGGGGGGACAGAAGAAGGACCCACCACAAAGTTCCCGAGTCGCAGTTTACTGGAAAAAATAAAAAATAAAAAACACTCACCTCCTGCTGATGTGGAGAGAGTGATGTCATCATATAGACAGACGGATGTGGCACACAGACCACCACTGGTCTTTGGACAGCACAGAATTGCCCAGCAATGTGCCACAGCAATACACCCAAAGTACATGGAGAGGATTTCCCCAGTGATTATATATCTCTCTGCAAATATGTCCTTTTTGAAAACCAGACAACTCTTTTGTTCCATGTGTTTGCGGTGTAGCTAGTTGCTACAAACATTCATTCATTCATTTTCTCAACCGCGTACTGTAATCCTATTTAGAGTCGCACGGAGGCTGGAACCCATCTCAGCTGACTCTGGGCAAGGGCAAGGTACATCCTGGACAGCTCGCCAGGCCATCGCGGGACAGAAACACGTTGACGGCTATGCAACTACTCTTGTTGAACCTCAGCAATGGTTCTTTTACAGCCTCTCACCATAGACAGTGATAGACGTGGCCTGCCTTTGATAACCCAGTTAGCTGCACTGGGGGGAACAATGACAATCCGTTGATAGTGGGGGCTCGAACCCACGACTTTGGGATCAGTAATCCTTGCGACAAACAGTTTGGACAACATCTGCCAACAGTGCGCAAATCTTTATCAGACCTGCCGATTTAAAAAAGTGATACTTTTAACTTTTTAAAACATTATATGCATTACATTTACATATCAAGTTCGTAGTATGTAACTAAATAATTAATAAATTAAATCACTGGGCAGCACAGTGGTGGAGTGGTTAGCATGTCCCACCTCACAGCAAAAAAGTCCTGGGTTTGCGTCCTGGACTCGGGTGTTTCAGTGTGGAGTTTGCAGGTTTTCTCTGTGGTTGCATGAGTTTCCTCTGGGTGCTCCATTTTTTTTTCCACCCACAATATAAGCACATGTACATAAGGCGAATTGGCTGTTCTAAATTGCCCCAAGGTGTGATAATGAGTGTGAATGGCTGAGTGTGTTTGATCTACTATGGTCTACTGAGCTGTTCAGGGTGTACTTGCCTTTGCCATCCTCCCCACAACTTTAGTCGGATTAAAGGATTGGCAAATGAGTGAGTTTGTAAATAAATAAAGGAATGAGTAAGTAGTGCATGGCAGAGAGAAGGCAATGTTACCAGGAGAGATTGGAATGGCTGTGGTGAATCCTTAAGCCTATTCTGGCAACGGTTTGAAAGAGGGCAAGATTCACCTTTAATGGAATGCTAATCCTTTGTTTTTTAGCCTAAATCAGTATTCGTATAATTGGTACAGGTAGCATGGTGGCACAGTAGTTAGCACGTCCACCTTACAGCAAGAAGGCCTCGGATCAATTCCCGGGTTCAGGTGTTTCTGTGTGGATTTGCATGTTCTCCTCAGGCTTGGGTGAGTTTCGGTGGACTCCGGTTTCTTAGCACAGCCCAAAAATATGCACACTAAGGCTAATAAGCTGTTCCAAGTTGCCGTAGGTGTGAGAGTGAGTGTGAATGATTGTGTGTGTTGACCCTGTAATGACTTGGTGGTGTACTCTGCTCTGACCTAGAGTTGGCTGTAATGACCTCCAGAGTCCTCATGCCCCTAATTAGGATTAATAATTGGTACATATTCATTTGCCTTCTTGTTTATTTCAGACATTCACAATTTAATTGGGGATGTTATCCATTATTAGTCTCTGACACACTCTTATTTATACTGTATGTGTATGTGCAACTTACATTTATCATTCTTATACGAATCGTCTTATTCGTGCCATCGTCATCATCATCATCATCATCATCATCATCATCACCATCATCATCATCATCTTCCGCTAAGTCCAGGGTCAGGTCGTGGGGGTAGCAACCTAAGCAAAGAGGTCCAGACGTTGGAGATCTTAATGAAGTTGCAAGCACGATTCCTTCAAGCTTCTTCTTTTGGATGCACCGTGCTCCTTTTTATCCCCCAATCATGGTCCAAGCGTGGTCATAAATCATGCGAAAATCATGGAAAAATCTATTTTTCAAGTTGTGGATAACGTGGATACCATGATCCAGTGTAAACCCAGGTTTAATTTGTCTGAAAATACAATAAGTGTTTATTGTAGAAATAAAGCAGTATCATTGTTCACCAAGTTTCCTGTAATTGTAGTTGTATTTAAAAAAAAAAACAAAAAAAAAACAATACGGTTTATTTGAGGTATGATTTCGAGTTTATTTTATTTTCTGTGAGAAATTATTACCACATTAATATGGTGGGTGGAGGATGTGAACTACTTCACTTATTCTGGGTGGAGTCATTTCCAGACAAGTGAGAAATTTTCCAGAGCTATTGCATGACCAGAAGTTCAGAAGCCACATGGCTGCTGGGTCAACCTGGGTCAACCTGGGTCAACAATAGCTCCAAAAATCATCCATAATAGCTTTTCTATCTTAATTTTATATGTTCAGTGTGTGTGTGTAAAAATGAAAGACATTTTAAACACATGTTTATTTCCTTCACACCAACACAGTATATGATTGATTGATGTGCAGGCAATGAGTCATATATGGCCCAGTATACAATCGACTAACAAGTTAGCTGTTAGCTAATCTTCAACAGCATCCACAGATGCATTTAGCATTCTCTTGAATAAACAAAAAGGTGTACATGAAAGTTAACCCTTTAAGGCCCAGAATATTGTTTGCAGTTAAAAAAATTATCTCTAGTTTTTCCTAATAAAAAAGGCCCAAGGAAACGCCCAAACACATTTCTTTCAATAAAATTATAATAACACTAATAATAATAACAATAACACTCTCACAAATTAATGCACGCAATGCTGCGCACTCAAGGTCATCTCACAGCTGACTGAGGCACGTGGGATCAAGCTGTGTTGCATCAGGCGACGCAACAACAAGTATAGAATGTGTCTCGTAGCTATTAGCATTTTTTGAAAGAGAACCATATGGTCCTGCTGGGCGATAAAGAGTTAAAAGTCCTGCAAAGTACTCGCCGCTCATCAGAAAGCTGTTTGTCATGGGAGGAAAAACAAGCTGAAAGCTACCAAAGCCCTCACAGACTCGGATAAAGATACACTGAGTAGAAGTACCAGCACCTGAAGTGAATTTCAAAAGACAACCGTTTTAAAATGCCATATAACAAACCTGCTATTATCCTCGTTTACTCTATATTTACAAACAAATCTTGTCCCTTTTTCTTTTTGCACAGACTTCACCTTCGGTTTGGTCTGCACTAGAGGCCTCAGGATTAGAGTTTATGGTACAGACCAGGCAAATGAGGCTAATATAGTACGCATGTAGTTTTATCAATAGCTAATTACAACATTTCTATCTCTCAGTCCACTGTAACTATAATTTATCTCAAAATACTGGATACCCCCAGTGCAGCTAACTGGGCTCTGGCTTGGTGGTAAAGGTGCTAGATCATTGATCCCAGGGGGTTAGGGGTTCAAGCCCCACTCTCAACAGGTTGTCACTGTCCCCCTCAGTGCAGCTAACTGGGTTATCAAAAGCCAGCCATGTCTCTCACTGTCTATGGTGAGAGGTTCATGTTAAAAGAACCATTGCTGACTTTCGAGTAGCTGCATAGCCGTCAGCGTGTTTTTGCCCTGTGATGGCCTGGTGAGCTGTTCAGGGTGTACTCTGCCCTCACTCAGAGTTGGCTGAGTTGGGCACCAGTCTCCTCGCGACCGTAATTAGGATTAGGCGGTTCAGAAAACGATTAATGATTTTTTTTTTTTTTTTTTTGTATTTATATATCAATCCATTTAACATCTCATGGTTGACATGGAGGCCATATGTTGTAGGATCTGAAATACAGTGGCACCTCACCTTACGAAAGACCCAACAAATGAAAAATCCAAGTTACGAAATGCATTTACCTAAAATTTCCGTCTTTGGATATGAAAACATTCACGTTACGAAAAGTGACATCTCAAAAATTCAAAGAATGCGCGCTCGGCTTTTATGTTGAAATTGGCGCGATAGAGTTGCTTTCCCGTTGCCTATTTCCCAACACTCTGCCCCGCTGGCCTCCCATTGGCTAGGAGGGAGCTGCATGTCCATGATACCCATGATGCTTTTCGCGTGCCTTCGACCCATTGTTCGTCACAGAGTTTTAACACATGTAAAGGACAGAGTTGCTGTTGTTTCGTGAGTTTTTCGAGGGTGCTCATTGCAACTTTATTTTTCGTCATTCATCATGGGCCCCAAGAAAGTGATTTCCGGTGCGAGTGAAAAGAAGAAGCGGGCTCGTGGCATGCGGTTGAGGGATATCGCAAAGGAATACGGCCGAAACCTGTCTACCATCAGTACGATATTGAAGCAGGAGGCCTTAAAAGGTATACTTTAGTCATTGGAGACCTTGGAACGAATCAGGCCTTTTACATGTAAAATGCGACTCAACTTCCGAAAAAATCAGCTTACGAAACCACTTCTGGAACAGATTATTTCATAAGCTGAGGTACCACTGTATATACATTTTTCGAATGACCCAGAACATTTACTCAATGTACCCTGTTCCATCACCTCTGTGAAATATCTGGAATATTCAACAGGACACATTTTTAACAAGATGTTGCATCATTGAAAACTCTTTAAGATCATGGGTGGAATTACACCCCCCCTCCCCCATCATTATTTTTGGTTTCTTTTTTACTAAAATGGTGGCATTATCTGACAGGGTGATGTTGAAAGCATGTTTCCCAAATTATAGATTAAAATCATATCAAATAGTATGATTAATGATAATAGTAGATCCTAAAACATCATTTCTGTCCTGTATTTGTTACCGATATGTTAATTCGGATGGTTCCATAAATGAAAATGATAATGGTTACTTAATTTTTCAATATTTGTTCCCCCCCCCCCCCCCCATCCAAGCAATTTTCGTTTATTCAAAAGAGAAGCCTGTGAAGACTTAATGAAATTATGTAAACATAATAAATTAATAGCACTGTTATGTGAAATTGTGAGTAAAACTGGACACAAGATGGTTTTGTAATGATAGAAAGAGTTTAAGCAACTAAGATTGCGGTGTCACTGCAGTCGCATGTGGAGGACGGAAGGCGGTGGTAGATGATGCAAGTGCTGAAGGTGTGCAATAACTGTAGGGGTCTAGGGAAGGGTCATTATTATGAATAATCAGATGAGCTTCTGAGAACTGGTGGTGGAGTCATCTGTGGTTAAAGCTCAGTAAATTACAACATTCCTCATCGCTTTCCCATCTGTACTCCTCCCAAGCCACCTCCCATTCACCTCCTGCAGGCATAGTACACTCGGTAAAAACGACTTTTTTTTTTTTTACATTTGTAATGAAGGGGCTTTTATAGCTTAGTAACTGGTAAATATTTAATTGTACAGCATTGCTACTGCCTAACTACCACCTACTGGATTTCGAATGTAAAATATCCAAAGGTGGATCCCTGTTTGCATGGCTTTCCTCTGCTTACCCCGGTTTATTCCTACAGTCCCATGACGTGCACATTAGGCTAATTGGATATTCTCGATTGCCCCTTTGTCTGTGCTTACTGAACATCAATGATGAATGTGTGAACGGTCAGTTCTTACTAAGTGGCACTGTTAGTCATGATAATTAGCTCAAAGCCAATAAATCTAATGTCAGGCAAGAGCAGTAATCATGCCCTCGATTCTCGATAATCATAGAAAGGTCTGAGACATCCCTTGTTGAAAACTGACCTAAGTGACCCATCCCCAGCTCAGCCTTGTTATTCACTTAGTCATGTTGCCCAACTCTGAGCCAGATGAGAAGCTATGACTCAACAGTTACATCCAGTCATCACATTCCCGCATTCACAGATGGGAATGCGAATTTGCTCTTTTTCTTGCACATTGTGATGGGACTGATTTTTACATCAAGTTTTAACTTACAAACTTTTGTAAGTACATATTGTACCACTTCTCACTTTTGTGCAGGGTGCTGGAGACAGTTTCCTGGGTGCATTGGCTTTCTACATGGCTCACTATCCGTCTATGCCTCTGGAGGAAATGTGCAGGAGGGCGAACCTGGTAGCTGCAGTGTCTGTGCAGAATGTTGGCACTCAAACATCTTTCCCATTCAAGAAGGACCTGGAGGCAGATCTGTTTTAATCTTAATGTGGTGTCTTCTTGGTAGAGGTATTCACACTGTCCTAAAATATTGGACTGATAAGAGAGTGATGTGCTGCTACAGGTTTTTTTCCCTTTTTTTAGAATGTGAAATACAGTGATCCCTCACTTTCCGTGGTTAATTGGGACCAAGATCCCCATGCGACCATCGAAATCCATGAAGTAGGATCATATCCCCCCACCCCCACCCCAACCGACATATATATATATATATATATATATATATATATATATATATATATATATATATATATATATATATATATATACACACACATACATATACATATATATATATATATATATATATATATATATATATATATATATACATGTACAGATGCTCCCCGACTTACATTTTTAATTGGTTCCGGATGGCCGAACGTAAGTTGAAAGTGAACGTAAGTTGTTACAGTGACGTATGACGTGTGACATGTGACGCTCATACTGAACTATACATCCATAAATACCATTACCGTATCTCATAAAACACCCCTAAATCAATTATTATAATCATAACACTAAAATAATATCAAATATATCAAATAATATCAACATTAATTTCAAATAAGTCACTTATTTATACCGAGTTACTTTACATGAAGCTTAAAACAGCCAATCAACGCTTACAATATGTGAGGCGCTCAATACCAAAAGTGGTGTACTTGCAAAAGTAGTGTACTTGCTGTGGGTTATACAGACTTCCGGTCTTTCAAGTGCACAAGGGTGCCATTGAACTCGTTTAGAACACAGCCTGCACTGATGTGAATCCCAGGAAAGCTGAGAGTTCTTTCTTTTGTGTAAGTAAGTAAGTAAACTTTATTCAAGAGATGCATACAAAGAACAAGTACAAATCCTAATGAATATTCATATAAAAATAAGTATACACTCTTAGAATTCTGCTAAAAGATAATAAATATCTGTAATTTGTACATTGGGGTTTTCATTCATTTTACAACTCTCTTTGCTTAACTGAGTATCATTGAATCATTACATCAGCGTACTACGTCGGTACATCTAAACTCAAAATTTGACTTTTTTTTTTTTTTGAAAACAAAACAAACAAACAAACAAAAAAACGTAAAATCGAAAAAAAAAAACGTAAAACGGATGAAACTAAGTCGGGGAGTGTTTGTATATGTGTATATAATACCAATAAATGCATATTCAATGCTATAAATGCTTATAATAACAATTAAACATTAAAAAAAAATGCATAAGATGTAAATAAAATATAAATACACACACACATGCAGACGCGTGTGCATGCAGATACGCACCTCACAACAATCTAACGAGTTTTGATGGGAGGTTTTGGGTTGATTTTTGTTTTGTGGTTTTTTTTTTTTTTTTTTGCATAATTGGCCTTATCCTTAACTTTTTCCCCTATTCTTCATTAATTTCCTTCTTTTTTTAATTCGATGAATATTTGAAAAAAAAAAAAAAAACAAAACCAAAAAAAAACGCAATGCACAGAAGCCACATGGATTGAAGTGCAAAGTAGCGAGTGATCCCTGTACCGTATATAAAAGTATACCCCAGTGCTATTTCATTCTCAAATCTGGTTGGTCAGAAGGTGTGGATTATTTATTTATATGTAAGGACTGGTTAATGTACTAATGCACTCATTGCAGTGCAGTAGAATATACACAGTCCTCCTTCCATAATTATTGGCACCCCTGGTTAGGATGTGTTATTTAGCCTCTCATAAATTCAGTTTTATTTCTAAATAATATCGGACCATAATGATAAAAAGAGGAAACTTCAACCTTTAATTCAAGGGAATTTATTCAATGAGGGGAGTGGGGGAGATCCCACACCACAATTATTAGCCCCTCTGATGTTAATGCTTTCTACAACCCCCTTTTGCTAACAAGACAACACCTAATCTTTTCCTATAATGTTTCACAAGACGGGAGAAAGAGGGATCTTGGACCATTTCCTCTTTGCACAATCTCTTTAAACCATCCAGCGACCTGGGTCCTCTCCTCTTCAGCTCACTCCACAGGTTTTCAATGGGGTTGAGGTCTGAGATGGCCATGGGATGAGCTCAATTCTGTGTCTGGTGAACCATTCCTGTGGATATTTATTCACATGTTTCGGGTCATTTCTCACTGAAAGACCCATTGATGACTCATTTTCAGCTTTCGGGCGAAGGCCACCAGATTTTGATTTAAAATGTCCTGGTGTATTTCAAATCGTTCATGATGCCCTGCAACCTAAAAAAAGGTTCCCAGGGCCTCTGGAAGAGAAACAGGCCCACAGCATCACTGATCCTCCTCCAGACTTCATAGTGCTCATGGGGTGCTTTTCTGCATATTCATCTTTTGTGTTCTGACAACCCCACTTAGTGTTTGTTGCCAAAAAGCTCGATCTTGGTCCCAGCTGAAGTCCCAGTACCGCTTTGCGAAATCCAGACAGCTACGTTAATTATTGTGATTTGCTTTTTGTCGCTCACTTTACCGTTTTTGACTTGCTTTGTGGTCACTTGTCAGGTGTGGATGGTGCTTAAGACAACTGATGTTGCAGAGAAACTCCAAGTGATTCGGAGTACAGCTGTGATGTATCTCCATCAACTCCACTCCTGTGTATAAATATGTCCACGTGTACAGCTTTGAAAAATGATGGTGTTGAATTAATTTTGCTACATCAGTGCATAGTAACAACTTTTACTCTAGAACTTGAATTATTGACCAAGAATAATCTTTTTTTTTTTTTTTTATGAAATCTTAAAGTACAATCATTGCTATGGTTATAGACGTGTTAGCAGACATCATGTATGGTCTTGGCTGTTCAAAGCTTCCGAGCATTTGATAAACGTCTTCAGGATATATAGCGTATAAAGAGAGTGAGGGAGTCTGAACGGAATGAATGTTTATTGTGCCTACAATAAGTGATTCTGTCGTTTACCACCATTATATTTAACAATAAACAGCTCAAATGTGCCACGTGTCTTTCAATAATAGCGGCGCTCCTGTGTGGCGAACCACTGATTAAAGAAAAAGCATCCAACCATCGAGCTGCCTTCGGATCATCAAGAGGAACCTAGAGCGTCCGTCCCACCGGTGTATGTGAACACATGGGAACCGTATAATTCTTTAATAATTTGTATATTTTTAATAATTTGTATATCTCAAAAGAAAAATGAAAGAACATTATCTGGGAGAGATGACACGCTGGTATAACTCACCGTGTAATTTAAATCGGGTGAGGTGACATCATTGCTAATGGAGTTTGAGGGTTTAGTGGACAAAGGTGAGCAGTCTGAAGAACTCTCATCCACAGTGAGTGTTCTCTCCAAGGGGTAAAAAAAAATAAATAAACCATCGACTTATCCTGAGTGTAATACTTTCACTTTAATTAGTCATCAAAGTGTTCAAAAAAAAAAAAAAATTAGGATTTAATCTAATTTTTTATCTTCATATTCTGTGCATAAACAGAACTTATTTACACTTTTAATCTTGGGCATAATTTTTGAATGGAGCATTTACAAATGATATTTATAGACTAACATCTACTTCTTAGTGTCAAAAAAAATTATGTGTATTTATCAAACTTCAAAAATACAGTAGGCCCTCATTATTCGCGGGGGTTTGGTGCCGGCTCCTCCCGCGAATGAAGATAATCCGCGAGTTCTGCACCGGGAAGTAAAACCCCATGTATCATATTACATGTGCGAATGATCAACCAGAAGTAAAACACTATGTATCTATTACATGCGCTAAAATATTCTTCTTAAACACATTCTATAGACAGTCTTACTCATTAATACAGTATTAATGTCATAAAATGTAGTAATTATTAAGAAAAAGTTAATTTTGTACTGTGATATTTATTAATAAAATATATAAACATTATACCGCATACTTTATCTATCTATATATAGATATACACACATATACATACAGTATGTATATGTTTTCATTTTGTATGTATAATATATTATCCAGTTAAGCTCTATGATGCCACTCAAACGCCGGCTTGACAAATGGAGCTTGTGAGACGAAGTGCGGCTTATCCAGACCTTTGAAGTGTGCAAGTGCACTTGCGCACTTGAAAGCTCCGTGTGTCACCTGCAACAAACGCCTCACATTCAAAGGGGAAGGACTTAAGAAGCGTGCTTTAATTGAGGTGGGCGTGCGATTTGTGTTTGTAGGGAGTAAATGAGATTACTTAATTCAAGTATGAACTGCATTCAGTCTGAGCAGCTCAGCCACGCCCCTTAGCCGAAGCGGGAAAGAGCAGACACACACGAACATTCTAAACATTAAACTTCGGCACTGTACTGGAATAATAATTGAAAAAGACTTTAATACTGCTACTTTACAACAGTTCAGATGATTATTCCTCTTCAGGCACTTCAGAGGAAACTGTCATTTCTTCAGGAGAAAGTCTTATTTCTTCAGAAGACACATCCAACGTCATTACCTTTTCTATTGCTTAACCTAACTGGTAATTAAAACACACTAAAAAAAGACTCATTTACAACTTGTGCGCGAATGAGGAAAAAGGGGCGTTACATTATGCCAACCAATCAGCAGGAAGGAGGACAGCCATTGGCTGAAATTGAATGGCGTGTCAGTTGCTTGGCAGTCCGCAAATATGTAAATAATTAGTGCAAACCGCGAATAGTCAAGGGCTACGGTAACTAACATGAGGTGTAACTTTTGGGGAAAAAACAGAACTTTGTTGCTGGGATTAAATTGATGCTTTTGGTAACAAATAATATGAAGAAGTTTGGTGAAGATTAAGATGAGTAGTTGTACTTAATCTTAAAATAAGGCTGGATTTAAAAAAAAAAAAAGAAAGAAAAGCCCGACGCTTAAAATCTCAGGAAACACTTCAGAGAACGGTAAAATGACACGGAACGTGATTCCACGTTAGATGGTTTAGTTCTGTTTGAAATATTTCAATTTTCTAAAGAATTTTGGAGAAAGAATTCAGAGTCAGAGTTTAAAACAAACAACTGGTCAGGATGTATTGTGCAGCAGAAAATTTAAAAAGTATCTTCAACAAATTGCTTGAAGTCACCTCATGTTCCGACATTCAGTCACTTTACCAACATTTAAATCAACTAATTTCTTTATTTATTAAAAAAAAAAAAAAAAAAAAAACGAGAAACCATTTTTTTGATTCAGCCTAACAGGATTGGGATAGCTTTGTGCGTCCCAACCAGAAAACAAGCTGGTTAGCACCTTGCAAAAAAAGTCAGGCTTGATGTTGTGATAAATAATTATATTTTAATTATATAAGAATTATTTTTCAATAAATAAGTGTGTAGATAAAAACCAAATTTATATTTGTTACTTAAATTCATCAAAAAACAAATCCAGTGAATCAGATTAGGAGGAAAGACGCCTGATGTCTGAAATGTAGATGCAAACCGTATCCCGGTTACCCTGCAGGACTTGATGGGGGACACTTTGGACACTTTTGGTTCAGCACCAACACTACACATGGAGCACATTTTTCAGAAAGACACATCCATCGATTCATCCGTAACCTGCTAACAAATATTTTACACAGTACTACTAGCATTACTCACTTGATTAAATACAATAAAATAATAAACTGATCGAGGGCTGCTGTTTAAAATATATTTAAAAAGAACAGATGCAGTAAACACTTTTTTTTTTTTTTGGAGAAAACACCAGCATACAGTGCAGATTTTGTAACTTTGGAACAGAGTTTTCCTTTTGAGGGGTTCAATATGTAACTATCGTTTATATATAAAGCAAACCATTTTAGAATAAACTTTATAATTACAACAAAGTTCTAAACTAGAAACTATTTACTGTTTCCTGACTGCTGAGGGGACGGTTTGACTGTTTTGGGCAGAAATAGAAATCAGGGCTTTTCAGAAAAAAAAAAAGAAAAAAAAGAAGAAGATTTTCGAACAAAATGATTCTGAAATTATGTAATTTGTTTATTTTATACAAATAGATTTATGCCACAGTATTTTATATCTATTTATATTTATATACAGGGATCCTTCATTTTCCTTTTTTTCCTCAATAAACTAAATAGTAAATGAGTTTTAAGCCTAAGAAGTAGGTGATGTGATGTGTGATTTGTAAAATATGTTGCTCCTATGATGGTGGACAGAATGAATACATTTTCCGTTTTAAATTAGCCTCAGAGGTTTAGTTAGCAAAACAAATGGTAGAGATTCTGCATATAACCTGAGGATATATAATTTAAAAAATGACATGTGTTCATACCTTAATATTTGATATACTTATTAAAATAATCTAACAAACCAATTCATCTCAGGCAATAAAATAATCATTTATTCATTATAACTGTTAGCTGTAGCCTTAATTAAAATTTTATGAGCTGATTTATTATTTAATACTTCAGTGTCATCACAACAGCTCAGAATAGACACTTATCTCATATGCACTTAGTGATTTATAATTAAATTCAATGCTTATCAATTATGCAAAATGTGAATTAAGAGTTACTCTTAATTTTAAATTATCTGTGTGTGTAATTTTTCTGAGAATTAAGTTTAAAATTAAAATTCAAAATAATTACCAGTACATTTACTTTATGATTTTATTATGGGGAGGGGGAGTGGGATTAAATAATCTACATATGACTGTTACAATTCAGCTATTCCACCATTTAGAATATAAAATAATTTTGCATTTAAATTTATTAAAAATGTTCCATCTATCTGACCTCATTCGTTGCAGTACTGTTTCTCAGTGCATTTTTCAATCCATCATGTTGGAGAACGATCTCAGGACATCTGTATCCACTGTTGCTTGTCGTCATGCTTCATACAATCATGATCTTTCAACTTAGGTTAACAGTAGCTCACTGCTCTTCGTCATACCCGAGTCTTAGTGAATGATTCAAAACAGTTCATATTTAAAATTCTTCAACCGAAAGCCCAGGTGTTTGGGTCGATGTTTAAAGAGAGCGGATCTTCTTCTTCTCGGTGAACAGAACGTGCTTGTTCACTGGAAACAGAAAGAGAATCAAATTACAAGGAAGCAATTGCACAGAATTTTCACTTGAAATCATAAACACACTCAGAAATTCACATTTCTTTCAACAAAAATATTCATGAAACATAGTCGTGTATCGGAAGCAAAGACAATAAAACATGAAAAAAATCTACAGCTCATGGCAGATGCATAAAAAAAAATATACAGAAATTCAAAGTATAAATCAGAGTCGATAGGCCATGTGAGAGGATTGAGAAAAACAAACACTGAGATGGGTCGAGTATGAAAGGGTGGTGCAGTATAAACAGATTTAAGAGATTGGGAAAAAAATTGATGTACCTGAAGATTTAAAGAAAGAAACAAAAATATTTTTGGGATTGATTCTATGGTGTGTGGGTTTATTTTTCTTTTTTGGGTTTTTTAAGCATATAGTGATGATTCAAACAACTAATGATTGGACAGTTTTTTTCGCTCCGTCTTCAGTCAGCAAAATAAAAAAGCAATAAAATACATTCGTTTTCACAAGCTATTTGTTCTACTCGTACAGTAATTCTAATTTTGTTGCAATGTATTCAAATAAATTATTTTATTTTAACCATTTTAAGTATTCCTTCTGTGAAAAATGTTTTTTTTTTTAATTATTTAATATTTTTAAAAACAAAAAATAAATTGTATTACAAGTTGCATTTCAGCTATTGCAGATTTAATTTTTTTACTTCCTATTATATTATCATATTAAAAATATACCATAAACTAGTGCATTTTATATATATATCCATATAGTGTGTATACTGTGTGTGTGTATGTATGTGTATATATATATATATATATATATATATCCATACATACATACACACATACACATCCATATAGTGTGTATACTGTATATATATATATATATATATATATATATATATATATATACACACACACATACACACACAAACATTAATTATCATTTTTTGAGGCATTATGAGATGCACCAGTACATTAATACATTATTTTGTGTTGCGAGTTTACACTTGCATTTAATGAAGCAGTCACTCAGTTGGTGGTATATCTGTACATACACACACACACACACACACACAAATTACATACATATTATTTTATATATATTAATATATACACATACACTATCACAATATGCTAATTTTTTGAGAAGGACTAAAGTTCATTATTTTCTGTAATGTACTGATTAACATTAGACTTTCATATATTTTAGATTCATTACACACAACTGAAGTAGTTCAAGCCTTTTATTGTTTTAATATTGATCATTTTGGCAAAAAGTAAAGAAAAACCAAAAATCCCTATCTCAAAAAATTAGCATATTTCATCCGACCAAAAAAAAACAGTGTTTTTAATACAAAAAAGTCAACCTTCAAATAATTATGTTCAGTTCTGCACTCAATACTTGGTCGGGAATCCTTTTGCAGAAATGACTGCTTCAATGCGGCGTGGCATGGAGGCAATCAGCCTGTGGCACTGCTGAGGTGTTACGGAGGCCCAG
This sequence comes from Plotosus lineatus, assembly GCA_024760905.1. Lineage (NCBI taxonomy): Eukaryota > Metazoa > Chordata > Actinopteri > Siluriformes > Plotosidae > Plotosus > Plotosus lineatus. The sequence goes on from CM045732.1 coordinate 62,956,681, forward strand.
GATGCTTCGATAGCGGCCTTAAGCTCATCCACAGTGTTGGGTCTGGTGTCGCTCACCTTTCTCTTCACAATATCCCACAGATTCTCTCTGGGCTTCAGGTCAGGAGAGTTGGCAGGCCAATTGAGCACAGTCATACCATGGTCAGTAAACCATTTAGCAGTGGTTTTGGCACTGTGAGCAGGTGCCAGGTCGTGCTGAAAAATGAAATCTTCATCTCCATAAAGCTTTTCAGCAGATGGAAGCATGAAGTGCTCCAAAATCTCCTGATAGCGAGCTGCATTGACCCCACCCTTGATAAAACACAGTGGACCGACACCAGCAGCTGACATGGCACCCCAGACCATCACTGACTGTGGGGACTTGACACTGGACTTCAGGCATTTTGGCATTTCCTTGTCCCCAGTCTTCCTCCAGACTCTGGCACCTTGATTTCCGAATGACATGCAAAATTTGCTTTCATCTGAAAAAAGTACTTTGGACCACTGAGCAACAGTCCAGTACCGCTTCTCTGTAGCCCAGGTCAGGCACTTCTGCCGCTGTTTCTGCTTCAAAAGTGGCTTGACCTGAGGAATGCGGCACCTGTAGCCCAGTCCACTGCTTCCACAGGTTCCCCAAGGTCTGGAATCGGCCCTTCTCCACAATCTTCCTCAGGGTCCAGTCACCTCTTCTGTCCCACTGAGGTGGCTTGATACAGCACTCTGGGAACAGCCTATTCGCTCAGAGATTTCTTTCTGTGTCTTACCCTCTTGCTTGAGGGAGTCAATGATGGCCTTCTGGACAGCAGTCAGGTCGGCAGTCTTACCCGTGATTGCGGTTTTGAGTAATGAACCAGGCTGGGAGTTTTTAAAAGCCTCAGGAATCTTTTGCAGGTGTTTAGAGGTAATTGGTTGATTGAGATGATTAGATTAATAGCTCGTTTAGACTACCTGAACATGATATGCTAATTTTTTGAGATAGGAATTTTGGGTTTTCATGAGCTGTATGCCAAAATCATCAGTATTACAACAATAAAAGACCTGAAATATTTCAGTTGGTGTGCAATGAACCTAAAATATATGAAAGTCTAATGTCTATCAGTACAGTACAGAAAATAATGAACTTTACCACAATATGCTAATTTTTTGAGAAGGACTAGTATATATATATATATATATATATATATATATATATCCACACACACACACACACACACACACACATATATATATATATATATATATATATATATATATATATATATATATATCTACACACACACACACACATATATATATTTATATATATACACACACACACACATACATGCATACGTATATATATATAAAAATGTGTGTGTTTTAAGAGAGGAGTGAACAATCTGATCCAGAGAAGAAAATCTTAATTCAGGCTGCAGAACGGTGAACACAGTCAACAGTGTTATGAATATTTTTTTTAACGAATTTATTTAACAAATGTGGGGCCGGTGATGTAATGGTTAGGGTGCCGTGCTCATGATCAGGAGGTCGTGAGTTCAAATCCCACTGAGACCCTCACTCTGCTAAGACCCCTGGGCAACGTCTCAACCACAAGTGTGCCTCTGTTCACCCAGCAGTATAAATGGGTACCAGTAAAAATATACTGGGAAGGTAACCTGCGATGAACTCGCGTCCCATCCAGGAGGAGTTGAACTCCTAGTTGCTGCACGCTACAGAAACTGGGGATAAGCACCGGCTTGATGAGCCACTAGGCTCGGGTGTAAAAAGCCCACGGACTTTACGTTTATTTAACAAACACACCCTGTATTATGTGTGTGTGTGTATTAGTAATTTCTTTCATAATTTAAAAATCGTTAAAAGTAGGATTTAAAAAGGAATTTAGCTGATAAAGTTTACTGGGTAAGTCTTTGGAGAACTGTGCACTCGTTTTTTTTTTTTTTGTTTTTTTTTGCTTCTTTTTTAATATAAAAACTCTTATATTTCTTTATTTCGGCACTAAAGTTCTGCACATACTGTACGAATTGTTACTGAGAGACAAATACTCTTCTATAAGTAACAATTCTGGCTAAAAATGTTTGGAAATGTGAAATATTTTATTACTCACAAATGCCATATACAAAGTCATAAAATAAATATATACAACAAACAGGGTGCTTCAGACAGCTGGCCAGTACTTTACATAAATTTTTATTATTTCTATTTGTATGATTAGTTGTTGCAGCTACTACTACTACTACTACTAACAACAACAATAATAATACATGAATCTACGAAAGAATAATTCACAATAATTTTCAGAAGGTGAGATCGGTGTTGCTGAATAGTCGCTTTGTTGAAACGCAAAAAAAAAACATTTTTGGTATACTTTTCGATTGTAAATACTCCGAATGCATTATACATTCTGAATAATTTTTTTTTTTTTTACTCCGCTGATAGAATAAACAGATCAGCAATATACGAATTATATATTTCTAAAATCAGTATTGCATAGGTAGCTATCAGAGAAATGTGTGATGTCCACAAACCAGCTATTGCTATAGCGACGAACCAATAAACACGTGTAAATGTGAACTGAAAATAAACTTTCTGTAAAATCTCATCTTATGAACTAGTTTCTGACTGAGAAATCATTTAAAATACAGTTTGGTTTGTAATCTCATTAGTAATGTTGTAAGGACGCTTCACTATGTTTATAGGGATATCAGACTCTGATCGAATCTCCCATTACACTGAATTTATTTTGTAAATAAAGACTATTTTAAACTCCATGCATATTAATTTTAATGATCAATGCTATTTTTAATGCTACCCACAGATTAGTCTGTAATGCCATTATGAGTTGATGTTTTATTAATATTACAACCAAGCCTTAAATTCATGCTTTATATTTGAATTTACAGATCTTTTTGATCTCCCATTAAACTCCATTTGAACTGCGCTAATAACATCGTCCTGTGACATCACAGCCACAAACGAATGCTGGCTTCTCAAACGAATCACAAAAATACAATTTCAACCTGCAAATCAGAGCCAGAATCATTAAAAAAAAACATTACAATAATTTTGATATAAATATAAACCCGAGTTATTTGGGGTTTACTTTAAATGCTTAGATTGTGTATTACAGCTTTTGTACAAGTACCTATAGGGTCACGTTTCCGCAACACCAGTTTTTCATGGAGTCGTCCTCTCTTGGTGTTGAAGCTGTAACCTGTCCCTGCAGCACTCATCATCTGCACCAACACAGTCCTGAATTTCAAAAAATACATAAAAATAAATAAATTGTTTTGATGTACTATAATAATCCAGCTCCGCATTTAATCCATCCAAAGTGAGCTCACTTACACATGGAGCAGCGGGAAGCCACAAGAGGGTAATGGGAGTTAGGTACCTTGCTCAAGGGCACTTCAGCCATAAAGACTGAAAGAAGGGAAGGTTCTGCACACCCCCCCACCACCACAAATTTTTCTGGCAGTTCAGGAATGCAGGGCTGCCGACCCAAGAAAGTACCATTTTGTAGTCGATAAACCAAAAATTACTATTTTGAGCTGAAAATTAGTATTCGGAATAGATAAAATTAATACTCAAATTAGGATTCCACAAAATTACATATAGGGGCATACAGGTTATTTTTGTCAAATTTTACTGAATTTTGGATTAATAATGAAATGACAGCATATTTGAGAAAACCAGGTTTATTTGACATAATTCTACTGGAGTTATAATATAGAATATAATATGTCATTATTATTATTATATATTGCATAGTTATTATATTATGCATGACCCTGAATGATATTTGATATCAGCATTTACAAATAACAAGACAGTCCAGGACAAGAAAAAAAAAAGTTATAAAGTAAGCAAACCAGTCGCTTGCTGGCTACGTCTGCCTCCCTTTATCTGCATTTTGATATCAAAAAACGCCCGAATGCACAATGCTAAATTTCGCACTGCACATTGTGCAAAAGGCCCCGTGTATTTATCATGCTTCTTAATAAATGGATAAGTTGTTGAATATTCCGATAAAAATTCTTGCTTTCTTTTTGTTGCCATTTTGGGTTTCCTGCATCCGTTCAATGATTGGCTCTGGTTACCAAGGAGTATATGTAAGATAACTGCTGATTCGTGGAAATCGACCTACCTTGCTGCAGATTAACGAATCACGTTTTTACAACAGTCACGTCCCGTGAGATTATTGTGAGACTTGGCTTTGCCAGGAAGGTAAACATGTAAACACTGATGGAATTTGATGCAATTCATCAGAATTATTGATAAAATATCGTCAAATAAAATTGAAAGGAGCATAATCCGTATTAATGTCTGAATGAATCGTATCGCCGTATTTTTAGGTAATTTTTTGTATGAATATGGATAAATTCGTACAAGTTGGTCGTACAACCCTGGGAATGGAACCAGCAATATTTCGGTCGCAAACCCTAATGATTATGCCACAGCTGAAACCTCCAATAGACACAATTTGAAAAGCAATGACAACTTATTTCTATGCAAAAGGCACAAGCTGAAGTGGTTTACTGAGTTTCTCAGGGAATAATCAGTTATTCTGAAGTCCTGGGCTGATGTTTTACATCATATGCTGCTTTCTTTACTGAGATAATAATTAATAAATAAATAAATAAAAACATTATTCTGTAACGTTTAACTTTGTGCAGGAAAACTGTTAGAATTTCAAAATGCTTTGGTGTCAACTTGATGTCAAGCATAATATACTGAAAAACAAAGCTTTTCCAAACACACGACAACACAGAGACAAACAGCAAAATCAAATGTGGGACTTTATAAAAAAGGACAGACATGACTTACTTGGACTTGCTCTTGGCAACTAAAATTTTCAGGAAGAAAAAGAGAAAAAAGTATCAGCTATTATTTGGCCTCACAATAAATTACACCAAAGTATCATAAATAGTGATAGATTTTCATGATATATTTCATGCACGCGAATATGAAATGAAAAACGAGAAAGATGATTATATTAACTATATTAATTATTGATTATATTTAAACTGATCATTTAAAATACAACGTCGTTGCTCACTAATGCAACTCGGAAAATTGAGGACTCCACGCTTATATCACTAGATTTAAAATACATATTAATTTACTTGTTTGAAAAATACAACCAATTTATTAACGGCGACGAAATCTCTTTTTACTTACGGTTGACTGCGGTCAGAAACATTTTAACTCAACGTTTTGCAAAATTATTAGGAAAAAGTCACATTGAGGCGAGCTAGCACGACTTCCGAATGATTACCTTCAACTTCCGGGTCATTCAACATACCCGTATTTTAATGTACCGTTTTCCTATTACTACCCGTATTGTGATACTGCTTCCTCCTAAATTCGACGTACCTAAAACGTGCACACTGATTTGACCATTTGAGAAGCTGTCAATATTCTATTGGCCCATTGTAGTTTAGGAGGCGGGATTCAATAGAACTTCAAGAATTGATGACAGAAACGAAATGCAGGGTAAAAATCAGGATACTTTATTGATCCTGGAGGAAATTGTGTGAAATATTTAGGGGTAAATATTACACACAATTTCCTCCAGGATCAATAAAGTATCCTGATTCTGATATATTGTGATTGTATTTATTTATTGTTTTGTTATCACTTGGTTAATAGCTTGGTGTAATTGTTCCTGTAATTCTAGTCTTTTGCATATAATTTACTAAATAATGAATACAGTGCCCCATATATATACAGCATATATACCTAAGGTTGGGGGTTCGAGTCCCACTCTCCACAAGGTTGCCACTGTCCCCCAGTGCAGCTAACTGGGTTATCAAAGGCCGGCCATGTCTCTCACTGTCTATGGTGTGACGTTCATGTCAAAGAACCATTGCTGACTTTCGCAAATTCTAGCTGCATAGCCGTCAGCGTGTTCCTGACCCTTGCTAATGGGTTGTGTCAGGAAGGGCATCCGACATAAAAACCTATGCCAGATCAAACATGCGACTCAGATGATTCACTGTGGCGACACCTGAGAAAGGGATAAAGCCGAAATAAAAAGGATATATATACCGATGGTATAGTGGTATCATGTCCACCTCACACCAAGAAGGCCTGAGTTCAATTCCAAGCTCAGGTGTTCATGTGTGAAGTTTGCATGTTCTCTCCATGCTCATATGTTTTTTTTTTTTTTTTGGGTACTCTGTTTTTTCTCCCACAGTTCAAAAACAAAATATGCACATTCTTCCAGATAGGGGTGACACCCTCAGCCAGCTGCGGCAAAACCAGATCAGAGTTACCCTGTTAATGCAAGGAAAGCTACTGGTCCAGATGTAGTAACAGGAAGAGTACATGCAGATAGTGAGGGTTTTACCACCATCTTTAGCCCCTCCTACTGCCATCAATACAGCGCCACACACAGCTCTCACTAACCCGGACAGTAGCAACTCCTATGTGAGGATGCTGTTCGTAGACTTCAGCTCCGCTTTTAACACAGCCCAACCACATAAACTGGTCCAGAGGTTGGGCAATCTGGGCCTAGAGAGCTCACTGTGCATCTGGATACTGAACTTTCTCAGGAGCAGACCTCAGTACATCAGGATAAGAGAACATACTTCCTCCACTCTGATCCTAGAATACCGAAACACCACAGGGGTGTGTTCTGAGACTCCTGCTCTTCTTCCTCTTCACACATGACTGCCCCCCCCCCACACACACCAGCAACAGTGTCATCAAATTCGACGACACCATCCAATTAGGTTTGATTACGAATAACAATGAGACAGCCTACAGGAAGGAATAATGCATCTACAGTGATGGTGTGACAACAGTAACGAGAAGCTAAACACAACCAAAACAAAAGAGAAAAAGAGACGATAATGGCTGACAGGAGATCAAAACAAAATGAGAACTCTGGCCTCTACATCGATGGAGAGGAGGTAGAGGGGGTGGAGTGCTTCAAGTTTCTTGGAGTCCACATCTCTGCTGACTTCACCTGGACCACAGACATCTCCCATCAGGTTGGGAAAGCACAAGAAAGGATGCACTTCCTCATGAAGCTCCGACCAACCTGCATTCCCCAACCACTACTGACAATTTTTTTTGACTGCACCGCCAACTGAAAGCCTCCTGACTTACTTACGTACTTCTCTCTGGTTCAACAGCTGTCCTGCAGCGGGTGGTGAGGACGGTAATTGGAACTTCACTACACTTCCTCGGTGACCTTTCCACTGACAGACTTCAGAGAAGAACCAGTGGAATTATCAGGGACACCACACAACCTGGACACCCCACTTTCTCCCCTCTCCCCACAGGCTGTTAAATGCGTAACCTCACCACCACCACCATCACACAGCAAGAAGGTCCTGGGTTCAATTCCCAGCTTGGGTTTTTCTGTGTGGAGTTTGCATGTTCTCCCTGTGCTTGCGTGTGTTTCCTCCGGGTACACCGGTTTCCTCCCACAGTCCAAAAAACACACATAGTAGGTAAATTGGCTGTTCCGAATCCACCCTAGGTGTGAGTGTTGGTACTTGCGATGGCCTTATGAGCTGTCCAGTGTGTACCCCCACCCTCGCCGGAGTCGGCTGAGATGGGTGCCAGCCTTCCCGCGACCCTCATTAGGAGTAAATGGTTCAGAAAATTAATGAATGAACAGTGAGAATACACCCCGGATAGGACAGGGAACAATGAGCACGTGCACATATGCATGAGGACAAATTAAAAGTCGTCAGTCTCCAGGCACATTTTGTGGAGTTCAGGAAGAAACCAAAGAACCCAAAGGAATTCCAAACAGATATTGGAAGAACAAGTGAAACTCCACACACGAAACCCTCCTGCTGTGCCTCCATTCATTTAATATGCATCATAGAAACATGTTTACATTTGACATGTTATGCTATAGAGTATACGAGACTGTAAAAGATTACGAACAAACACACAGATAAAGGAAATAAGCCTTATACAGTCATACTGGACAGAAAGGAGATCGGGGGGAAAGAAGAAGGGAAGTGATACTGAATAAACCTGCACAGTATGTTCAGGAAATGAATTGGTTGGACAGTGCACAAGGTGCCACCAGCTGGCAGGAAGTGTGTGAAATAGCCTGCGTCACTGAGGCCGAGACACAACACCCACGGCCTGCACTCTCCCATTCACGCAGCTAAATTAGGCCATGTTCTCCCTGCCTTTTTCTCTGTGCCGCTGACATCAGCTGCACGTCATCAGGACTCGGTGTGATGGAAATCAAAGTGCTGAAAAAGGTCCAAGTACCAGAATAATTCATGCAATATCGAATATTCCTTTACCAGTCAAGCTTAAAATAGGAAAAAGGGGGTGTCGCTGTAGCGCGAATGATGGAGTCTACAAATTACTTGAACAGCTTATGAGTAATAAAAACCGAACAATTCCCATATTTGGCTTAATTGTTTACATGTATAAAAAAAAAAAAAAAAAAAAAAAAAAAAAAAGGCACCGTGGGTGAATAATAGAAAAACATGTGAGTTTTTTTTTTTTTTTTTTTTTTTTTTTTTTTGTGTGTGCTTCTTTTTTGTACAGTACATATATAAATAGCGTGATATCCACCAGTGGTGAAAGCTGCTCTTAATATAACCTGAATACACAGGCACCGCGTACACACATTACTCTAAAATCCCACTCGGCTTGTTTGTGTGCTGGAGCCGGCCGTGATGTCATATCTAAATGCATCATGTTGCCCGGGAAACAGTAACTCAGAGGGATGTAGATGACGATGCTGCCTCTAGTTGAGCCTTACAGATGCAACAGGTTTTTTAATTAAAGCTCCAGCATGTGTGCAGCTTATTATTATTATTATTATTTTTAAAATTTTATTTATTTTATGATTACGCCATATTTTAAGTGCTGCTGACTCAGTCATAACACACATGACTCTGGTGATTAAATCAAGTTTTTAATGGATTAAAATTTTTACAGCATTTAAAACGCAAGCTTGTCAATTATATGTGGGGCCGGTGGTATAGTGGTTGGGGTGCTGTGCTCATGATCGGTAGGTTGTGAGTTCGAATCCCACTGAGACCCTCACTGTGCTCAGACCCCTGGGAAAGGTCTCAACCACAAGTGTGCCTCTGTTCACCCAGCAGTATAAATGGGTACCAGTAAAAATATACTGGGAGGGTAACCTGTGATGGACTAGCATCCCATCCAGGGGGGCGTTGAACTCCTGGTTGCTTCACGCTATGGAAGCCGGGGATAAGCACCGACCTGATGAGCCATGAGGCTCGGGTGTAAAAACCCAACAGATTTTACCTACCTACCTTGTCAGTTATGACACGACATCATGAATAAGTTAAATTGCTTTGCGCTTTCTCTCCTCTACAATATCCGCACGAATCGGCCTTCTCCAGCATGTCAGATAGAAAGTAAACACCCTGCTGTGCTCAGCTCCTAAATTAACATGTATAGTGTTTTTATACGGAAGTGCCTAAATTACAGGCTGTGTGATGCGAATATGTGTCTCAGTGGCGAATTAAGGAGTGACGCCGCTGCTTGCCCATCTGGCCTCCACTTTGGGAAGCCTTTCTGTTCCGTGACGCAGGAAGGAGTGGGAGTGGATTGCCTTGTGCCCCCACAGAGAGGTGAGGAGAAGGAAAAAAAAAAAAAAAAAAAAAATGAAGGAAAAACTACTGAGAGAAAGGTCTGTGCAGGGCAGGTGGGGTTACATGTGTGCGATTGAGTGTACTGCTCTTTGACATGTAATATGTAAAGGAGGGACAAGAGACATAGAATAAACCAAGAGGAGGAATGGTACATAGAGCATAGATTGTAATATGTAGGCGTGCTGCATAAGCCCAGCGACAAAAGGAATGGAAAGGTGAGGTCAGCAGAACTGGATCTAGGCCCATCAATCTAACCATCTCCCTACACCGAAAGGATCTTCAAGATTTTTATTTTTCAATAGTTAAAGGTTCTCCAGAAGACATTTGGATAAATGGAACCATGAAAGGTATTGGCTGGAAAACAATCAGCTTAGTTGCCACAAGAGGGCGCACAGCATAGTCATAGGACTGTAACCAATATCATGATGTGTTGAGGAGGATGCAGATGCAGACAGGTTAACTATTTTAATAAACAACTAAAGGTCAATTAAAATGCAAAACACAGCCCAAACCCACAAGCCAAGATACCAGAATCTTTATCCCCAATGATAGAATGATACAAGAATCTTCATCCCAAAGTTCTTCCATAGTGCATGCAATTACAGTAATGGAATAAGAACCAGGTGTGCTGACCATGTGACAAGTCATGTCTGAGAACAAAATACCAAAAATACACAGCACCCCCTGCTGGACCTGCTCTACCACATACCACAACTACAGTACTGGTATTTCACAGGGTTATGGAATCTTTTAAAAACCCCCAGTGTGGCTAACTGGGTTATCAAAGGCGGGCCATGTCTCTCACTGTCTATGGTGAGAGGCATGTAAAAGAACCATTGCTGACTTTCGTAAAGAGTAGCTGCAAAGCCGTCAGCGTGTTTCTGTCCCTTGCTAAAAGGGTTGTGACAGGAAGGGCATCCGATGTAAAAAAAAAAAACCTCTGCCAAAGCAAACGTGCGAATCAGATGATTCGCTTTGGCGACTCCCGCGTAAAAGGGAAAAAGCCGAAACGAAGACAGACAGACATGGAATCTTTTAAAAGAAGGCGGTGGTGGACTGGTGGTAAAGGTGCTGGATCGCTGATCCTAAGGTTGGGGGTTTGAGTCCCACTCTCAACAAAGTTATCGCTGTCGTTGGTCTCTTCCACCCCCCCCCCCCCCCAAAGTGCAGCTAACTGGGTTATCAAAGGCCGGCCATGTCTCTCCCTGTCTATGGTGAGAGGTTCATGATGTAAAAGAACCATTGCTGACTTTCGTCAAGAGTAGCTGCATAGCCGTCAGTGTGTTTCTGCCCCTTGCTAATGGTTGTGTCAGGAAGGGCATCCGATGTAAAAACCTATGCCAAATCAAACATGTGATCATTCGCTATGGCGGCCCATGAAAAAAACAGAGAACAGAGTCTTTTTAAAATTAATATATTCTGGACTGTATTAAAACCAGTTCATAACTTTTTGCGTGAAGTTGCTAGCAAACATTGAATACACAGCCAATCAAATTAAAACTTCCTTTATGGAGGTAACCGCTCATGCTACAATCACAACTAACAATGCTAATATTGGAGAACCACAAGCATGGAAAATAACCAGTAAAAAAACAAAAAAACCCAAAACTTATTATTCATAACAAACGGAAACCACAAACCAGTTCAACCGCTCAGACTCCCACAGAGTAAATAACACACAGTGTAACTCAGGTAAGCAGATGAACTTTTTTTGCCAAGTAAAACAACAGCAAATATTAATGGGAGCACAGAACATTAACTTGTTCAACGGATAATTAAACTAACATGACAGGTAGTACAAACGAACGCGGAAATCAGCTACTGAAGGGTGGAGAAATGAAAACTCAAGGAATGCAGGGGAGATTTATTTCTTTAGTTCCTCCAGGGCTGGGGTTGATTCAGCTCTTTAAAGTGTTACTTTTATAAAACTATTGTTATGGGGATGTAAATAATAAATGTATAAATGTAAATATAACTATAAGGAATGTATAAATGTTGAGAGTATGTAATTATATTCCGTTAGTCTGCTGTAAATGGTAACACATGGTATTACTCAGCTGTTTTTGGGTCATAGTTGTTTTGCCTGCATAGTCTAATTGGGTCTGGAACTTTCCAGCATATTATGGAAACTTCGATATTGACCTAGTTGCACATGCGCCCTGTGACTGGTCATGTGATTAGAACAGTCGAGAAAAGGAACATTCCCGAACTTTAGAAAATCTATGTAAGGTCCAGTTGTCGACCGGCTCAGGAGTGGATCATCCAAGGTGGATCATCCAACGGGGCATCATCCAACGGGCATCATCCAAGTTTCATCATTCAAGACTTCATCACCCAAGTCCATCATCCGTGTTCATCCACCGGATTATCATTCGTATCTTTTGATATGCGTGATTCCAAACTTTTGACCGCCAAGCTCGCCGATCTAAAACGCTATCTCGCCGTCTCTAAATTTACCATACTGCAGCTGCATGGTGACTATCCTTATTTTGTGACCCTTGTTCTATTTGTACTGTATTTTGTTTAGCTCTAAACTGTAAGCTATTATTTTTTGCCTTATTTTGTTAATATTATTAAATTGTATTTATTGTATGTCATTGTTTGTCTTGTTTTGCTGGTTTCACAGGGACTTTCCCTATTCTAACTTTCCATATGTAACACTATCCTGAGACACCTATCAGTACAGATCTATTGGGCAGTGGTTAATTCTTTACATTACAAGTACAGTGGCACCTCACATTACGAAAGTCTCACCAAATGAAAAATTCAGGTTACGAAACAAGTTTACGAAAAATTTTTCCGAAAATTTTTGTCTCTGGATACGAAACAAATTCATGTTACGAAAGCGCCATCTTAAAAATTCAAACGTGCCATTCAAACATTAAAACATGCCATTCAAACAATGCACGAGCTGCTTTTCCCATCAATGATGCTCAAATATCCCGCCCCGGTGGCCTCCCATTGGCTAGGAGGGATGACGCAGCGACCTCAAATTGCTTATCTCCCAACATCCCGTCCAGCTGGCCTCCCATTGGATAGGAGGGATGACTCAGCTCCCTCTTATTGGCTATCTCCCAACATCCCGCCCCGCTGGCCTCCCATTGGCTAGGATGGATGACGCAACTCCTTCCCAGCTGCCATAATGGTTTGCATGTAAACGACAGAGTTACTGTTGTTTCATGTTTTATTTCTTGACTCAGGCTTTTAACTGTCCATAAACATTTGTAAGATTATAATTCTGCTAAGAAGACATGGTCAACACACGCGTGCACACACACACACACACACACACACACACACACACACACACACACACACGCGCGCGCGTGTTTGATTTCCGATGCGAGTGAGAAGAAGAAACGGGCTCGAGTGATATTGCAAAGGAATATAGCCAAACCTGTCTACCATTGGTATGATATTGAAGCAGAAGGAGGTCTTAAAAGGTATGCTTTTATAATTTTTAAAGGGTTTAGGGGGTAGTATTGGGAGCCTTGGAACGAATCACGCTTTTTACATGGAAAATCCGGTTCAATTTACGAAAAATGCATGGAATAATTTCGTAAAGTGAGGTACCACTGTACTACCCTTGCCAATATTGCTTCAGCAATGATTAATAATCTTCTTCTTCTTGTTTTTTCCCCTTTTTCAGGGGTCACCACAGTGAATCATCTGATTCGCATGTTTGATTTGGTATAGGTTTTTACGTTGGATGCCCTTCCTCACACAACCCTTTAGCAAGGGACAGAAACACAGTGACGGTTATGCAACTACTCTTTACGAAAGCCAGCAATGGTTCTTTTACATGAACCTCTCACCATCGACAGTGAGAGACATGGCCGGCCTTTGATAATCCAGTTAGCTGCACTGGGGGGACAGTGACAACCTTGTGGAGAATGGGACTCGAACCCCTAACCTTAGGATCAGCGATCCAGCACCTTTTACCACCAGGCCACCACCGCCCTACCGCTATGATGAATAATATTAATACAAAAACCCCACAACCACTACAATTAGGCATGATATCAGCACTGCTACTGTTACTATGACAATAACGACTAATATTACTGTCACTAATACTAATGCTGCTATAGTTTTACAGTAATAGTAGTTATTGTCATAGTAACAGTAGCATTGCTGATTTCATTCCTAATTGTAGTGGTTGTGGGGTTTTTAGTGAGTTTTCAGAACCTTATAGAATGTGTTTGCTGCTTGCCGTTTTTCTTTAGTTAACAAGTGTCAAGGAATATACTGCATCAGCCATCATTTCCAATTAACTGAAATATTATTTATAATGGAGCTGCAAATGAATAAATGAGCAAATGAATGTATTTTGTCTATTGTGAAGAGAGAAAAAAAAGGAGGAACCCACACTGGAGTTTTTACTGATTACATGACTAATTGAGTACATCTCTCTTCACATCCTTTCCCCTCTCTCTCTCTCTCTCTCTCTCTCTCTCTCTCTCTCTCTCTCTCAGTGTGTGTGTGTGTGTGTTTGATATTCAGTGCTATCTTTAGAAATCCCTCACTATCACCTGATTAAAATCTCTAAATCTGGTAGTAAGGTAACCGGTCACTCTTGTTTGCATGGCGTTGTTGATTACTTCACCGTAAGAGGAAGTGTTTTGCAGAAAATGTCTCTATTGTGAAGAACAGTCTTCCATTACACTTCAGAGAAATAGCTCAGTGTTGCTCTCTCATTTTGTCATGTAACAGCTTGCAGTAGTACTTATAGAAAACCAAGACCTTATTATATTACCCATCATTTTTTTTCCTATGCAATAACACTAATTGATGATGATGATGATGATGATGATGATGATGATGATGAGACATGTCTCTCTGCATTGCTGCCACAACAGTCGCATTGGAGCAGTCATACACAGTGTAAGGCCGTTTGTCTCACAGCATGATAAGCACTTGTCATTTTGATTGGTTAAAATTAGGTGGACACATAAAACCGAGTTCAGGTTATTGTCTGGGTGGGGTCTCTCAGGTTCTTTCAGTGTGTGTACGGGTTTCCATAGGGACCCCCCCCCCCAAAAAAAAAAAAAAAAGTTGTGTTAGCAAACAGGAAACCAAGAAAGCTAATTTTGGTATCAGAAGTTGATCTGAGTTTTATTTCAGATTTTCAAGGCAATAGAAAGAGAAAATATTACCTAATGCCAGAATGACGCAAAAAAAAAAAAAAAAAAAAAAAAAATATATATATATATATATATATATACACAAACACATTTATAGATTTATAGAATATAATATATTAAGAAAAATGCAACAAAACAAGGCCAATTATGCAGAAAAAAAAAAAAAAAAAAACCCCAACAAACCTACTTACATTTTTATGTGAGGTTCACGTCTGTATGTGTGTGTTTATATTTTATTTACATATTTTGCATTATTTTTGAATGTTTAATTGTTATTATAAGCATTATATGGTGACATAGTGGTTAGGGTGCTGTGCTCATGATCGGGAGGTTGTGTGCTCAAATCCCAGTTCGACCCCCACTGTGCTAAGACCCCTGGGCAAGGTCTAAACCACAAGTGTGCCTCTGTTCACCCAGCAGTATAAATGGGTACCAATAAAAATATACTGGGAAGGCAACCTGTGATGGAATCATGTCCCATCCTGGAGGAGTTGAACTCCTGGTTGCTTCACGCTATAGAAACCGGGAATAAGCACCGGCCTGATGAGCCACTAGGCTTGGGCGTAAAATGCCCAACAGACTTTACCTACCGACCTACCCATAAGCATTTATAGCGTTGAATACTGTATGTATTTATCGATATTATATACACATATACATGTACAGATACATCAGTCAGGGGGGTCGATACTACTTCGCAGAAATCGGCAGTTGCGGGGTGGGGTGGTGTCTTGGTCCCCATTAACCAAGGAAAGTAAGGGATCCATGTGCATGTAAATATATATATATATATATATATATATATATATATATATATATATATATATATATACACACACACACACACACACACACACACACACACACACACATAAAGATATATATATATGTATCTGTGTGTGTGTGTGTGTGTGTGTGTGTGTGTGTGTGTGTGTGTGTGTGTGTGTATTCATCCAATTCATCAAGTCATATGTCATATTCTGAACTGCTTAATACTAATTAGGGTTGCTGGGAGGCTGGCACTCATCTCAGCCGACTCTGGGCGAAGGAAGAGTACACCCCAGACAGTTTGCCTTTCTACTTTCCACTGCAGGGCTCTATATATATATATATATATATATATATATATATATATATATATATATATATATATATATATATATAGCGATCCCTCACTTTCCGTGGTTCATTGGGACCAAGACCCCCCGCGACCGAGGAATTCTGTGAAGTAGGATCAACTCCCCTCTGACTGACATTTCTGTACATGTCTATGTGTATATAACATCAATAAATACATACTCAATGCTATAAATGCTTATAATGATTAAACATTCAAAAATAATGCTTAAGATGTAAATAAAATATAATTACACATACATACAGACGCGCGCACGCACTCAGATGTGCACCTCACAAAAATATGTAAGTAGTGTTGTTGGGTTGTTTTTTTGTTTTTGTTTGTTTGGGGTTTTTTTGTATAATTGGCCTTGTTTTGCGGCATTTTCTTTGACTTTTTCCCTTTCTTTCCTTAATTTCCTTATTTGTTGATGAATATTTTTGAAAAGCCTGCGATGCACTGAAGCCGCAGAAACTGAAGCACGAAGTAGTGAGGGATCGCTGTAGTTCTGTTGGGGGGTTTTGGGTTGTTTTTTGTTTTGTGTTTGTTGCATAATTGTCATTGTTTTTGTGGCATTTTCCTTAAATTTTCCCCTATTCTTCCTTAATTTGCTTATTTTTTAATTTGATGAATATTTAAAAAAAAAAAAACACGATTCACTGAAGCTGTATGAATTGAAGCGTGAAGTAGCGAGAAATCCCTGTATACTCTACACGAACTCGCCAACCAAGAATTAAATGGCAAATAGACCGTGTTAATTCTCGGTTGACAAAGCCCCTTTTATTCAAACCTCCCAAAATCCCACTCGGTGGACCAGTGGACACCATCGACAATTTTAGGAAGTGCCATCATTGAGGCTGCTACGAGTTGTACGGATTCTTCTTAATCCGTAGCTTTTAATATCGATTTAGGTGCTGCCTAAAAGCAGAGCTCCAAATAGATGTCTCTATTGATATAAATCCGATTTTTGC
>CM045732.1:62978495-63010995 GCA_024760905.1 Plotosus lineatus
ACAGGATGCAGTCTATCTCAGCCGACGTTGGGTGAATGAAAACTACACCCTGAACAGCTTGCCAGACCATTGCAGGGCAACACACACAAATCTTCACACTCACATCCACACCTAAGGCCAATTTGAAACAGCCCATTAGCCGAGTATGGTGTATCGTTGGACTGTTAGAGGAAGCCACCGGGCCCGGAGGAACCTCATGTAAATACAGGGAGAATATGGAAAGTTCACACAGAAATACTCGAGCCCAGGACTGGAACCCAGAACTTTGTTGCTGTGAGGTGGCCGTACTAACCACTATTCCATGATGCCACCCTGAATCAATACAATCATGGAAAATGATTAAAAGATTTTTAATTTGGATCTCCAATGGATTTTTTTTTTTACATGGTTGCATGTTTTATACCTTGCAATTTTGCAGTTTCTGTTTATTCAATTTTAGCCCAGCTACGGTTCTGATGTTTTAGTTTGTCATCATCAAACCTTGGTGGTTCCCAGACTACAATCTGAAGCAATCTATGAACGATTATATTAATATCACACACACACACACACACACAGGCATAGTGCTAAGCAGGTCCGCTTTACAGCAAGAAGGGCCTGGGTTCGATTCCCAGCTCAGATGTTCCCTATGTGGCGTTTTCATGTTCTCGCAGTGCTTGTGTGGGTTTCCTCTGGGTGCTCCGGTTTCCTCCCACAGTCTGAAAACATGCACAGTAGGTGGCTGTTCCAAATCTCCCCTACATGTGAGTGTGAATGTTGGCCCTACGATGTCCTGGTGAGCTGTCCAGGGTGTACTAGAGTTAGTTGGCAGAGATGGGCACCAGCCTCCCCTCGACGAATTAGGATTAAGTAAGTCAGAAAGTGTGTGTGTGTGTGTGTGTGTGTGTGTATATGTATATATATATATATATATATATACTGCATATAAAATTATTTGAACTCACACCGCCCTCTAGTGGTAATGTTAGCACGTTGTCACTGCACAATCATTTTACATCAGTTTCAGTCAAATTTCTCAGTTTTCCCAAAGTTTTTAGTTTCAGAAAAGCTTTTTAATCATATATGAAATCCAGTAAGCATATAAATGTACACTAGAGATTAAACTAAGGGATAATCTGATCTGGTGAGAATTTGTGCAGCAATAAAATCTGTAGAAAAACATTTATTGTCCACGTTTTGGTTTCTTCCAAACACTTTTGACATTCAATTTTCTTGAATGAGGGAATGACCCTCACATTCTTCAAAAATGTGTGAAGATAAAGGGGGCACAACTTATTATTTACCTTCATAACCTTCAACTGAAACATATATACAAAATATATATATATAGAACAGTCAGCCTTAACATTAACACCACTTGACTGGTGTGCGGCTAGGCGGGTCCATATGGTACATTCTGCAGAAAGTGTTCACAAAAAAGGAAATAATAATCATAATTTTAAAAAATCTCATTCAAGGTTCTGCTTTCGATATTATTTTAATAAATTACCCATGGAATTATGATTGAGGAGATAAAGTACGTGTGTCATCAGAGCTGTTGTCGTCTTCATGGTTTCTGAGTTTGTTTGTTTGTTTTTTTTTCAAATGAAATTGATCAAAATTTATCGGCGATGGAAATAATCCCAGTGGACAAACCAATGGATTTTAATAATTGAGAATGTTACTTTCTACGTCATGTACAGTGATGTTCACACAACGCCTATTTATCAAAGCCATCATGTAGAAATAGATCCCATTCTACATGAAACAATCCTTTGTCAGATTCTCTTGAAAAATCATGTGCAGTCACTGGACCTGAAAAAAATATGAATACTGAAAAATATGAATTCCGAGTTGCTTAATTTCATCCTTAAGGTCCGCTTAATGCTCACATCATTTTCATCCATTCATTCATCTTCTGTGTGGGGCCGGTGGCGTACTGGTTAGGGTGCTGGCCTCATGATCAGGAGGTTGTGAGTTAGACCCCCACTGTGTTAAGACCCCTGGGCAAGGTGAGAACCACAAGTGTGCCTCTGTTCACCCAGCAGTATAAATGGGTACCCAGTAAAAATATACTGGGAAGGTAACCTGTGATGGACTAGCGTCCCATCCAGGACGAGCTGAAGTACTGATAGCTTCATGTGATGGGAACTGGGAATCAACACTGGCCTGATGAGCCACGAGGTCAGGGGTCACCAACCTTTATGAAGCTGAGAGCTACTTCTTGGTACCAATTAATGCAAAGGACTACCAGGTCCATACACACTTCTGAAATTACAAATTTGCTCAATTTACCTTTAATTTTATGTTATTATTAATAATTACTGACATTCATCTATGTGAAGATATTGATTTGATTTAAAAAATAGCAAAAAAAAAAAAATACATGGAAAGTGGCACTATGGGTCCACGGGCCTGTTCTAAAAATAGCACTGAACAGGCCCACGGGTGTCTCATGTTGACCTTGCGGGTGACCCGGTGCCCACGGGCACCATGTTGGTGATCCTTGCACTCGGTAAAAGGTAAAGCCCTCTGAGATTTTTACACCCGAGCCATAGTTGTTCATCAGGCCGGTGCTTATCCCTGATTTCCACAGCGTGAAGCGATGGATCAGCTCCTCCTGGATGGGACGCTCATCCATCGCAGGTTACCTTCCCAGTATATTTTTACTGGTACCCGTTTATACTGCTGGGTGAACAGAGGCACACTTGTGGTTGAGACCTTGCCCAGGCGTCTTAGCACAGTGGGGGTCTAACTAGGATTCGAACACACAACCTCCTGATCATGAGCCCATCACCCTAACCACTACGCCACCGGCCCCACTATGATGAGCCACTAGGCTTGGGTGTAAAAAAAAAAAGCCCAATAGACTACTTTACACCCTGGACAGCTTTCCGGGCCATCACAGGGCCACACTACTACACACATCTCAAGTAAAATCAAGTTTTACAGTCGTCCATGATGCAAAGGGAAATGCTTGGTTGTTATTTTGACGCCTGAGAATTCTGGTCAGGGCTTATAATAAACATCCAATTGGATTTTTTCTTGTTGGTGATCAGATTTTTCCACATTCTCAAGTACAATGGATTGCAGAGTTAAACTTCAGTAATCTCTCCCTGAAGAGAGCGCTGTAGCAGCACTTTCTTTTTGTAGTCTGTCCAGCTCTTTCATCACCTTATCAGTACGTACACACTGCTGAAATAAATCAAAAACTTTTCAAAGCTTTCTGGTCATCCTGCAGTTTAAGAAATGATTTACTGCCTGAATCTCTGCCGTTACTCAGCACACCTCAACTTTACTTCTCACCTTAAATATACTGCTCATTCATCCATCTTTTTAACAGTTTAATCCTAATTCGGGCCGCGAGGAGGCTGGTGCCCATCTTAGCCGACTCTGGGCGAGGGCAGAGTACACCCTGGATGGCTCGCCAGGCCATCGCAGGGCAGAAACACACTGACGGCGATGCAACGACTCGTGACAAAAAGCAGCAATGCTTCTTTTAACATGAACCTCTCACCATCGACAGTGAGTGAGAAACATGGCTGGCCTATGATGACCCAGTTAGCTGCACTGACGGGACAGCAGTGACAACCTGTTGATAGTGGGGCTTGAACCCCTGACTTTAGGATCAGTGATCCAGCAAACTATCACCGGGCCACTGCTGCCACTTAAATATCAGTTTGTCTGATATTAAATCAAAAGGCCTGGTATGCAGTCTGTGTTTCTGTTGTGTTCAGTGGGGTTGATGTGAGGGCACTGAGCAGGCCACTCAAATTTTTCCACTCTTGGGTAAGCCATGTATTCACAGAGCACACATTGACATGTTAAGACATGTATGAGCTTGACCTTTAACGCCACTGAAATTACAGCATGCAAGACATTTTGCCCAACTGTGAACATTCGAATATTTTGTGGCTCATTTTCCCCACATATCCAATACAGTCATTTCAGAACCAACACACACACACACACACACACACACATAACACTTACACTCACAGTCACTTAGCTTGATGTGTTGGTCTCTGGACTGTGGGAGGAACTACAAGGAAACCCATGCAGACACGGGAAGAACATACACACCCCATGCAGAGCCACCCTCACCGAATCTGGCCCTTTCAGCTAGAACCTGTCTGCTAGGAGTTGGATGAGCTAATCACTACTCCACAGTGCCACCCTGGAGCACCAAAGTATGATTTCTAATTAGAAAACTTACAAGTTCTTCAAGAAGTTGCTTCCCTACCTCCTCGTGAAACTCCTCCACCCATTTATGGTCTTTTCCGCTCTCTGTGCCTACTCTGGTCTGATTGGTCACCTTTCCGAAATCAGTCATCTCTCCTTTTCAGCGAGGCGAGAAGCAGAAGTTCGGAATGAGTAGAGATAATGCTGTGTATGGGGGCAGTAGAGGCTGTCCAACTAATCAGGAGGTCCATCACATTGTGATATACGAGTGTGTGTGTGTGTGTCTCGTCGTGTCCCCCCCCGAAAAAAAAACCTGTGAAAACTTAGGGGAGTGGTGGCCTAGTGGTATAGGGCTCTGGATCGCTGACGCTAAGGTTGGGGGTTCAAGCCCCACTTTCCACAAGGTTGTCACTAACTGGTGAGTCATCCAGGGTGCACTCTGCCCTCGCCCGGAGTTGGCAGGGATGGGTGCAAGCCTCCCCATGACCCTAATTCAGATTAAGCTGTTACAAAAAACTGAAGTGAACTATGAAAACATTGTGTTTACAAACAGCCCAGAGGGAGAGCATGTAAGGGTTCAAAAAGCTGCAAAGACATAACTTTGTTTTGGCTTTTCGCCTTTTTTTCAGGGGTTGCCACAGCAAATCATCTGATCTGATTTGATCTGATCTGATCTGATTTGCATGTTTGATTTTTGCATAGGTTTTTTTACATCGGATGCCCTTCCTGACACAACCATTTAGCAAGGGACAGAAACACGCTGACGGATATGCAGCTACTCTTGAAAGTCAGCAATGGTTCTTTTACACGAACCTCTCACCATAGACAGTGAGAGACATGGCCCGCCTTTGATAACCCAGTTAGCTGCACTCTTGGGTGGTGGTGGTGGTGGTGGGGGGGGGGGGCAGTGACAACCTTGTGGGACTCGAACCCCCAACCTTAGGATCAGCAATCCAGCACCCTTTACCCTTGAAATATCGTTCAAAGTGCTTGGATTTGAACCATCAATTTTCGTATTTCGCACCCAGTCCCTCCACTGTTGCATCTCCACACACACACACACACACACACACACACACACACACACACACACTCTCTTTTACAGTGTAAACACTCCAATTAACAAATTCACTCCAGAATCATTAAACACATCACAAACATTTCTATCTACAGTAAATGTATTGGATGTGTTTCAGGGTGCACTGTTCCTTTAAGAATCCACTCCATTACATTATCCGCACTGGGAATTTCTCATGAGCCCTTTAAGAAAACAACACGGTTACGTCACTGTGTCAGGAACCAATAGGAATACAGGAACGGATGAGCTCGAGAAAAGTGTGCGTGTTGATGTGTATGTGTGTGTGGTGTGTAGTTATTCCGTAAACGCTCGTGTGTGTGTGTGGTGTGAGTGGGTGTGAATGTGTGAATGTGCTTGCGCGCGCGCGCGTGTGTGTGTGCGTGCGCGTGCATGAGGGACAGATGTATGGGCTGCGTGTTGGAATGATAGCAAACAACGTATCGTTATATTTAAAGTTTTTGTTTTTTCCCCCCCCCGGAAGTAGTAGATAAGTTTGAATTTTAGACCTTCGGGAAATCATTGAAAGGAATCTGAGGAGTGTTCTACACACGCAGAACCCACACTGGTTCCGAGATCTCCTGCAAAAGTTGAAGATCTTATCTGGGTATGGAGATGTCCTGCTGAACCGAGTTTCCAGCTCATTGGTCCAGGCTGCTCCTGCTCCTGCTGATCCTGCTGAAGGCCATAAACAGGAAGAACCCTCTGGTCTGATGAGCTCCAGCGACTCTGCTCTTCTCTTCTCTGCTCTGCTCTGGGCTTTAGTTTGATTCTCTCCTACAAACCCTGGAGCACTGCTCATCATCTGATTTCATTCATAGATGACCTATGAGCTGAATGTCTACTCCATAATCCAGACATGGACGTGTAGACAAGGGAGTTTGAAAATAAACTAGAAGAAGAAGAAGGAGGAGGAGGAAGAACTTGCCAGCATGCTGAAGACTCTCACCAAAAAGCTGAGGAGACATTCCCTTAATGAAATCCACCCTTTCCAGCTGAAGGTAAGGAAATCACCTTTCATTTTATGATCATTTATAAAACTTTTTTTTTTTTTTTTTTTAAACAAGGAACCCTTTTATCTCCACCACCCTCACCTCCACCCACCACACACATGTTACCCCTCATGAACATCATCCACTTCTATCATTGCCAGGCAGACACATTTTACCCATGGTCCATGTTCCTTTTCATACCTTTTTCCTTGACTCTGTACTGGTCCCATATAGGGCGACATGATTCTAGCAGCAAATGTTAATAGCCTTTATATCTTTAGATACATACATAGATGTAAGATATATATATATATATATATATATATATATATATATATATATATATACTGTATAGTCTAATACGTCTTTAACAATAATGCACATAAGATACGTAATCATGTTACTGATATTCTGTTAAAACTTGACATTAAGAATGAATTTAAAGCAACCGGGTCATGATTTTTGCCCAAATTCACTTGGTAATATGCACCCGGGGTGGCATGGTGGCGTAGTGGTGAGCACGTCCGCCTCACAGTGAGAAGGCCTGGGTTCGATTCCCGGCCTGGGCGTTCCTGTACGGAGTTTGCATGTTCTCCCCTTGCTTGCGTGGGTTTCCTCCGGGTGCTCTGGTTTCCTCCCACAATCCATAGACATGTACAGTAGGTTAATTGCCCGTTCTAAATTGCCCGTAGGTTTGCATCGTGTAGAAGGCAATGGCAAACCACTGCACTAATCCTGCCAAGAAAACCTCCATGACGATGATAACCAGGGTGTTATCCTTCATGGCGGTTGCCAATGGTCGTCCTACGACTCAGGCACTAGATAGATAGAATATGCACCCAATGTACAAAATACAAGTCTGTGTTTGTTAAATAATCTTTCAACTTGCAAATTAAACAGGCAAGTTTTTCGAACTTGGATGGAAATGGACCGCTTCAAACAAGGACATTTCGATCAACGTGCTTCCAAATTTGCTGTACGAACCTGACTCGGACGGTACCAGACCAGACCAGACCATCCTTTCGCGACCAAATTTTCATTTTTATACAATCGATCATTCGTTTTTTTGATAACCCGATGGCACCACCCTTTTAATTTCTGGCAGAAACGGCTCCAAATCCAAATAAAAGCTACAACCATTCATGGTATTAAAACGAAGTACAGTTTTGGTTTGTTAATTTCCGAGAAAACATGTCACTGAGGTCGTCATTTGATTTCATATGGTATTGTTTCTATGCATTATAATTGCGATAGTGGTAGATTTGGATTTCCAACACAAACCCAACGACAGACATTCTCAAAAATGTAGCGATGAGATGAGATGATATCGGTAATTTGTTCTTTCATAGATTAGAAGTGCACTTTATAACTCGCAGACATGGGACATAGTAAAGTAAAAATAAAATGAGAAATTAGTAATATTTCAACCCTAAGAGGCCTTAAAACTATCTGGAGGGTTACAAGAGAAAAGTAGCCAAAAATACATAACCTATTAGTTACTCAATACTAAATTCCATAACTTACAAGAAAATGGTCCACTGAAAGGTACTTTCCCAGCAACAAGCATTTGTACCCTTTAGGCACCCACTCGTACCTCCATTTTGGAGCGTGACCCTACAGTCTCCTCTAAGGTCTATGGGTCATCCTACTGCGCACACGATTATGGAAATAGTGCTAATTTTAATAATAATAATGCTGTATGTACTGCTATTATGTATTTAAGAATTAAGCTATGCATTGTTACAGCCATGGTCTAGGCCCGGAAATGAGCACTTGGAGACCACTGGAGAAGGTTTCACGTCTGCCAATATCCTGAGCATCCAAAGGAACTCTTTGTTTTTCTTTCTTTTTTGTGCATGCCTACATACAGTGCTTTGTTTCACAGACTTTATCCAGGGTATTTATATCAAGCTATTCTAAATTCATCACTCCTCTTTTGTTTAGTGAGCAGGCGCTGTGTGGGTCCTACTTCCTTCAAGAGGCTTTATTATTTCTTTCCTCCTTCTGTCTTTAATTCTGCAAGCTATTTCTGACCATGTACACGGATGAAAATCTTGCCGTCGACTCTCTTTCAGTGACGACGCTGGTGAATAGTGACAAGGGAAATAAAGCTCGAGGTGTTTGATGCTTCTTAAGAAAATGGCTGGCTTGTGGTTGATAGAGTATATCCGTCGTTTCCCAAAATGAAAGCCATGGCTCAGTTTCACAAAAAAAAAAAAAAAAAATGGTTTTGCAGATTTTCTTCCTTCTTATAAAACTCAGAGCCTGACACTTTATCTCTTGATTAATTAAACTGGTCCAGATAGACGTGGGTTCGTTATAGCATTAAAAAAAAAAAGTAAAACTATATACATGCATGCACTTCATGGCCGATTAGCTATGCGTGCCATCAGGATGGAAAGTGCTAGGATGCAGCTGCTCAGGGCCTCTTCGGCCCATTGTAGGATGTGTTTGCACTCGTCATGCCACCGTGAGGGAGAGAAACATTGGCTGGCATTGTCACGCTCGTGTCTGCTTTGTCCATAAACAACTTCAGCTGTGTCATGTTTCAGATCATCGCTGTGACTGCACTGTCGATGTATTTCTAACCATATAATTTTTTTGGGGCATGTTTACGAAATAAGCAGTTGTTGGCTTGAATATGTGACGATGTGCCTGTGTCCTTGATACAAAGTTTAAGTTTATTATTGTTCTGCCGTCCTGCATACATGCACATGATCCACGTTCTCCATTGATCAAGATCCCAAGATCCCGGGCAATTGCAGAGCCCCCTGCAATATACATTTGAAATAAATACATATCTACTCTTATAAGAACTTGACAAATCTCAGGATTGATGCTAGTTCTAATAATGATGACAAGTGTGCTATAAATAAAGCTTTATTTTCTGGGGCGTTACCTTAGGTAATAAACAATTAATCACCATGTGTTTGTTTGTGTGTTGTTGTAAGAACAGGTTCTGGTTTTGGACATTTTAAGGTGTGCCGTGTTGTAATGCATATGTCTAGAATCCAGCTAGTGTCGGCCTGAAGGACTGAAAATTTTTCTCACCCTGCCTGAACACGCCCAATCTAACTCAAAGAGGGTGTGGTCATTCGGTGGTGATTGTTAAATCATATAAAACATGAAGGTTGACAGTGCTGTGGTTCTGTAGGATGGTTCCAACCCTCTTCATGCAGACTATTTTTAATGTGTACATGACGCAATGTACTGTATTGTGATGTCCATGAACAAGCCCGGCATCACCGGATTACTGAATATATGTACGTTCTGCATGCGGATGCATATAATAAACCTGTCAATCATATAAAGTGCCGGAATTTTCATAGCTTTGTTTGGTTTTTCGACTATAAGGAGACATGAATGTGAAAAATGTCAAGAACTGACAGCTATGAACTGAGAAAACAAAACAAAAACATAACCGATGCACACAGACTTTGATGCAGTCACAAACTGCATACCGTAATTGTAAGTATGGATGTAAGCAACACTGGAGTATAGTCCAATGTAGAGCCGGCGCAGTCCTGTTAATAAATATGAACTGAAGGTGAGGTGCATGGAGCTGAATATTCAGTTTTGTGACACCCACCGATCCTGAGGTGCATTGTTATTTTTGTACCATTTTCGTCCTCGTTATTTTAGTATAAATGTCACCAGCATTAAATGCGGACCAAAATGAGATTCTTATGTTTTTATTTTATTATTACTGTATTTGAACACCAGCAACCGGTTTACCAGTGACTAGATTAGTGTGTCATCCAGTGGCCTGTAAAGCCGTCGTTCAAACATCTGTCAGCTCTTGTTATGCCTCGGCACCCTATATAGTCAATCGCTGACCATCTTACATCATGCGCTTGACTTTCGCTATTGTTGTAACAGGATTTCACTAGATTGACTGAAATCGGCTAGTTTTTTAGTGAAAAGAAAGCAAATCATGTCTCGCGAATTGATGATGTCTGCATTTGAGGTACTCCAGTCATTCAATTAATTCATTTTTGAAGCACCTAATCCTAATTAGGGTCGAATGGAGGCTGGAGCCCATCTCAGCCGACTCTGGGAGAGGGTAGGGTTCACTAGGTCATCACAGGGCCGACACGCACACAAACACTCGTACTCGAATTCACACCGAGGGGTGATTTGGAACAGCCTATAAATTAAATTAACCTAATTGATTCACTTTGATTCAAGCATTATTCCCTCTGAATAATGATTTATAATCAAATGAGAGTGAACCAATCAGATATATACTAACTTGGGATAATGCTTGAATCAAATTAATATGTATATACAGGGATCCCTCGCTACTTCGCGCTTCAATTCATGTGGCTTCAGTATATCGCGTTGTTTAAAATAAATAAATATTCATCGAATTAAAAAATAAGGACATTAAGAAAGAACAGGGGGAAAAGTTAAAGAAAATGCCACAAAAAACAAGGCCAATTATGCAAAAAAAGCCTAAACCAACAAAACACAACCCAAAATCTCTCCTATCAAACCTCGTTACTGTACATTTTGACGTGCGCATCTGTGTATGCACGTGTGTGTATGTCGTCATCTTCTAATGCAATAACATCTTATGTTATTTTTTTAATGTTTAATTGTTATTATAAGCATTTATAGCACTGAATATGTATTTATTGATATTATATACACACATATACATGTACGTATACATAAGTTGGAGGGGTGATCCTACTTCGCGGATTTCGATGGTCGCGTGGGGATCTCTGTCCCAATTAACGGCGGAACGGCCTGTGTATATGTAAATATGTGTGTATATATATATATATGTATATATGTATATATATATATATATATGTGTATATATGCATATATATGTGTGTGTGTGTATATATATATATGGTTTCACCACCCCTCGAAACAGATCTGTTGTGATAAATGGAGTTTCAATAGAAAGTCTTTGTCCTGTCCTTTTATTTTTATATTTGCTCTACGAAAAAGTATTGAGCACTCTCTTACGGAAGGATCTACTCAGAAAATTTTATATATATATATGTATGTGTGTGTGTGTGTATATATATATATATATATATATATATATATATATATATATATATATATACACATACACACACAAAAATAAAGGACAGGTCAAAGACTTTCTATTGAAACTCCATTTATCACTACAGATCTGTTTCGAGGGGTGGTGAAACCATCCTCTCTCTTCAGGTGATTATAGAAGAATTCAGTGTGGAGTTTGTATGTTCTCCTCGTGATTGTGTTTTCTCTGGGGTCTCTGGTTTCCTCCTACAGTCCAAAACCATGCACATTGCATTACTTGGCTTTTTTAAATTTTCCCTAGGTGTAAGTGTAAAAATGGGAGATGTCCCAGGGGAGGAGGGTCACTCTCTGTGACATCGACACTACTTCTCTGGGACATTATCCCTGCGGAGTTTTATGCATTGCTTTTTGTTACGTTAATATTTAGGAAATGTTGTTAATTAGTTGGGAAGGTTATAAAACGAAAAACAATGTATGCTTGCCGTGCTTCAATCTTGACCCTTTGGCTTCCACTAATAAATACAATTATGTTAATTGGAGTCCAGAGTCATGCCAAGAATGTCTCTCTCTCTCTCTCTCTCTCTCTCTCTCTCTCTCTCTCTCTCTCTTTCTCTCTCTCTCTCTCTGTGTGTGTGTGTGTATGTGTGTGTGTGTGTCAGATATGGACCAGTGGACATGTCCCTGCCAATAACTAGATCTGTAATCATAATCTGTGAGCATGTATCACGCACATAACACATGCACTCTGTGATTCCGCATGCCAGCATTCACCCGTGTCACCGAATTGTAAAATGCTGTGAGCATGAGTGTGCGAAATGAATTAAACATGTTTAAGCATAGACCGGCTTTCGCGTACTCGCACTCATAATTACTGTTTTTCTCATTTTTGCTCTCGCTTTCTTGTTGGAAAGCACAGACGTGCTCAGTTCCATGTTTATCATCTACCTTCCTGTGTTTGTGTGGGTCGGTGTGTTCCAGTCATTACTGACAAACTCATTTGTAATGGCTTTCTGACTTGCTCGCAAGCCAAAAAAAAAAAAAAAAAAGGCTGAGAATATACATTCCAGATTCTCAGATTTCCTCCGGGCTTGACCCGACAAACATTAAACCTTCCCCTGGACAGCAGGCTGACCTTGCAAAAAAAAAAACGGGACGGTTTATAAGAGTCCAGTTTGAAGCATATATTTTCTGTGACGTCTAAATGATGGACGGTTCACTATAATATAAATGTTCGAGACAATGTCAAGC
The DNA here is from genome assembly GCA_024760905.1 of Plotosus lineatus. Lineage (NCBI taxonomy): Eukaryota > Metazoa > Chordata > Actinopteri > Siluriformes > Plotosidae > Plotosus > Plotosus lineatus. The sequence continues at coordinate 62,990,994 of CM045732.1, forward strand.
TGGTGTATGATATTTTCGACGTTGCTGGGAAACTGGTTAAAGTGTCGTGAAGCTTGTGAATATCTGGCAGTGCTTCCCACTCAACATGAGCGTGTTCATTGTGCTGTGAATCACAGGCCGAAATCCTGCTGGCACGCAACATGCAATTTATGAGATGTTTGCTTTTACGCAGGCCAGGAGGAAAAAGATGGGACTTTCTAGCCACCAATGATCATTTCCATGTTGGTTAAAAACAGGTTTTAGAAGTGAAGCCAAGTATGAGGGGTTTAATCATCGCTATCCAGTCGCAGAGGGAAACGATCACAAAAGAAATGTTATGATTATGTTTCGCTGAATTTAATTGTGGAGCGGGGGGATTAACCTTCTAGTTATTATGAAAAACATGTAGAAAGCTATATGGGATTAACCAAACTTGGTCAAATCCGTCTTCTTGGTGATAATTGGCCGCCCACTCCTTTTCCGAACTGCTTAATCCTGTTAGAGTTGCGGGAACGCTGGAGCCTCTCCCCACCGACACTGGGTGAAGGAGTGGTACATGCACCAAAACATTTATTGCGTCTGGTAGATGACCTTATCCAGAGTGGCTAAGGTAGGGGTAGGTCAGTCTGTTGGGTTTTTACACCCGAGCCTTGTGGCTCATCAGGCCGGTGCTTACCCCCGATTTCCGTAGCGTGAAGCAACCAGTAGTTCATCTCCCCCTGGATGGGACGCTAGTCCATCGCAGGTGACCTTCCCAGTATATTTTTACTGGTACCCATTTCTACTGCTGGGTGAACAGAGGCACACTTGTGGTTGAGACCTTGCCCAGGGGTCTTAGCACAGTGAGGGTCTCGGCCCCACATAACCCCACAGAGTGGCTAAGGGCGTCTACCAAATGCCATGTAAAATGTAGGAAAATACCCAGTGATGAGGTGTGGTGGTGATTATTAGCCTGAAGGCGAGTATCAACTCAACTATCTTTAATGGGCGGTATACTGTATATCACTTCTGCCTAGGATACAGCTGTGGTCTGGTGTTCTGACTGTAGAGTTCTCCATGTCAGGGCAAGTCATCTACTTGTCCTTTTTCCTTTGGGGCTGCATCCAAGGCGTGGTGGAGGATGTTAATCTGCTTCCTGCGTAGGGTGCGCTCAGGCCACTTCAGCTTTCTCCTGTGATGACTTGGAATTCTGGCTGTGTTGCTTTCCTTGGCTATTTAGATTTCAAAAAGTAGGATTACTTTCCTCATGCACAGCACTCCTGATTTCTCAGCTGGATCTGGGATTGGCTGGAGCAGACAGCAGTTTGTCCATGTTAAAATGTTTGTACAGACGCTCCCTGAATTACGTTTCTAATTGGTTCCGGACGCCAAACGTAAGTTGAAAGTGAACGTAATTTGTTACAGTGACGTATGACGCTCATACTGTACTATACATTCATAAATACCATTACCGTATCTCATAAAACACCCCTAAATCAATTATTATAAACATAACATTGTAAAATAATATCAAATCTATCAAATGATAGCAACATTAATTTCAAATAAGTCACTTATTTATACAGAGTCACTTTACATGAAGCTTATCAACAGCCAATACCGAAAGTAGTGTACTTACAAAAGTAGTGTACTTACTGTGGGTTATACGGGCTTCCAGTGTTTCAAGTGCGCAAGGGTGCCCTGGAACTCATTTAGAACACAGCCTGCACTGATGTGAATCATGGAGCGGAGAGTTCTTTCTTTTGTGGATTCGGGTTTTCATTCATTTTACAACTCTTTGCTTAACTGATTATATCGCGCCGATCCGAGCAGATAGTTAATTCATCTCTTGTGTATGAGACTTGCACCCATGCTAGTAGGCTTACGTTTCTGACCAACCATATTTGCTTAGGGTTACAAAAGTCCGCAAAACAGTGTAAACACGAAGATCACAGAGACGACGTCAAAGATCAGAGTCGACAGAGACGCTATGTAACTGATATATATAAAACTGAACTGGGAAGGAGGGGCACGTTCAGTCTGTCATTTGTAAACAATGCACACAGTGTCAATGCGGCATTATGTCAGCGTACTACGTAGGTACGTCTAAACTCAAAATTTGACTTTTTTTTTTAAAATGTATATGTGTATATAATATTAATAAATACATATTCAATGCTATAAATGCTTATAATAACAATTAAACATTCAAAAATAATGCATAAGATGTAAATAAAATATAAATACACACACATACAGACGCGCATGCACACACTCAGATGCGCGCCTCACATAAAAATGTAATTAGTTTTGTTGAGGGGTTTTGGTTTTTTTTTTTGTTTTTTTGGTTGGGTTTTTTTTTTTGCACAACTTTTTCCCTATTTTTCCTTAATATCCTTATTTTTTTAATTTTAGATGAATATTTTTGAAAAACTTCTGATGCACTGAAACTGCAGAAACTGAAGCATGAAGTAGCGAGGGATCACTGGAAATATGTCTGTGTGTGTGTGTGTGTATATACTATATATATACACGCACAGGGATCCCTCGCTACTTCGCGTTCAATTCATGCAGCTTCACTGCATCGCGGGTTTTTTTCAATTTTTTTTTTTTTTTTATTGAATTAAAAAATAAGGAAATTAAGAAAGAATAGGGGGAAAAGTTAAGGAAAATGTCTCAAAAACAAGGCCAATTATGCAAAAAAAAAACCCAACAAAAAACGAAGTCTCCCATCAAAACTACTTACATTGTTGCATCTGTGTGTGCTTGAGCATCTGTGCGCGTATGTATGTGTTGTCTTTTTCTCATTCAATACCATCATGTGTGTGTATTTATGTTTTATTTACATCATAAGTTTTTTTTTTAATGTATAGTTGCTATTATAAACATTTATAGCATTGAATATGTATTTATTGCTGTTATATACATGTACGTATACAACAGTCGGGGGTTGGGGGGATGGGGGTGCGATCCTACTTCGCGGATTTCGATGGTCTTGTTGCGATCTCGGTCCCAATTAATCGCGGAAAGTGAGGGATTCCTTTATATATACACACCTCCAGGTATATTCTTCTGATTATGTTGTGGAATGTCCATGAAGCAAGTTAGTTCATGACTGTTATCGTTAATATTATAGCAGAAGTAATTATCTGTTCCCACACCTGCCTCCTTTTTCTTTCTCACACTCTCTTCTGTCGAGTAAAAAACAAACATTTTAGCAACCTTAAGGAATCGCCTGATTTCTGAAAGCACTGACACTCGAGACTTCTTCCAAGAAACTCATGTTTTCGGTTTATTTATTTGCCAATTTATTTGTCTTTATTGTACTGTACTATTATCTTGGGGGAGGTTGGAAATTTTTCATATTTCACCCACTCTATGTGACGGTGAAGTATCCAGAACAACTTACCAGTCCATCGCAGGACCAACACAGATAAACTTTCAAACTCACACTAACGGGCAATTTAGAACCGCCAGTTATCCTAATGTGCATATTTTTTGGACTGTGGAGGTAAACCAGAGTACCCGGGCAAAACCCACAGAAGCTTGAGGAGAGCATTCAAGTGCTAAACAACAACAACAACAAAAAACACTCTCACCAAGTCTGAGACTTGAAATAAAGACCTTGCTGTGAGGTAGCTATGCTTACCAGTACGCCACCCTAGCCCTGGAGCAACAATTATACTTTACAATACATTTAAATGCTTATGTTTACAACCATTAACACATTTTTAGCTAGCCTTGAGTTACGTGAAGAAGGGTGAATGAAAGATGTAAGGGAGAATAGTGGCTCAGTGATTTAAGGTTCTGGGTTACTGATCAGAAGGTCAGGCCTTCAAGCCCCAGGCCTGCCCAGCTGCCAGGGCTGAGCCCATGAGCAAGGTCCACAACTGTTCAGTAGTATAAATGAGATATAAATGTAAGTCACACTGGACAAGGACATCTGCTAAATGCAGTAAATGTACAGTGAGCAGATTATTATTATATAGTAAAGTCTTGCATCATCCAGAAGTCTCTTTATACACGACACCCTCTTATTACACGACTACTTACCGGATAGTAACATTTTATTGCTTCTGCTAACAGCAACCGCGATGCCTGATATTGGTCCATTCATTCTTTTATTTGTCAAACTGCTTAATCCTATTAGAGTCATGGGGAGGCTGGAGCCTATCTCAACTGATTCGGAGCAAAGGTAGGATACACCCAGAGCAGTTCACCAATCCATCCCAGGGCAACATACACACACACATTCAGACTCTCACTCACTTTTAGTGGCAATATGGAACATCCATCCATCCATCCATCCATCCATCCATCCATTCATTTTCTTAATTGCTTAATCCTAATTAGGGTTGCATGGAGGCTGGCGCCCATCTCAACCAATTCAGGGTAAAGGGCGGGGTTACACCCTGGACAGTTTGCCTTGCCAACGCAGGAGCGACACTCCACAAACATTCATACTCACATTCACACCAATGGGTGACTTGGAGCAGCCTGTGCATGTTTTTTGACTGTTGGAGGAAACTGGACTACCCAGGGAAACCCATGCATGGACGGGGGAGAACATGCAAACTCCATACAGAAACGCCTGAGCTGTTAATCGAACCCAGAACCTTATTGCTGTCAGGTAGACATGCTAACTACTACGCCACCGTGTCACTATGAAACAGACAGTTAGCCTAATACAGTGGTACCTCACTTTCCAAAAGTCTCACCAAACGAAAAATTCCGGTTACGAAATGCATTTTCCTAAAATTTTTGTCTCTGGATACAAAACAAGTTCACGTTACGAAAGTGCTATCTTAAAAATTCAAATACGCCATTCAAACATTCAAACATTGCGTGAGTTGCTTTCCCATTCCTTGTCGCTGAACACCCTGCCCCGCTGACCTTCCATTGGCTGGGGGGGGGGGGGGGGGGGATCTCCATAATAGAGTACTGTACCCATAATGCTTTTCGTGTGCCTTTGACCCATTGTTCGTCAGACACGTGAAGGAGAGTTGTACTGTTGGTTCGTGAGTTTTTTTGAGTGTGCTTATTGCAGCGTTATTTTTTGTTATTAATCATGAGCCCCAAGAAAGTGATTCCCGGTGCGACTGAAAAGAAGAAGCGGGCTCCGTTATCAATAAAAGTAAAACAGGTGATGATAAAAAAATGAAAGTGGGATGTGGTTGAGTGAAATCGCAAAGGTGTATGGCTGAAACCCCTCTACAATCGGGACGATATTGAAGCAAAGAAGAGGTTGTCACTGAACGATGGGATGGAGAGACTGTTACACCTTTGGATAAAGGAAAAAGAGATTGCCGGAGATACAGTGACGGAGGCGATTATTTCGGAAAAAGCAACCGCCATATTTAAGGACCTCGTGAAGGAGGTAATTTTCTTTTACTTTTAATACATATTTCATACAAAATTGGTGTACTTTTATAATTTTTAAAGGGTTGATGCGGTAGTATTGGAAGCCTTGGAACGAATCACGTGTTTTACATGTAAAATGCGGTTCAATTTACGAAAAATGCATGTTACGAAAAAGGCTGGAACGGATTAATTTCGTAAAGTGAGGTACCACTGTGTATACATTTTTGGACTTTGCGAGGAAAATACCCAAAGGAGACAAATGCAAGCACATGGCGAAGATAGCAAACTCTAGATTGTGAAAATATGATGATCATAAGTGCGAAGGAGGCACTTAATGGTGCAGCAGAAGTGGTTCTTTTGATATTATAGTGAGCACCATTGTGACAGGGGAACTTCCTTTTGATTTTACTTTGAGTCGACACAGATTTGTGACAGAATATGCAGCATGCCAGCACACAGCTTTTCACATGCATGCAAACTGTCACAACCATTTCTAGAACATGTCATTAATAGGCATAGTGTTTAAACTTCTGACAGGGAAGCATTGCAACCTCAGTGTGTCGGATAACAAGCCTTTGATAAACTGATAGCAGCTTGACAAACCTGTCACTGCAAGAATGCTGGTGCCACGGAGTTCACCTTTCTCTTCCTCTTTGTCACCAGTTCACTTCCGAATTTTAGCCTTTGTTCAGACTGTCAGTCTGAATCTATTAAGTGGCATATCCAGATTGTGTCCACATTCATTTGTGAAAGTCCATAGAGTTAAAAAACAACTACATGGATCTGATTTTTGTATTCAAATGCGTCTCAGTGTAAACAATCTGAGCACTGAAAGAAGATTTCAAAGTGTCTTGCATTACTTGCAACGTGACACTGATGTAGAGCTCAGGGCGACCAGAGAAACGGCGTGAAAGTCCATTTATAGAGGTAAAAAAGGGCAAAGACACCTCGACAAATTATAACACTGCACTGTAAAACTCGTGGAGCTGGTGTTGTAATGATTTGGGTGCTGGGATCATGATCAGGAGGTCATGGTTTCAAATCTCAGTTAGACCCCCACTGTGCTAAGACCCCCAGGCAAGGTCTTCACCACAAGTGTGCCTCTGCCCACCCAACAGTACAAATGGTAAGGTAAGGTAAAGTCCTTTGGGCTTTTTACACCCGAGATATGGTGGCTCATCAGGTCATTGCTTATTTCCGGTTTCCATAGCGTGAAGCGACCAGTAGTTCAACTTCTCCTGGATGGGACGCTAGTCCGTCGCGGGTTACCTTCCCAGTATATTTTTACTGGTACCCATTTATACTGCTGGTTGAACAGAGGCACACTTATGGTTGAGAGCTAGCAGGGGTCTTAGCACAGTGGGGGTCTAACTGGGATTTGAACACACAACCTCCCGATCATGAGTGGAGCACCCTAACCACTACACCACCGGCCCCACGCAACAGTTCAAATGCGTACCAGTAAAAATACTGGAAATGTAACCTGCGATGGACTAGCATCCCATCCAGGAGAAGTTGAAGCTGCTCAGAAATTGAACTGAATTGAAATAACTGACATGGGAAGAGAAATCTCGTCACTATCGCAAGTGTATGCATTTATTTGTAACCTTATTCATTCCTGTTGCGATGATCACATCAACTGTGCGTCTCAATTTATTTTCATTAGTGTACTTGCCTGTGGCACACTATGTTCCCACATGCATAATGCTCGAATGTCTCAACTGAAGACTGCTCTTTGCTGGGAACTGTTATCGTACCAAGTCTGAGGCAGTTTCTCGACTCTTACTGTGGAGCCCCAGTTCGCTACCAGTGAGGTACAGACGACTGCCATTTCCCACAACAATATCCAGAGGCTCTGGAATACATGGCAGGACCTGCCGTCAGCATTTGCCGAGTGAAATGTGTGGCAGTCGGTGGTGCGTGATATCTTGGCCGAGGCCGAAGGATGATGATGATGATGATGATAATGGTGCTGTATCACTTCAAGCGGGTTATACGCTTTTAAAAGAGATCACAATGCTTGCCCATGATTGTCAGAGAACTTGTCAAAAAAAAAAAAAGAGAAAAATCCACGGTCTTCTTTAATCACCGCTAATTGACCTTTCTGGTCTGCATTGATATTTCATATAACATGGAAATTATGTTAGCATTGGAGCAGTGGTAGCCTGGTGGTAATGTCGGCAGGATCACTGATCATAGAGTTGGGGGTTCAAGCCCCACTCTCAACAAGTTGCCACTGCCCCCCCCCTCCAGTGCCGCTAACTGGGTTATCAAAGGCCAGCCATGTCCCTCACTGTCTATGGTGTGAGGATCATGTAAAAGAACCATTGCTGACTTTTGTCAAGAGTAGCTGCATAGCCATCAGTGTGTTTCTAAACGGGAGTCGGAGTCTCCTGAGGCAGTTTGTTCACAGCAACGTTCTGGCAACTCCTGCAGCGGCACTGGAACCCAGTCGTATCGGCTTCTGCCCTTCCATTGGATCCTCCCAGTGGTGCCGAGATGGGGGACTTGTTGCTTGGGTAACAGCCTGTCCTCCATACTTCCCACCCAGGCTCTGTACACTGGAGAGTATCTCCAGCCGGGATACCAGCCAGTGCGCGGCTCCATAGTCCTTCGAGACTGACGGAGGCCTACTCGCTACTATAGGTGCCGATGCCTAGCCTTTCTCTAACTGGCTAAAAGTTTTGAGAAAACAGTGTGTGCAGATCACGATTAAGGGAAAACTCTCTTGGGAACACCATCCAGGTATCCATGGTGCAATATATTCATGTACTCATAATATCATGTATATGATTATCATTATGAATGTATTCAAGCATTCATAATATCACAAGAACGGGAATTGAGACACATCTTTATTAATCCACTCTCACAGACACACATTCACACATCGTCTTGGGGACAGACATACCACTGGTTCCAGACGGTTAGCAGATGACCTAGTGGCGCTCATAATTTTTGACACACACATGCATAAATAGTACAGTATATAACCTCCTCCTTTTTTCTCTCTGAGACACACGCACACACACACACCCTTGTTTACTCTATATACAGCAGTTGTCACCTGTATGTTTACTTTTATAAGACTTCATTACATCACTAACTCCTACTGTCCTCTGTTATCTCTCTCTCTCTCTCTCTCTCTCTCTCTCTCTCTCTCTCTCACTCCACACACACACACACACACACACACACCTATTTCTATGGACTTCTCGCAACCTGTCACATAAGAACTACGTACTACTTAAAAACCCCCAAACCGAACATCAGTGTCTCAGCCTTTATCTTCATACAGACATAACTGGACTCTTGTGTTCCCAGAACACTGTAATGTCTCAAACACACTTTACACACATGGAGTGTGAGTTGTTCAGTCCAGTACACAGATCTGGGGGGAAAAAACCAACTGTTTAAAATCCTCAATTAGTTGCTATATGTCCTAAAAATGTACACATCTGTATTTCTGGGGCAATACGGTGTGGTTAGCATGTGCACCCTACAGAAAGAAGGCCTGGGTTTGATTCTTGGGCTCGGGCGTTTCTGTGTGGAGTTTGTATGTTCTCCCGTGTTTGTGTGGGTTTCCTCCTGGTACTCTGGTTTCCTAAAAAAACATTTAGGACAGTAGGCTGATTGGTTGTCCCAAATAATCCCAGGTATGAGTGTGAATGCTTTTATGTTTTTTTCCTTGCAATAATGGGGCCGGTGGTGTAGTGGTTAGGGTGCTGCGCTCATGATCAGGAGTGTAAAAACCCAACAGCTTGGGTGTAAAAACCCAACAGACTTACCTTACCTCTTCCCTGCGATAGTCTGGCAAGGTGTCCAGGGTGTACCTCGTCTGAGTAGGTTGAGATCGACGTCAGTCTCCCCGTGACCCCAATTAGGATTAAGTAGTTGAGAAAATGATGACTGATAAAAGGATGGATGAGATTTTCAGAGTTTATTTTAGGCTCTGGACGAATGCAGACACATCCTGTACTTGTAATCATTTTAAATCAAAATGAAAGTGTGTGGCTGATATAAATGCTGTAAATGCTGCGTAGAAGTCATTTAAATTCAGCTTGAGACCAAAGATTAGCTTTTTTTTTTTTGTTCGAATCTGCAGGTTTTCCTTTCTGCTCTTCCTGGCTAACATTGTTGCTTTGCATGACAGAAATTTTAGAAAACACAAACCTACTCCAGAGAATATGTGACCTTTTCCCACAACAATCACATCTTGTTCTGAGGTAGTTTTATCACATTGGGGGCTTTTGTTTATCATTTCATGCTGGCTAGCTGGCGCTAGTTTGCTTAGCTTCCTTGCTCAGTTTCTTCTCCCTGTCAGGCTGGAGTGTAGAAACCAGGCAAAAATTAACTGGAAGACTTGTTCCTGTACTGGTATAAATGACAGAACTGTATAAATACTATACTAAATAAAATACCGTATTTAACATAAGAAGCGCCCTGCTCCAATAAGCCAACCCCCCCCCCCCCCAAGGTTTTTGATCTTACATCTAATAACCACCCATGTGTACTGGGAGCAAAATGGTAGATTAAATTTACCAATTTTATTCGATCAGTCTCTGTAACGGTAAAACGAGGCATTCACTGCCTGTAAAAGTGAGTTTACACGGTATTTCAATAAATACACTCCTTTATGTCTATAATGTTCATCAGTAACAACACATTTGATCATTCCGTCGTGCTTTAAAAAACAGGAAAATATTTTGCTGTGTTCTCTTGGTAAATGTTCAACAACCGATGAACCATTAGAAACTGCTACAGCAAAATTATGGGATGCTCTGAATGAATGGAGCGATGAGCCAGATATGGACCTATCAGAAAGTGATGAGTATTTTTCACCCGATTCTCCTGCTCACTAACTTCATAAATTTAAAAATGTTCCTGGCCATGTACTTTTTTTATGCTGGTGTTGATTGGTTCAACTTGCCATGTGCTAAAGTTGAAATTCGTGTTGATTGGCTCGATTTTACTTGGGAAAATGTTTAAAGGAAATGTTTAAAGGAGCAGTACCCGGAGGGAAAATTAAGGGAAGAAAAAGTCTTTTTTTTTTTTTTTTTTTTTTTTTAATTTATGCTGTATTATGTTTATTTTCAGCTTTCATGTAAGTCGTTTGGTTAATACCAAGAAATGAATAATACAAATACCAGTAAAACTCTTTTATTGTTCGGTTATTGTTCATGTTTTCCACCTCGATGGTAATAAGCACTTACAGATCCACTCCGCTGGTATCATTTTAATAAGCCCCCCACACACACACACACACACACACACACACACACACACACTCACTCCAATTTTTTTAAGCGCCCTGGGCGCTTATCATGTCGAATATGGTATTAATGATTCATATTTAAACAATTTGATTGTCATGATTGCTAACATACTGTGTGTGGGCTACATAAGGTGAGCCATGTGAATGTTATCCAGTTAGCTTACTCTTAAAATATGTTTTTCTTGTAAATAAAATAACTGTAAATGTCTCTGAAAAAAGAAAAAAAAATAAGTTGGAAAAGTGACAGTTGCATGGAGAAACATGATCCTATTACATGTTGAGGTGCTATCTAAACAGTGACAATTCCAGGTAATATCAAATGTTCATCAGTTCATGACCCTAATTTTTAATGTCAGATTGTTTTTTCAGAGAGGTTTGGTAGCATAGTGGTTAGTACATCCACCTCACAGCAGAAAGACCCTGCGTTTGAGTCTTAGTCTTGGCAAGGATGTTTCTTGGTGGAAATTGTGTTGGAAGTGGAGCAGATCAAGATTCTTGGGGTCTTGCTCACGAATGAAAGAAGGATGGAGTGAGATATTGACAGGTGTATTGCTGCAGTCTCTGCTGTAAAGCAGAGCTCATACCTTTCCATCGTGGTGAAGATCTATGTTTCAACCCTCACCAATTGTCATGAGTTATGGATAGTGACTGAAAGAACAAGATCGCGGATACCAGTGGCTGAAATGAGCTTCCTTTGCAGGGTGGTGGACATCTCCAGATGTGAGAAGCTCAGCCATCCGGGAGGAGCTCGGAGTAGAATCTCTGCGTTGAGAGGAGCCTCTTTAGGTGGCACGGGCACCTGGTTAGAATGCCTCCCGAATACCTCCCTGGTGTGGTGCTTCGGGCACATCCAACTGGGAAGAGACCCCGGGGTTGACTGAGAACACGTTGGGAGGGATTATGTCTCTCGGCTGGTGTATCCCCTGGAAGAGCTGGAGGAAGAGGTTTTGCGGCTGCCCCTACGACCCGGCCCCGGATTAAGCATAAGATGATGAAGATGAATTGTGTCGGATTTCGTCAGGTTCTTCAGTTTTCTCCCACAGTCCAAAAAACACGCAGTTAGGCTTATAAGCTATTCCAACATGACCCTATATGTGAATGTGAGTATGAATGGGGATATGATCTGGTGAACTGTACAGGGTGTAAACCACCTTTGCCCAGTGTTTGCTGAGATAGGCTCCAACCTTCCGGCGACCTTAATAGTAAGTGAGTTCGTCATTTATTCGTTTATATTGTTTCTTGTCACTAAGAATAAGCAGGAGTTTTACATTTCTTAGGCTTATGCAGTTAGAATGAATCCCAACTTGCTCCCTGTTCACTCTGTAACGTCACTACACAAGGTGAACAATAGAAGTTCATTGGTAATTCAACCCTCTTCAAAAGACTTCAGTCAGCTTTTATACAGAAATAATCAAACTGTCCGTACATAGACAACTCAACCTCAACCCAACCCGACGTAGAATCTGAGGAGAGGACAAAACACTGAAATTATACAGACGCATATATAGGTGGATAACGCAATGCAAATTAAAACCTGTCGTTATTTCCTGCCAAAAAAACCTTGACGAGCATGACCGACAAACTTGCACGCTTGACTCAAGCCACATAATGTACATCTGCATTAAACAGTGCAGGACACCACATCCACATTCTCATCTTCATATCACTGGATACCGTGCAATTTATCCCATATAAAATCCATTCTTGAATCTCATCCTTTCTCACATTCAAGTGTGATATGTGAATGTGCTTTTAGTGTAGATATGTTATTTTATACTTGGCAGGCTATGTAATGTAGACATGGTCACAGTTAACTGGGACCAAGATCCCCTCTGCGACCAACCAAATTCTGCAAAGTAGGATTAACCCCCCCCCCCCCCCCCCGACTGCCGTATACGTACATGTACAATATCAATAAATACATATTCAATGCTATAAATGCTTATGATAACAATTAAACATGAAAAAAATAATGCATAAGATGTTATTAAAATATAAACAGATGCGCACGCAGATGTGCATGCACGCACTCAGATGTGCATGCACGCACTCAGATGCGCACCTCACAAAAATGTAAGTCGTTTTGATTGGTTTTGGGTTGTTGTTTTTTTGTTTTTGTTTGTTCGGGGTATTTTGCATAATTGGCCTCGTTTTGCAGCATTTTCGTTCACTTTTTTTCCTGAATTTACTTATTTTTTTAATTCGATGAATGAATATTTAAAAAAAAAACGCGATGCACTGAAGCTGCATGAGTTGAAGCGCGAAGTAGCGAGGGATCCCTCACATCCTGCAGAACAAACACGTTTTCAACCAAATATTTTCAATTTATTTATATTTTACACAGACAGTCGTAGCCTAATGGTAAGAGAAGCAGGTTTGGGACCGAATGGGTGCTGGTTCGATTTATGAACTAGCAATAAAAAGGTGTGCCAGTTGGGGAGTGTGCAGCACCTTCCTTTGCTCCACCTTCATGGCTAAAATGCCTTTGAGCGAGGCACCTAATCTCCAACTGCTCTTTGGGTGCCGCAATGTGTGGCTGCTCAGTGCAGCACTGCGTGTGTGTGCGTGTGCGCTAACTGTTTGCATGTGAGTGTGTGTGTGTGTGTGTGTGTGTGTGTGTGTGTGTGTGTGTGTGCTCATTATGGATGTGTTAAATGCAGAAGCTAAACTTCCCTTGCAAGATTAATACAATATCAAAATCTCTCTTCGTGCTTTCTGACAATTTGACGTAAAGCTAGACCTTGAAGTTTTCTGATGTGGGAAAGTTTTTAAGACGGAGGGCTCGCTTTATGCTTTCCTCTATGTTGTTAAGATGACAAGCTATGCTTTTGTCTTATTAACTCTAATAGAACAGAAAGGAAAAAGATACTTGCAAGGGAATGACTTGCTTGGCAGATGTTTCACAACATTTAACAGAAGTCTAACCAGATTAAAAAGCATGACATCAGTTTCATTATTTATTAAATGTTCTCCGATGATTATATAATACAGCTTGGACTGTTTGGATTCAAGTGCAATTTAACATATTTGTACAATATACCCCCCACCCACCCCCAAGTCCAATTATGAAGTTGCCTGCATTCTATTTTGTCGTTGCCACTTAATATGTCTTCGGAACAACCTTTCAAGGTTCTTAAGGTTCTAAGTTGGACTCTGGCAGGATAGCTGTGGAAATGTGAATTGGAAAAATCTAGTAGGAGTTTAAACGAGTTAAGGATTAGCATGTGAGACACTTGGTGAGGTTCAGAACAGCCTCCTCAACGACCTCCTTAATTTCCGTAGCAAATGTTAATCTTAGCACAGAGCCAGGATATGCAGAAAGAAGCATTTGTATCAAAACATATTGCACTTCTTACTCACTCTATCAACTTCCTGGATATTTATGAAGACAGAAATGAGTATCTCTGAGATTTGTGTGGAGCAGAGGTCTACAGCTGACGTCATGCTCTGCAACGTACAGCAACAGATGTTTCACCAGCATTTTATAACTTCGATACTAGTAACGCAGTGCATCATATGATGTTTTACGCTAGATAGTCTTGCTGTGCTTGTCGTCAATGATATGATTACCAAATAGAAAATTAACCTCCAGTGCAGCGATCCAGTTCACAGGCACGTCTACACACACACACACACACACACACACACACACACACACACACACACCGTGACCTTGTGCAGAGTGCTTTCCTCTGTGGGAAACCTTACACCCCTCCACCCCCTCTCCCCTATCCTCTGCCAGTGCTGCAGCACTCTTTTTCCACAGTCTGGAGAAGAAATGTAGACAGTGGAGATGTAGAGAGACTGGAAGAACTCTCTTTAAAGTCGTCGCTTCCATTAACCAATGAGTACGCGTGAATAAACTGGATGCCTGTATTAATATGCAGGTAAGTTATGAACTGCGGTAGGGAATAAATAGGAGGATGGAAAGGATTATTAAATGAGTGGGTGGTGTAAAGCTAACCAAGGATATGGAGCAAACTAAAAGGTTATTGTAAGTAATTTGAGGCTCGATTTCCCGAATGGTGCAAGTAATTTAACTGCAAGAATTGTTAGGGTAGACTTTTTTTTTTTTTTTTGCAGAGCATTGCTTATTTAAATAAACATTCTCATTTTTATTCCCTATTTGGTTGTTTGTCCTCTTTGGATGGCTCAGTATTTTCCTAACTAATGCGCATGAAATTCAAATTAAGCACACGACTCACTGCTCAGTAATTTCTTTTAAATACAATTACTTTATTGGAAAAATAAATAGTAAATCTTGTATGTTAAATCTGGAAACAAACAAACAAAATCAAAAAATAACCCTAAAACCGAAGTACTTGTTGGTTGTGTATTTAATTCAGACAATCGTGTGTAATACTTCTGTACTTGTGTGGGTTTCAGTTCCCCAGGATGTGACGGCAGGTCAAGGATTTTCAGGTTGAAGTCTGTGCTACTGCTCACTTACATAATACAATACAGTCTGTGTGTAAAGAGTAAACCATGCAGCAATAGGAAAATCATCAACCAACATTGAGATCTTATGCAGGAGGAGTTATTATTACCACACTGATGTTAATTTTCTTACACATTCTGAAGTATTACCTCCATGGTAGTTTGATCATCGTAGTAATCTTAATTTACGAATGAAGGATACACTACATGTTTCATTTGTTAAAGGTTTAATATTGTGATATATTTCGTAGCTTACATTATCCCCTTCACTCGTTGGATATACAATTGTGGTTTTTTTTTTTTTTTTTTTGCCCGCTCAGAAGCACATAATATGCCATTTCAGTAGCCAAGTGTACAATTGTACATGTGTTGGCCCTGCATGGAAAGAGGTGAGACATCTGCTGGGTGATGTTGGAACACGACGTGTTGCTTCTTTGCAACATGGCTGCCTACATTCTTGCAGCACGGGAAGGAAAAGGGCAAATTCTGATCAAATTATAGCAACACATGAAATAATCATCAAGAATAATGTTCATATCGTAGTTCTGTAATGATCATAGTTTACATACAGCACATTTTTCGGCCTGAACTACAGACAGGTTCGTGAAGGGAATTTTTTTTTAAACAATGTCATGTACAATTGTACATTGTGTGACTCAATTTGACTGTGGTCAAGTCTTGAGTGGGGCAAGAAGTGGGGCAACATTATCAAGTAAAAAACTGCTATAATAACAGTGCAGGAGAAAACAACAACAAAAAAAGCGTACATAGTAGATTATTAGACCAACATCCAGTCCTTAAAGTTTCAGTAGCATTGACTTGGACAAAGTTCTGACACTGGAGACTCCTTTCAATAACAAAGTCTTTTGCTAGGACACTACATAAATTATTGCAAGTACATTTACTCGTTGAATGATCTTGCTTTCAAATTTCAAAAATATTTAACCCAATAACAACCCAAATCAACCCATAATCAGCAGCACTGTATTATGATGGTAATTTAAATTTAAAAAAGGAAAAAAAAATTAAATCATAGCAGTATCTTGTTAATACACGTGAGAGGAAAAGTTGCTGTTTAAAAGTTTAAACATAGTTGTGGCTTGTTTTCTCCATCTGGAGAGTGTTTCCTGGGAAACTGGGCCTCGTGAGTTGGAGGGGTTTTTGGTTGTTAATGGATTGTGAATGCGTGTGACGTAGTGTTTCATTCTTTACTTAAATGATGGGTTAAGTTTCTTTACAGCCGACTGAAACATGGAGGTATAAAGGTGAATTATTTTGTTTTTGTTGCAGTGGCTCAGTAGAAATGTTGGTTAGTTTCTCATCTTTTCATGCTGTTGAGTCTCTAATATTGAAGATTTCAACTTTCATAGTGCGACAGTGGGCAGTGGTGGCCTGGTGGTAAACGTGCTGGATCACTGATCTCAAGGTTGGGGGGGTTCAAGCCCCACTCTCAACAGGTTGTCACTGTCCCTCCAGTGCAGCTAAGTGAGTTATCAAAGGCCGACCATGTCTCTCACTGTCTATCATGTAAAAGAACCATTGCTGACTTTCGTCAAGAGTAGCTGCACAGCCATCAGCGTGTTTCTGCCCTACAATGGCCTGGCAAGCTGTCCAGGGTGTACTCTGCCCTCACCCAGAGTCGGCTGGGATGGGCGCCAGCCTCCCCGCGACCCTAATTAGGATTGAACGGTTACAGAAAATGAATGAATGGATAGTGTGACAGTCATACGTTTCTAGAGCAAGCATTTAATCCATGCTTCATGATTCTCAGGTCTTCCTTGCACTTGTTTCTAATTACTTGGTGGAAACTTAGGAAGTCTTGTAGCACTTCTTATCTTCGTCACCTCATTTAACGGCTTCGTTCCTGGTTCGGATTCTGCTCAACTTGCCAGTTGGTTTTGATCAATGTGTCTATCAGTTGTTCGAATATAATCGTTGTGTGTCAATAAAAGCTCAGTCAACATCTTTATTTAGTATTTCCTTGCAGCTTTTTCTTCTTCCCAGGGGTTTTGTACATCTGCGGTGGTTTAAGAGGTGGAATTGGGAGTATTGTGAAGTGTGTTTTCAAGTTGCAGGCTTTAATTTTCAAATGGTGGGTGGCTTGAATATATATCACTTTGCCTCCTTCGTCTCATGGGACCTGGATTGTCACAAAACGCTCCTCACACATCATTGTATAAGGAAGGAAAATAACATGATGGAGCTAGGAAAGTAATCAACAGCTATAAACAGTCATTTCCTCACCAGCTGTCCCCTCTCTCTCTCTCTCTCTCTCTCTCTCTCTCTCTCTCTCGCTCTCGCACTTTCTCACACTCTCGAACTCACTTTCTCTCTCAGTACACCCAAGCCAAAACTTATTTGAAACCTGTCCTGAAGACACTGATTCAGTTTGTATTATGCAAATATCCCGAATCAATTTTTTTTTGCATGCTTTTATTATAATTTTTTACAATTCTGAAATATATATAAAAAGTTTAGTAATTGTTATATTTACACATCATCATCATCATCATAATCTTCCTCTGCTTAATGCAGGGTCGGGTCGCGCGGGCAGCAGCCTCAGCAATGAGACCCAAACACCCCCCTGCTTGAATCGCCACCTTATTGTGTTGGAGGGGTTTGCGTGTCGTAATGATCCTAGGAACTATGTTGTCGGGGACATTATGCCCCTGGTAGGGTCACCCAGGGAAAACAGGTTCTAGGTGACGGTCCAGACGAAGTGCAGTTCAAAAACCCCTATGGACAAAAATAAAAAGACACAGTTTCCCTGGATCGGACGCAGGTCACCGGGGTCACCCCCTGGAAGCAGGCCTGAGGGAGGAGCACGAAGCTGAGAGCCTGGTGGTCGGGCTTCTGCCCATGGAGTCTGGCCGGGCTCAGCCGGAAAAGAAGACATGGGTCCGCCCTCCCATGGACCCACCTCCTGTGTGTGTGTCTGGGTGGAGGGCTCAGGTGCAGTGTGAGTTGTGTGGCAGCCAGTCTTGGTCCACATTAACCGTGGAAAGTGAGGTATCCCTGTAAACCTGTGGTTTGAACTGCAGCTTCTCTCAGAGCCACCGTCATGGAAATGAACAGTGACTGATCTATCAGGTTGAACATTCATGAGTGCTGTGCTACAACAGAATGGTGAGCTGTAATTATCTATCCAATGAATATAAGGAGTGAATTCAATGGAAGAGTGGGAAGGTCTGAAGATTGTTTCAATACAGTGGTACCTTATGAAAGACTCAACAAACGAAAAATCCAAGTTACGAAACGCATTTACATAAAATTTCCGCCTCTGGATACGAAAAAAATTCACGTTACGAAACGCGCCATCTCAAAAATTCAAGCAATGCACAAGTTGCTCTCCCATTGGCTATCTCCCAACACCCCGCCCCGCTGGCCTCTCATTGGCTCGGAGGGAGCTGCATCTCCATAATACCCATGATGCTTTTCGTGTGCCTTCGACCCATTGTTCGTCACGGAGATGCAGTTCCCTCCGATTGGCTATTATGGAGCTGCATCTCCATAATACCCATGATTCTTTTTGTGTGCCTTCGACCCAATATTTGTCACCTGAGTTCTAACACGCACGTAAAGGACAGAGTTACTGTTGTTTCGTGAGTTTTTCAAGTGTGCTCATTGCAACTTTATTTTTTGGCTCAGGCTTTTAACCTTGCATAAACATTTGTAAGATTATAACTCTGCTCAGAAGACATGGTCAACACACGCACGCACACACACACACACACACACACGCACACGTGCGCGTGTGATTCCCGATGAAAGTGATTCCTGGTGTGAGTAAAAAGAAGAATCGGGCTCGTGGCATGCGGTTGAGTGATATCGTAAAGGAATATGGCCGAAACCCGTCTACCATCGGTATGATATTGAAGCAGAAGGAGGCCTTAAAAGGTATAGTTTTATCATTTTTAAAGGGTTTAGGGAGTAGAATTGGGGGCCTTGGAATGAATCCAATGTTTTACATGTAAAATGCAGTTCGACTTACGAAAAAATCAGGTTACGAAACCACTTCTGGAACGGATTAATTTCGTAAGATGAGGTACCACTGTATTGGGGAAGCCTCTCTTTAAGGAAAAGGAAAGGATGCCATCCGTTTCTTTTTTTACATACAATCCTCCTTCAACAACAAGAAAGACCTATTTATCTATTTTAAAGTCTCCCTGCTTTCTTCCACTGTCTCCTTCTTAATTGTTCTGAGTCTCTTTCTGTCCTACATTATCACTGGTTTTGCTCAGGAGAAGGTTGAAGAGAGGTGTGTGTGTGTGTGTGTGTGTGTGTGTGTGTGTGTGTTTGTGTGTGTACGTGTGTGTACTTGTGAGCAGCTGGTTGGCCTGGCCGTGACAAGGTGATTACTCTGCACAGGGCTACTTAACTCTTTAGGAATAGTCCGTTGTTTTTCTTGGCCCCCCCCCATCCCTGCTCTCACTCTCTTTCACGCTCTCTGAGGGGGTTTTTAGTCTTTGAGAAGCGGCTTTGGCTGTAGAACGGAACATGGCTTGCAACACGTGTTTTTACAGCAGTTCTGTTGGGTGGTACTCTCAATAGTTGCAAGAGTTCCTCATTTCGAATGTGCGGTTCTTATTTTGGATCCGACTTTCAACAGGCACATTTGTGCACACTTTTGCAGATTAAGATTGTAACCCGTCTGTTCGTGACCCAACACATTTGGAAATGTTTGCATTTAATTTGAGTTTGTGCAATAATTTATAATCCGAATGTCTTTCTTGCTTTGGTGGATACCATGACGTGCACACACACACACACACACACACACACACACACACACACACACACACACAATATCCTTTCAGCACACATGGTATGGTTTGTTTTCACTGTTTTACAACAGCATACTTTAAAGATTTACAATCCTATCGTCCAGGTTGGTTCTTACATGTCACAGGAAGGTTTCTTTTTCCTTACCACTGTTGGCCCTGGCTTACTCATTATGGCTCTAAATGTAGA
>CM045732.1:63018495-63035995 GCA_024760905.1 Plotosus lineatus
CTTTTATAATTTTTAAAGGATTTAGGGGGTAATATTGGGGTCCTTGGAACGAATCACATGTTTTGCGTGTAAAATGCAATTTATGAAAAATCCAGGTTACAAAAAAGCCTATGGAACGGATTAATTTCGTAAAGTGAGGTACCAATGTTTTATATATATATATATATATATATATATATATATATATATATATATATACATACATACTGTGTGTATGTATATATATATATATACTATGTGTGTATGTGTATATATATATATATATATATATACTGTGTGTGTGTATATAGTATAGTATAGATTTTAATATAATAACTGTAATTTATTTCATCTCTGGTTATCACGAAGTTCATTAAGACAAACAACACAGCAAAGTAGGTTTGGATGTACTGTTGTGGATTCGTGTTGGAATTTGGCCAACGTCCTGTCCTTTTCTGGCCAACTTATAATCCTTCCCACTGTTCAACACAGTGATGTCATGACCCCAGTTCATTAGATTGATTAGTCCTTGACCCGAATGATTAGAAAATTCATACATAATTCATAACATGTGAAATCAAAGTAAGCTATGCATGATATCCTAAAAGACATCATGGTATGAATTGTGAAATTTTGGTCTCTGCTGATAATAAATAAAGTAATGAAAGCATGTTTTCTCCTCCAGAACGCCGCAGGAACTGTGCTTTAACCCCATTGGCCACCAGTCAGCAGCCTAATCAGGGCCTCCTTTCTCCAGGTCGTGTCCGCCGTTTGCGGTTGCTACTTGAGCCTGCTATGGAGCGCCACAGCTCAGAGGAGGAGCTTGAACGTATCGCAGGCATTGCGAGCACCACTGGTGCTGAGGGTGGATGCAGGTGGCATCGGCATGGCGAGCTCAGCAGTGCCTCCAGTGACGAGGAGGTGAAGGACCTGTGTGAGCCAGGTGCTTCCCCGAGCCCAGTACTGTTCAGCTCGTCTCCGCCACGAGGCCTCAAACCCACACACACCTCAACACGACTACACGCCAGACCCATCATCCTCAGCCACTTCGAACAGCCCGCAGTGCCATACTGGAGACACCGGAGAGAGCCCGGTCGTCCAAGTCTGGATCTGGAGAAGATGCAGCAGGTGTGGGATAACTTTAATGATTTTACATGTTGCTGAGGTTAACTCAGTGTTATTTCTATATATCCCGGTCAAGGACTCGGTGTTCAGCGTAAAGTTATATGCAGTTATTAGTGTTTAACTCTGAAGGGAATATATGATGACAATGGAAGATTTGCATATGAAGATATGCTATATAACCGTTTCCAATAATACTTATTACACCCTTCAAAAAAAAAAAAAAAAAAAAAACAGGTGATGTTTTAGACCGCAAGTCTTTGTTTCCTGGATAAGGATAGGCAGACACACGCACACACACACACTCAAAAAACATTCTCACATGAGGCCCTTGTGCCAGCCGCCTCCAGAGAACGGAACGGATGACAGATGTCACTTCACCCCTCCCTGTTCTGTTTCTGTCACTGTGAAGCCAAACTCGGGTGCATATATATATATATATATATATATATATATATATATATATATATATATATATATATGTAATATGTGTGTGTGTGTGTGTGTGTGTGAGATGAGATGTAAAAAAGGACAGAGAAAAAGGGCGCAGACATGTTTAATATTATTTAGACAGGCTGTCAGAGTTTTCCTAAGATGAAGAGCAGGCTGTACGGAGAATACAGTCGAGGGTTTTAAACAAGGGAGGAATAGAGAGTGGTATCATACTGAGGGCCTCCATATGTCGCGAGGTTTCTGCGGTGAGGGCAGATTATAAGAGACAGCAGGAGCTGTGAGTGCGAGTTCATGAGCGCCTGCTCAAGTGGAATAGGTGGTGTTGGATAGCTGCTGCTGCTGCTGCTGCTGTTACGGCTGCCAAAAACTTCTCCTTCTAACCCTATAAAATAATTTCTTTTTTCCTTTATTGATCCTTGGCACATTTATTCATTTATTTAATCTGTGTGCTGAGACTGAATCTAGATTTAATGGCGGTGTTTAAATGTATATTAGTGCTGAGCTTTGGATTTCACTACAGGAACAGGTGCTCTGGTTTAGGATCATATTCCACATATGGTCATTCCAATTTCTCTGTATTACAGTAATCTATACAGTCCAACACCCCCCCCCCACACCCACACCCCACACCCCCCCGCGAGAAGTATGCAGCTGCTTAGTGTGCAGAACACATGAGTGAAATGTAATGAAAACGATCAAGCCTGATTGCATGGTTGAATGCACTTTTTATATTTATTACTCTGAAATGATAATCTTTTATCCGGAGTAACCTACAGATGAAGTTCCGTCCGAGGAGAAATCGGAGCGTCTGATGTTTAAGGGCTTTGTTATGGGCCATGCTCCTGTGTCATATCTCATATTGATCTATGCATCGGAGCATATAGTTATTCAGTAAGCGATTACTGTTAATGAGGGGGAAAATCTAATACAGTGATCCCTCGCTACTTCCTGCTTCAGTTTCTGCGGCTTTTGTGCATCGCGGGTTTTTCAAAAGTATTCATCGCAAAATAAGGAAGTTAAGGAAAAGTAGGGAAAAAGTTAAGGAAAATGAGGCAAAACAATGCCAATTATACGAAAAAAACCCAAACAAAAGCAAAAAAAAAACCCCAACCCAAAACCCCCCAACAAAACTACTTAGATTTTTATGAGGTGTGCATCAGTGTGCGCGCACGCGCGTCTGTATGTGTATATTTATATTTTATTTACATTTTATGCATTATTTTTAAATGTTTAATTGTAATTATAAGCATTTATAGTGTTGAATATGCATTTATTGACATTATATACACATATGCATGTACATATACGTTAGATCCTAGGAGGTCGCGAGGGGGTCTCAGACCCCATTAACCGTGGAAACTGAGGGGGCCCTGTATAATGATTTAGGCACTGTTGAAAGAAGGTCTTTGTAAGTTGTTTCGTTATTATTTTATGGATGGACGTGTTTTAATGTTCTTGACAACAATGTCATGCAACTCAAAAATACATTACAGGCTTTCAGTAGCATCTCCGTGATGTGCGGACACAGGACAACCATCCAAAATGAAGTCAGTGCGATCCATGAGTATGGTACAACCATCCAAAACAAAAGGTGATGGGTTAGTTTCACACAGAGTGAAATGCGGACAGGGGACAACTATTCAAAATAAAAGTGATGAGTTAGTTCTATGTATCGCGACATACAGACATGCCATCCTGTCATGCTGTGGATTCGTACTCTACAATGTGTGGATATGGGACAGACACTGAACAACCATTCAAGCATTCAAGCCATATTATATGATGACGGGATAGTTATATACAGTGACACATGAATACAGGACATCCATCCAAGCCACTTTGGTTGATGGGATAATTCCATACAGCGACATACAGGCACGGAATGGACATGGGACGACCATCCAAGTCATTCCATGGCGATGGCGCTCTGCTTGAAACCTAAGCATGTTTTTAGAGACATGTACAAATAGTGTAGCATATTTGCTGAGGTGCATGGACTCAAGTAAGTCAAGTTTTTGTAAAGATTTACTTCAAAGAAATGCTTTGTAATATTTACTAATGTCCCTGTATTATACTATTTCATGCATTGAGTAACGGGCTTCCATATTTATTTTGAAATTTATCAAGACATGTGAAGTACAGGGATCCCTCACTTTCCGCTGTTAATTGGAACTGAGATCACCCCGCGATAACTGAAATCCGCGAAGTAGGATCAACCCCCCCCCCCCCCCGACTGACGTATACGTACATGTATATGTGTATATAATATCAATAAATACATATTCAATGCTATAAATACTTATAATAACAATTAAACATTAAAAAATGCATAAGATGTAAATAAAATATAAATACACACACATAAAGACGCACGCACACAGATCCTCACAAAAATGTAGTTTTGGTTTCTTTTTTGTTTTGTGTTTGTTTAGGGTTTTTTTTTTGTTATTGTTGCATAATTGGCCTTGTTTTTGTGGCATCTTCCTTCACCATTTCCCCTTTTCTTCCTTAATTTCCTTATTTTTTATTTCGGTGATTATTTAAAAAAAAAAAAAAAAAACGCGATGCACTGAAGCTGCATAAATTGAAGCGTGAAGTAGCGAGGGATCCCTGTATTGTTTTTATTACCTTTGGCACCATCATCCTCCAAACTTACAAATGAAAAAGCAGAGGGGACCCCCCCCCCCCCCCCAATGTATATTATAAATCCGAATACTGCTGAGGACTTTGACTGGTTTGGTGAAGGAGAATAGAGGACAATCAACACAGGACCGATGTAAGTCTGGATCTCATCAGTGTCAATATTTCTGTCTTGGTTTTGTGTTTCAGAAAATGCTCCTGAAAAAGAATTGTGGGGGGAAAACAAGGACAATCAAGATCCGGGTAAGTGTGCAGAATACAGTGGTATCTCGTCGAACAAATGTCTTATAAAGAGTTTTCCATGATATGAGCTTCGAACCCACCAAAAATCTGCTCCATCCAACAAGCAAAAATTCACTTTACGAGCTTTCCTCGAAATGGTTCCGAGAACGCCTTGTCACATTACCTCTCAATTATTTTCAGTGACTCCCCCTCTAGGATGAAAAAAAAAAATATTTCATGCCCCCCCCCCCACCCCCCCACCCCAGGGCACTGCGCATGACTATAAATAGTATTTACTTCACTTCATACCGTTTGCTTGGTGCTTTTCTCCCAACACCATAGCGCAACAATGAGAGCACCACTGCCAACTACTGTAGTGGAATTGCAATTACACTTAATTCTAGTACATTATGGCAAAAAAGTATGTTCTCCAGGATCATATGCACCCCCCTGGCATCACACCGTGCCCCACTATTTGAGAAGCACTGGCCTTGTGGGAGCTCACCAAGAGCCTTTCTTCGCTGGCACTCGAAGTGTGCATACACACTAAATTCTCCTTCTCTGTTACGCACCACCTCCTGCCTGCCCACGTGACATCTTTGCCGCAGTTGATGATCGGAAGGGTTAGTTGACTTATTGTTTATTCTTGTTTTATTATTATTAATGTTAATGTACATGTATTATTATGAAATATTTATTGTTTTTACATGTTTATCTTTAATATATTAGGTCAAATATACATGTTTGTGGCAGGCTATACGAGTTTTGGAGGAGGTTGGAGCGGATTAATTGGTTTTGTTATTTCTTATGGGAATAATTGTTTCATCAAACGAATTTTTCAGCTTATGAGCTTTCCCTCGGAACGGATTAAATTCGGTAGCTGAGGTATCACTGTCATGAAAAATACTGTAAATGCTATGTATATGTGAACTAGCTTAGAGATTACTAATGATATTATTGTGGCTATCGTTTAGTGTCATTATGTAGGGTTTCCACATGGCATTAAAAGTCATTAAATGGATTTTAAGAAAGGTATTAAATATGTTAAACATTAAATTGTGACCAACACAGGCATGTTTATAAGAAAAAGTTACAATTTATTTTGGATGGATATGGTATATGTGGTGGTGTAGGGGTTAGCATATCTGCCTCACAGCATGAAGGTCCTGGGTTCAAGTCACAGGCGTGAATGTTTCTGTATGGAGTTTACATGTTCTCCCCACGCTTGCATGGTTTCCTTACAGTACTATGGTTTCTTCCCACAATCCAAACACATGCATATTATGCTTATTTACTGTTCCAAATTACCCCAAGGTGTAGATAGTTGTGCCCTGCAGTGTTCTGGTGAATTATTCACACTATACACCCGATACGTTCAAACCACCTCGTGACCTGCATAGGAATAAATGGTTTGGCAAATGAGTAAGTGAGTGTACTCTCACAAAACCCGTGAGCCCAATAAAATGATAAAGCGGCTCAGAAAATGAAATGAAAAATATATAGTATATAAAACAGTATATATACCATGTGTAGTCATAGATTCGGTAGCATTAGCAATGGTATTGAAAACTACTAAATTATACTTTCTGATAGACAGAAACCTTGATATGATATCAGGCTGTTGAAAGTACTGGTATAGAAAAAGGCTTCTGAAACATTATGCTCAGTTGTTGTAGGTTAAACTAACATTGAGAATAAGCCGTTAGCATCACCACTGATGTATATGCATTAGCATTATAAATGAAGAATGTAAACATTCATTCTTTAATTTTCTAAACCTCTTCATCTTTTTTAGGGCTGCAGGGAGGCTGACGCCCATCTCAGCCTACGTTGGGCAAGGGCAGAATACACCCTGGGTAGCTCACTAGGCCACGGATGTAAAGATTTATAAACACTAAAGAAAAATTCCCCTGAAAAATCATAAGTAGCAAAGCGTATGCACATTTATGAATATGTTCAAAGATCTCAGATAGGCACTGCTAGTTAGATAGGAGATTATAAACTTTTATGAACATAAAAAACTCAATATAAAGTCGATCAAGTGGGCTCACATGAGCTTGCTAAGAAAAATTGTGAGGATTTCTAATGTTGCACTCAAGGTGAAATTTCAGTTTAGTACCTTTCGATCTTTCTCATGTTGAATCTGCTGAGGTGGGAAATTACGTTATTACAATCGGTAAATTACCAGTTACTGAGAACCATAAATATTGTACAGTGGTACTTCACCTTACGAAATTAATCTGTTCCAGAAGTGGTTTTGTAGCCTGATTTTTTTCGTAAGTTGAACCGATTTGTTCCAAGGCCCCCAACACTACCCATTAAACCCTTTAAAAATGATAAAAGTATACCTTTTAAGGCCTCCTTGTGCTTCAATATTGTACCGATGGTAGACGGGTTTCGGCCATATTCCTTTACGATATCACTCAACCGCATGCCATGAGCCCGCTTCTTCTTTTTACTCACACCAGGAATGACCACTTTCATCGGGAATCACACGCTCGTGTGTGCCTGAGTAAAAAAAATAAAGTTGCAATGAGCACACTTGAAAAACTCATGAAACAACAGGAACTCTGTCCTTTACGCGTGTTACAACTCGACGAACAATGTATCAAAGGCAGACGAAAAGCATCATGGGTATTATGGAGATGAAGCTCCTTAATAGCCAATGGGCGGGAGCTGCATTTCCGTGACGAACAATGGGTCAAAGGCACACAAAAAGCATCATGGTTATCATGGAGATGCAGCTCCCTCCTAGCCAATGGGAGGCCAGCGGAGCGGGTGTTGGGAGATAGCCAATGGGAGAACAACTCTATCGTGCCAATTTCAAAATAAAAGCTGAGCGCGCATTGTTTGAATTTTTGAGATGTCACGTTCTGTAATGTGAATTTTTTTCGTATCCAGAGACGGAAATTTGAGGTAAATGCGTTTCGTAACTTCGATTTTTTGTTTGTTGGGTCTTTCATAAGGTGAGGTACCACTGTACATATGTTGACCTTATTCCTAGAGATTCAAATTAAAATAGTCATGATTAATGTATTGCATGAATGTTTGTTTGTTTTTTCTAGTGTGTGTCTTCTATAACTCGGATCCATTATGTTTTTGCTAATCAGCTTAAAACATAATTATTGCATAATAGCTTTTCTCTTCTGTGCATCCAAGAACCTCCAATCTGTCTACAAGGGATTGAATGTCCCTTTTATTTGATTAAGGTAAAGAGGAGAAGAGGAGTGTGGCATGGCAAGAGCCCTGGTGTGTGTGTGTGTGTGTGTGTGTGTGTGTGTGTGTGTGTGTTGGGATGAAGTCATTTTCCTTTTATAGAGCACCTTCTGTTGCAGGATCTCCATGATCTGGATAGAAACATAGAGGAGATCATGGATGTGTTGGCTTTTTATTTATTTTTTATTTTGCTTACTTTACTTACTTTTTGTAATTTTTTTTCATCCAGTACTCTTTTTATATCTTGTCCTTTACCCCTCTCTGCATTTCAGATCCCAAGATGGATCCTCCATCTTTCATTCTTAGTTTCTTTCCTCCTCCTCTACTCACTATTGAATCTATCGTCTTCTCATGCTTCAAGGCTCGGCTGAAAAGTTCATATGGTGCTTCTAAAGCCGGTTGTTGAATTTGATCAAATGCTGTTTCTTTTTCAACGTCGTCTCCCTTGTGGTCTACACCCTTCTCCCATCATTCTGAGAGAATCTTGTTCTGACTTACGACAGGTTTTTCTTCTGTCTTATGATGGACTCATCTGTCTTTTTGTTTCCAAGGCTGTATTGCAGGGGAAAGTTGATAGAGAAGGGTGTATTGGATAGCAAGGGCCCCATTAAGAGCAGTTATGATTATCGTGGGGGTTGAGTATGTGCCTCTCGAGCTATAAAATGGAGGTCTTGAGGACACATGGGGAAAGAAGGAAAGGAAAGAAAACAGTTGTCTGTGGCATTGAGGAAAAGACAGGAGGCAGAGCCGGAGGTAGCAGAGATGAAAATGTTGAGGTTCTCTTTGGGAGTAACGAGGATGGATAGGATCAGGAATGAGTACATCAGAGGGACCGCACATGTGAGATGTTTTGGAGACAAAGTCAGAGAGGATAGTTTGAGATGGTTTGGACATGTACAGAGCAGGGATAGTGAGTATATTGGTAGTAGGATGCTGAGGTTGGAACTACCAGGCAGAAGGCCTAGAGGAAGACCAAAGAGGAGATTTATGGACGTGGTGAAGGAGGACATGAAGGTAGTTGGAGTGTCTGAAACCGGAGCAGATAAACACTATTCTGAGGATGATACTTAGCTAGGGTAGATGTGAAGGCTAGTGGGGGTTAGCATGACATGCTCCTATAGACTACGTTCTCGCTTTAGAATATGGTGTAACTGTGAAGGCAGGAAAAAGCATAACTTTGAAAAGTAAATCTGGCTATTTGGATGCCACAGTGTCTTTGTATGGACAACTGGGCACAATCCAATTCGTTTCAGCAGTATAAGCAAGCACAGAAGGAATACATTCTGTTACGAGGTACATTTTCTTCCTCAAATAAAGCCTCATGTTGGTTTGCTATGGATTTTATGATTAAGTGCCAAACTGGCCCCATGATACAGTTGCTGGTTATGTGAGAGGAAAAGAGTTTGGCTCAGTGCTACGTGTGCTCATGTCATTACTCACAGCTAGTGGTTTTAGCTGGGCGCATGCTTAGGAACACGTGCAGAACACGTTAAGCTGTACTTTAATTCCTCTTCACTGGAACCTGATCCTCCCACACCTCTTCTCTTCTAATGTTTTACGAAGACCCTTGAGGGCAATTTCGAGCGAGGCATAATCATTTGAGTATGTAATATGTGTAGAAGTCTGTATGTCATTATGGCTGAATCTTGGCAAGATGTAACAGGTCTTATTCAAAAATTAATATTATCTTGTACTCGGACATGTCAACTTTAAAAATCCATGAATATACTCAGTCATAATTATCATTCATTCATTTTCTGAACCGCTTAATCCTAATTAGGGTCGCAGGGAGGCTGGCTCTCCCATCTCAGCCGACTCTGGGCGAAGGCTGAGCACACCCTGGACATCTCTCCAGTCTAGCGCAGGGCAGAAACATACTGACGGCTATGCAGCTACTCTTGACGAAAGTCAGCAATGGTTCTTTTACATGAACCGCCCACCATAGACAGTGAGAGACATGGCCAGCCATTGATATCCTAGTTAGTGCAATGGGGGTGACAGTTGTTGACAGTGGGGCTTGAACCACCAACCGTAGGATCAGTAATCCAGCACCTTGCCACTGGGCTGCAACTGCCATGGATAAAACTACGTACAGGGATCCCTCAGTTTCCCCGGTTAATTGGGACTGAGATCCCCCCCGCGACCGCCGAATTCAAACCCCCCCCCCCCCCAACTTACGTATACGTACATGTATATGTGTATATAATATTAATAAATACATATTCAACGCTATAAATGCTTATCATAAAAATTAAATATTCAAAAATGATGCATAAGATGTAAAGAAAATATAAATACACATATAGACACGTGCACACACAGATGTGCACCTCACATAAAAATGTAAGTAGTTTTGATGGGGGGTTTTGGGTTGTTTTTGGGGTTTTTTTGTTTGGGTTTTTTGCATAAATGGCCTTGTTTTTGTGGCATTTTCCTTAACTTTTTCCCCTATTCTTCCTTATTTTCCTTCCTTTTTAATTCAATTAATATTAAAAAAAAAAAAAAAAAAAAAAAAAAACGCGATGCACTGAAGCCGCATGAATTGAAGCGCGAAGTAGCGAGGGATCACTGTCCATTCATTTTTTTTTTTTTTTTTTTTTTTTTTTAAATATTTTGGTCAAGTAATGTATTTATTGACACTGTATACCTAAAAAGTTTTGGACACCTGACCATCACACCCATATGTGTGATCAGTACATTCCAGGTTTAATTCCCTTTGCTATATAATAACCGTTACTCTTCTGTGATGAATTTCCACTAGATTTTGTAGCCTGGCTGTGGAGACTTACTCATTCAGGGTGCGGAGGACTGGTAGTCATTCAGTATTACAGTTAACAACTGTATTAATTGACCTTGAAGTCAAGGCTCTGTGCAGACAACTGTAGTTCTTCCATGCCAAGCAATGTCTACATGGAACCTGCGCTGTAGAAAAGAGCATTGTCTATATATATATATATATATATATATATATATATATATATATATATATATATATATATATATATATATAAATAAAAGAAAAATACATGCACACATAGTCGCTCGGGATAAGGGCTTCTGCCAAATACTGTAAATGTAAACGGGACCGCAAGGGTTTGGTCATATAATGTATCTGCTAATTATACCAAGGGAATTCTCCTCCAGAGCTCATGTTGTGTAAGGAGCCAGGTTAACCAACTCGGCGCTAAAACAGTCAATCTGGTTAAAGAAGTCTGAACACTTGCTCAGGCATGATCTCTTTAGACAGTGAATATTAAACTTTGATTTAATTTTGGATGGATTTGTGCTTTAATCAAATAGTACCTACGCCTACTTAATAGTATTTTGTTAAATGTCAGAATTTCACATCGTGAGCGATTTTCCCAGACTGAAGGATAACATACAGAAGAATATAATAATAAACAGAACATGAATATTATTAGTTATGTATGCATGACCTGAGAAAGAGGAAAAAGAAAATATGCTGAGTCCCTGTAGTACACATAATTTATCTGAGCATTGCGTTTGAGAACTATAATTATATTTGACTTTTGGCTCCGAATCCAGACGTTATATGGCTTATAATCGAGTTTTGCTGTATTTTATAGATAGGGTTTTTTTTTTTTTTTTTTTTTTTTTTTGTTCCCCCGATCCCTGGGTGCAGATTTTCTGCTTTGTGGTCACTGACTTTATCTGTAGGGGGACTGCTTCTGATTACAGTGAAGGAGCAAATGTAACCTATGATCTGTCACACCAAAAATGGCTGCGGAAAGTGTTGTATCAGTGCCAACTCACACAAACCCGTTTCCTCTTGGGGAGAAAAATGGTTCAGAGTTGCTAATACCAGAAACAGGTTTTGGTTTTGGCCATGAAAAGAAGAAGCACGAGTTGTGTGTTGTGTACCGGACTGACATGCTGAAATGAAAAGGTTTAATTTAGACCCTATTTTTCTAATTGTCCAGTGAGCTTTGCAGAAGTACATTCAAGGAGAAGTAACAGGTTGTTTTCCATGTAAACATGACATGGTTATAGATTTAATTTGCCTAATTTGGCTGAGCAAGTGTCAATTTATCTTGGCATAACAGTTGTAATCCATTAACTGCTCTAAGATCCCTCTTCGTCTTTTGGAGCGTTTATGTATTTGGTCTAATACAGAAATAAGCGTTGTTCGGAGAATTCCTGAACGGCACTGGAAAGTTTACATTAAATTCTTTCTCCGCATAAATTGATTCAGTTCATAAGTGCCTTTTTTGGAAGATGATCTAACAAAATGAGGTTTAACTACCCCATGGAAACGGCCCGAACGTAAACGTGACTTGAATTAGCGAATTGCGTAATCCTTTCGGTAATGTGGGCATGTGTACCTGTATGTGGCTTTGTTTTCCTCGGTCTAGTTAGGCATGTTTTTGCAGGTGTTGGTGTAAAACAGTGAAAGAAATATGCGACTGTTCCCTGTAAATCAAGCAGTGTGCTGGCTGAACATTACGATAATTTAACATGTTGATAAATAAATCTGTAGAGCATGAAAGAAGTCAAAGATGAATGGACTTACTGAAATTTTCCACATGGATGTACAGCTGATTCTAATTATGGAGCTAGTATGTGAAAAAGCCAAGACATTTATAATGTGCATATACAGACAACATTCATATTAACTAAAAAGTCATTCATTCAACCATTTTCTGAATCGATTAATCCTAATTAGGGCCGCGGGGAGGCTGGTGTCCAGCTCAGCTGAGTCGGGGTGAGGGCAGAGTACACCCAGGGCAGCTCGCCAGGCCATCGCAGGGCAGAAAAATGCTGACGGCTATGCAGCTACTCTTGTCGAAAGTCAACAATGGTTCTTTTACGTACCTCACACCACAGACAGTGAGAGACATGGCCAGCCTCTGATAGCCCAGTTAGCTGCACTGAGGGGACAGCAACGACAACAATTGACAGTGGGGCTTGAACCCGCAACCTTAGGATAGGTAATCCAGCACCATGGCCCTGGACCACCACTACCCTCCCTTAACTAAAAATTGTATACTTACTGTTTTTCTTTGTGCCTGTATGTTGCTATATAATGTTTTCACCTTTGAGCAAGTTCGAGCACGCTGTTGCTAGCAAGCTAGCAAGCCTATGGTATTCTTTATTGTCTTCTTCTCCTTTCCGCTGGTCCCTTTTTCTCAGGGGATGCCACAGCGGATCATGTGATTCGCATGTTTGATTTGGCATAGGTTTTTTTATGTCGGATGCCCTTCCTGACACAACCCTTTTAGCAAGGGACAGAAAGACGCTGACGGCTATGTAGCAACTCTTGACGAAAGTTAGCAATGGTTTTTTTCCATGAACCTCTCACCATAGACAGTGAGAGACATGGTCAGCCTTTGATAACCCAGTTAGCTGCACTGGGTGTGTGTGTGTGTGTGTGTGGGGTGGGGTGGGGGCTGGGGGTTGCAGTGACAACTTGTGGAGAGTGGGTCTCGAACCCCCAACCTTAGGATCAGTGATCCAGCACCTTTACCACCAAGCCATCACTGCCCTCTCTATGCTATTCCTGTCTATTAGCTTATGTATGCTACTTAGTTTTAGCAGAG
This sequence comes from Plotosus lineatus, assembly GCA_024760905.1. Classification (NCBI taxonomy): domain Eukaryota; kingdom Metazoa; phylum Chordata; class Actinopteri; order Siluriformes; family Plotosidae; genus Plotosus; species Plotosus lineatus. Next base: position 63,031,686 of record CM045732.1, read on the forward strand.
AAAATTATAAATATTCAATAGAGTTACTTGTCCTGTGTTGGCCTGGCGAGCTATCCGGGGTGGACCCCGCCCTCGCCTGGAGTCGACTGAGATGGGCCCCAGCCTCCCCGCGACGCTAATTATAGTTCAGCAATTCAGAAAATGGATGAAAGGATGAATAGAGTTACTTTCCTGTTATAAATCCAGCTGTTAGCATATGTATGCTACTTTGGTTTAGCAAAGATTATAAATATTCATAATAACGAGTCAACATTCCTGTTAGAAATCCTGATGTCATCGCAGGGCAGAACCACCCTGACGGCTATGCAGCTACTCTTGAGAAAAGTCAGCAATGTTGGTTTTTTTTTTTTTTTTTTTTTTTTTTTTTTTTTTTTTAAATACATGAACCTCTCGCCATAGACAGTGAGAGACGTGGCCGGCCTTTGATAACCCAGTTAGCTGCACTGGGGGAACCATTATAAATTTAACTTTAGTATTTTGCAGAGTTCTGTGAGCTTATGTTGGCGTGCTCACTTTATCTGTGAAGATAATGAGCCTTTATAAATATGAATTTAAAGGTTTTTTTTGTAGTAATTCTGTCAATATGATTTCCCATCGCTGCCTTAGGAAATGTGTGAAACTATGTAGTGTATGTGTGTGCATATGAATGAATGAAAATCTTACTTGAGAATTTTTTTATAGGTCTTTATGACTTGAAAGCATGCTCAGGTTTCCAGTAACTGAATAAAGAACACACATTAGCCTAGTCGTATTATATTGACTTGTGTAAAATAATATGCACCTTCCTAAGTCACAGACTCGGGATAGTTCAGCCATTAACTCGGTGGAAAGCAGGAGGTTTTTTTTTTTTTTTTTTTTCTTCAGTGCTGCTTGTTGTTATCAGTTTAGCTTTACTGTATAATTAATTTCTTCTTTCCTCTACAGAACCTGACCGGCAGTCGTCACCCTCCCAGATACTCTTATGATCCCTCCATCTTTGCCTTCCGCTCTCTGAGCAACGCAACTCCATGCAGTCCCCTGCTCTCCAGTGAGGAACCTTCTTGTACTTGAGCGAAGCATCTGGACTTTGAGAAGAAACAGCACAGCTTGTTGGATCAGCTTATTTCTCACATTAGGACATGGACAGTTTTATTATCCTGTCATTTAGCTGGGTTTTATCCCAAAACCAAGTGCCCAGGTTGACAAAGCAGCAGGTTCCAGGATGTAGAAGAGCATCAGGGATTTGGGTAATATTGTCTTATGTTGTTTTACCCTTTCTGTCTGTCTGACCATATCTCAGGAAAGAATCCTTCAACGCTTTCAGCAGTGGTAAAGCCATGGCCACTGTACTATGCCAGAGTCACAACAAAAAGCTGCATTCTGAATAGTTTTGTGGTTCTTGAATAACCCTGAACATCTCGGCATTCCCTGATGTTCAGGCACAGTTATTCAGTTGCCATTGTACTATGTGCTTCTTGGCTGTTTGTAGATTGAGTAGAATGTCTACACCGAGAGCTTTGGGCTGAGAAGGAAATGTGATGCGATGTGATTTGTAATGTGAGGATGGACTTTATGGAAAGACCAAATTTATTTTTGGCTTATAAAGTATTAGTACAACTGTTACCAGAGAGCCGGGCGTTTTATACTTCCGTGTAGTCGTAATAATTGAAGATGAATGACATTCCTGCTTTTAGGTTTGACCAACACCTGAAATGTAATCTCAATATTAATGGGTTACCTCGTGTAATCCGAACTGTGAGGTTACCCGTGTGTGACGTAGTGCTTCCCTAAAGTGTACTGTCCTTTTGATATAAGGGAATAAAAATGATCACTGGTCTTTGTCCAGCGTTGGACTCAAGCCGGATTTACACTGTGTAATTACATTGGACTTTTTATTACTTCTTGTATTGTATGGGATAATCCAACACCTCTTGGATCTAATAAAAACCTATGCAATTAAATAAATGTACAGTGGCACCGCACTTTACGAAATTAATCCGTTCCAGCGCATTTTTCGTAACCGAAATTTTTCGTAAGTTGAACCGCATTTTACATGTAAAACACGTGATTCGTTCCAAGGCTCCCAATACTACCCCATAAAACCTTTAAAAACTATAAAAGTATACCAATTTTGTGTGAAAAATGTATGAAAAATGTTAAATGAAAATTATTTACCTTTTTTTTTTTTTTTTTTTTTTTTTTTTAAATCTCTCGAACCACCCATGCGACGCTTTTTGCTTTTTCCGGAATAATCGCCTCCGTCACTGTATCTCCGCTTTTAATGCCTCCTTCTGCTTCAATATCGTCCTGATTGTAGAGGGATTTCGGCCATACTCCTTTGCGATTTCACTCAACCGCAGCCCACTTGTATATTTTTTTTTTATCATCTCCTGTTTTACTTTTATTGATAACGGAGCCCGCCTCTTCTTTTCAGTCTCACCGGGAATCACTTTCTTGGGCTCATGATTAATAACGAAAAATAACTCTGAAATGAGCACACTCAAAAAACTCACGAAACTCACGAACCAACAGTACAACTGTCCTTCACACGTGTGTCGAACAATGGGTCAAAGGCACACGGAAAGCATTATGGGGACAGTACTGTATTATGGAGATTCAGCTCCCTCCTAGCCAATGGGAGGCCAACGGGATCTTGGGAGACAACCAATGGGAAAGCAACTCGTGCATTGTTTGAATGTTTGAATGGCGTGTTTGAATTTTTCATATGGCGCTTTCATAACGTGAACTTGTTTCGTATCCAGAGACAAACATTTTAGGAAAATGCGTTTCGTAACCTGAATTTTTCATTTGGTGAGCCTTTCGTAAAGTGAGGTACCACTTGTACTATAATTTTCTAGGATTATCAGTCGATATGATCAGATGATCAAAATTAATTTGGCAGGCATGACATGGATCTGAGTTGACAGAGGGAAAAAAAAAAAAAAAGTGAAGTCATGATGTGGGATTTTTTTTTTTCTCTGCAACAACAAAACGGGGTGAAAATTGTACAGTGTAAAACCGGCATCAGCATGTGATTCTGTTGGACCAATCACAGGGTTAGTTAGGATAGAGAGCATACACCGTGTTATGTGCCTAATGTATTGGAGCTGCAGCATACAAGCTCTTTATTCCTTTGCCATGAATGTTTTGGACCAAATTACCAAAGTCAACACCGTCATATTTCATCCTGACACCCTTTCTGGGTTAAGTATCTCGATTTTGACTGCACTTTTTCAGTCTCCAACAAGGGAAATGTAATGTTTCAAGTATTTTGCATATGTAATTGTGTAGGTTTGAACTATGTTAACTATGTACTGTATTGATTTGTACCTAGCTTTTCGATGAATGTAGCCTTCTCTTGTAGAGGTCAATATGGTTTTGCAAAGTGTAGGAGAGCTACACCTATTAATAGTTTACCTTTTAAAATATATCCACACAGAATAAATATATGCACCTGCCGGTCGGACAGTACCTACATGTTTGTAACATGGAAGAAGCCTCTAATCATTTTTTGCCATGTTCCAGTGAGATGAATAAATGTCTCTTGGCTCCAGTGATGTGAAATTTTGTTCTACGTCTTTTGTTCATCAAAATCACATTTTTGGATCTCACCCATTTCCTCAAATTTTTTTTTCTTTTTTCTTTTTTTTTCTCCTCCAAAAACACTTTCTGCCTTCCCCATATCTGATAACTCTGAACTCTTATTTTGTAACACAAGTGCTATCTTTACGGCACTGGAGTGTTGAGTTCAAGCATAATTTAAATTCGATGGGCTGAAGCATGGCCTCTGGGTTCTTCAGAATCAGTAACAAAAAGGAGTCGAGATCCAGGATTTGATATTACCAGATGCTTCCTGACCGGTCTCAATTGTTCATGCATTCCAGGACAAGTTTATATATTTCATTATGTGAGCATATTCTGATTCTGGTTTCCTTTCTGTGCCCTGATCTCGAGTTCAGGGCTATGAGGGTGCACTATGACATCATGCGCTTTTTTTTTTCTTTTTTTTTTTTTTACTGCACAGGGTACAAAAGTCTGAAGCCAGTACCAGAAACTGATTTGTTTATTCAGTTATGTGAAACTAATGCAATTGGGTCCAATGCTTTCATAAGCAACTCACTGATAATGCAAGTAAAATTTATTTATACTTATTGACTGAAGGGACAGAGTATAAATCATACTAATTGTGTCAAGATCACAGTATGTGAACGTTTCTTATAATTCATTCGCTGTAAATTAGTGAAAGAATATTAAATATCATCTGAGTAAAAATGTAGTGAATATAGATAGTGAATCTATGTTTTTGGACCCTGCTCTGTGTATGGCATCCT
>CM045732.1:63040995-63043495 GCA_024760905.1 Plotosus lineatus
CAGCTGGTTTTGGCTCGAGTTTCCTCTGTGACCCTGACAGATAGATAGACAAAATTCTATCGGTCATATGTTGTTTTGAATAACCATAGCCCATAATATGAAGAATTATTTTTGAATAACGATAATCACCATTTAAAGCAACCTGTAATTTAACGAAGAAATAGAGTAATTGTAAATGTTTTGCTTATTTCTGCAATGGAATTACTGACTAATATATAATAACTGATAAAAATATCTGATTATCAAAATTGACCATAATTGTGAGGCGCTCCACCGAATGTAGGCGCTTTTGTCGCAAGTGACGTACGGTGCTTGTGAGACAAAGCGCGGCTTATTCGGACTTCCGATCTTTCAAGTGAGCAAGTGAAGGTTGAGTACTAAACAAGTATTCAACGCGCACGTCCAATTTTGAAAGATCGGAAGTTCAAATAAGCCGCGCTTTGTCTCATGAGCACCATACGTCACTTGTGACAATAGCGCCTACATTCAGTGGAGCACGACACAATTAAAATGTATAAAATAAATTATATATATTTTTGATATTCCCCCATTTTCTCCATAATTTAGTCGTATCAACTGCCACTCATCAGGTATTGTCTTCCTTATCACACAACCACCACTGACTAGGGAGGGGCGAAAGCATACACACGCCCCCTCCGTGACATGCAGTTGCTAGCCAGCCACCTCTGTGGTGCATACACGTTTGGTTGGGGCCGAACACACTCAGAGGGAAGGCGGTATCCGCCCCCTCGTACAAATGAACTCACGGACGGCCATGATTGGTTGGCGATCACTGAGAGTCAAAGGTGAAGTGAGTGTATGCTGTCCCTCCCTTCTGTTATAGCTCAGCCAATTAGCTCCATTGGACTCCGGCAACGCACGGCTGTGATATTAAAAACCAGATTCAATAATAAATGATATCTATATAAAATATATAATAAACATATTCTACTGAAACTGATTCTAAGATGCCGGCGGCAGCACGCACACGTGGCGGCTTGGAGCGCTCGGCTTTCTCGCGTTTTTGTGTTTCAAGGAAAAGATTATTTGTATGTAATGAATTATTCTACTCTTGACAGTGTTAACTGCACCTTGTCACATTTGCACCTTTGAAGGCTGAGAGCTTCGTACGAAATTTCACAACGTGCGACCAAAATGACAATCAAGACTTAAATCTTGCATCTGGGCGGCATGGCGGTGTAGTGTTTAGCACGTCCGCCTCACAGCAAGAAGGTCCTGGGCTCGATTTCCAGTTTGGGCGTTTCTGTGTGGAGTTTGCATGTTCTTCCCTTGTCTGCTTGTGTGGGTTTCCTCTGGGTACTCCGGTTTCCTCCCGTAGTCCAAAAACATACAGTTGGTTAATTGGCTGTTCCAAATCACCCCCTAGGTGTGACTGTGAATGGTTGTGTGTGTTGGCCATTCGATTGCTTGGCGAGCTGTCCAGGGTGTCTCCCGCCCTCACCCAGATTCGGCTGAGATGGGCGCCAGCCTCCCCGTGACCATAATTGGGAGTAAGCGGTTCAGAAAATGAATGAATGTTGCATCTACAGAAATGAATAAAATCAGGGAATGATGCGTGAGAGAGAAATCCCGTGTCAGCGATGGATAGAATAAATGGTTTGAAAGATTTGTATTCAGGCAACACATGCTGCATGTAGGTAAGGACTAAGTTGAACAAAAACGATATGCCACATACATACCATGTAAACAAAACATTTATTTAATTATGCTAATAGTAGAGTAAAGAGTAAAAACAAAGCACACATGGAACCTTTTTATTTGTATAAAAACAAAAGTCATCAAAATACAGTTTTCCTTTAAATTTTACACAGGACTAAAGAAAAATTAAATAAAGGGTGAAAATCGTATTACTGGAGAGTCATGGAGTCTGTAGGAAGGTTCTTTTTCTAATCTTTTCTTGGACAAAACAGCACACAATCATGCCAACACGCCTCCATAACACTGAGTCACTCTTCATTAATATCAATCGAGGAAACATCCACATCACACACTCACCCCAACATGTACATCAAACTTACACACACACACACATGTGCGTCATCTGGTTCATCGACGTCTTTCTTTCAATTTCAGGATAGACAGCAAACATCCAGATGGCTGGCGAATACACTCGCCCTTCTCCCTGCTAAGGTAACACAAGCCGAACACGGACCCGGCCCGGACACTAGCTGTTCGTAGCTGAATGGCTTAATAACCTCACCCAAGACGGACGACTATCTCTCCCAGGTTGGTTAGTGTTACACAGAGAGAGAGAGATGAGTATGGTGTAGTGAGTCAGCACTGGGCCTCTATAGCCATGTTATACAAAGTGAGGAGCAGGAGTGAATGAGTTCGGTTCAATGAACGTGCAGAAATTCCACTCTGAACACATTCAATATATTTAGAGTGAAATGGCTTTCGTGATAGGACAGAAGTTGGGGGTCGTGTACAATGCTGAAGTTACAGATGGACGTCGCTAGTTCATTTTCAAAGAAACTAT
>CM045732.1:63048495-63053495 GCA_024760905.1 Plotosus lineatus
CATCTGCATTTTCAAGTGTGTAAACGTGTCCATATTAGGCCTGCATAAGCGTGAGAGAACTATTTTTTGTGCTGTACTCGGATGCACAGTTTCGTTATTGATTCATATTCCTGACAGTGGAAAGATTGTCTGGCATCTGTTCAACCTAATTAGCCCATATTCCCGGATGACTGACACACACACACACACACACACACATTTTGGAGTACAGGGATCCCTCACTTTCAGCGGTGAATGGGGACCAAGACACCCGCGACCACCGATTTACGCAAAGTAGGATCAACCCCCACTGACTGACGTATACATACATGTATCTTCTTTTCCTTTCAGCTGTTCCCTTTTTCTCAGTTTGATTTGGCATAGGTTTTTACGTTGGATGCCCTTCCTGACACAACCCTTTAGCAAGGGGCAGAAACACGCTGACGGCTTTGCAGCTACTCTTTTTATGAAAGTCAGCAATGGTTCTTTTACATGCCTCACACCATAGACAGTGAGAGACATGGCCGGCCTCTGATAACCCGGTTAGCTGCACGAGGGGGAGAGTGGGACTCGAACCCCCAACCTTAGGATCATAGATCCAGCACCTTTTACCACCAGGACACCACTGCCTGTATACGTACATGTATATGTGTATATAATATCAATAAATACGCTGTAAATGCTTAAAATAACAAACATTCAAAAAAATGCATAAGATGTAAATAAAATATAAATACACACGCATACAAACGTGCGCGCACACACACACACAGATGCGCACCTCACATAAAAATGTAAGTAGTTTAGTTGGGTTGGTTTTTTGTTTTTGTTTGTTGGGGGATTTTTGAATAATTGGCCTTGTTTTGCGGCATTTTCCTTAACTTTTCACCCTATTTTTACTTAATTTCCTTATTTTTTTATTTTTTGAGGAATATTTTTGAAAAACCTGTGATGCACGAAGTCGCGAGTGATCACTGTAATATGCATGATTGATTTTGGACTGTGGGAACTCGCAGGAAACTCAAGCTAGCAAAGGAAGAGCAAGCATACACACAGAATGGTCCTTGTTGACCAACGATTTTGAACCCAAAACCTTCTCTCTGTCAGGTGAGCTGTCCTTCAAGAGGAGATGTTTTACCATCTTCCACTTTTTTTGACCCGGAATGACAGAGTGTTGAATAGCTGTGTTAGATGTTGCCAGAGTGTTAAATATCAAGTTGCGCGCACGTTAATTTTTACCTCTGGGCTGTATGAGCTGGCTGTTTTCATTAATTTTTTTTGGCACACTGGGCCATCTCCCACAATCCACCATGCACAGCAGTTTTTCCTATTCATCTTGATCTGATCTACGGTGCACTGAAAGGAAAGTAGTCACAGCGGGTGGAAAGACCATAAATAGGAGGAGGAAACCAAACAGGCCATACAGCATGCAAGGTCAAAACCAGAGTTCGAGTTGTTTTTGTATTCCAAAAAGTTTTTGTATATCAGTCATATAAGTCAAACCATGGAACATTATGAATGTGGACCTTAGGCTTTGTCCAAACATTAAAAAAAAAAATAAAATCAAATATAAACAAATAATTTTCATGGGTTACAGGGATGAACAGGGGTAAGTATTAATTGGGTTACTTTATTAATTTCTTCCTCATTTACTGGATTATAGGAAAGGCACGTGGTGAGCTCCCACAAGGCCAGTGCTTCTCAAAATAGTGGGGTGGGGTGGGATATGACCCTGGGGAACATGCTTTTTTTTTCCATACTGTACTAGAATTAAGTGTAATTATGCATCCTCTACAGCAGGTGGCAGTGGTACTCTGTGTTCCCTGTAGTGTAGGGAAAAAGCACCGAGCAAACGATATGAAGTGCAGTAAACACTATTGATAGTCATGCGCTGGGTGGAGGGGGGTGGTGTATTTTTTCTTTCTTTCTATTTATAGGGGGCATCACAGAAAATATTGAGAAGCAAGAAAATACTGAAAAAAAATTGAGAAGCACTGCACGAGGCGTTCTCGGAGCACAGAGGAATACACACGGAACAATACGAGGCTAATCGGCCCTGAAAAGCCATTTCCCCAGCAGTGCTTGAAAATCAAAAAGTTTGATTGTTGGATGGGGCAGATTTTTGGTGGAATTGAAGCTCTTGTCATAAAAAATTTGTTATAGAAGACACTCGTAAGTCAAAGTACCACTGTATTTTATCCAGCATCATCTTTATTTATTTAATGTGTGTGCTCATATCTGACCTTTAGGACTCTGTGAACAAGTTTCCTCAGTGTGTTTAGTAGCAGCGGCGACCTTCATACGTTCTGGGTCTTCATCCTGCACCGGCTCCATGTGAACCTCTGAAGCAGTCGTGCTCTCTTTCTCCTCATTTCTCATTTCAGGGAATTTTTCCATTCCATCCTCTTGCTCACCCTCCTCTTCTTCTTCTTCACCTCCAGGCGGTAGTTCTTTCATGCTGAACAGTTCAGGAGGGAGGCTGGGCCTTTTTAGAGGCAACTTCTGTTTGGGTGCATGAGAAGGCTTTCGGTTAAAGATTAGCCGAAAAAGAGGAATGATCAGAGCAGAGGTACGGATGGATAAAGAAAGCCTCACCCCTATGGTTCCTGTCTTCAGTTTAAATTTGCTGCCACCTTTCATAGCACCAAACAAAGGCAGGGCTAACTTCTTAGGCTTGTCAAGTTCAGATGATTGACTGTCAGGCCTGAGAAAGATGGCAGACGAATGTATATAATTATCTTTCGCTTTCATACATCAGTAAGAAACTTATCCTGGTCAAGACTGCAATACATCAGGAGTCTATCCCGGGTACGAGATATTATGTATACACCTTGTACAGTCAATACCAGGTGCAAGTATAACTACCGTCTGTAATTCTTACCGGCTCTTTAAGGTTGGCAACTGTGCGGGTCTGGCTAAATCAATCAGCTTCTGCAGTCGCTGCTGTTCCTTCTTCAGCTCAGCCACATGCAGATGCAGCTTCTTCCTTTCTACCACGTCTACAGCAGCCTGACTGCGCACACAGCTCATGAAGGCATCCAGGGGGTCCTCTGTAGCTGAGCTGGCGCCCCCTAATGAGGAATTTAAATACTGAATCCGTATAAAATTAAATATACATGCACTACCTTCAGTACACATGCAGGAGTAGCATATGGATACAATGTATATCGGTGAGAAATAATAAAAAAGGAACGTAGGATAACCAATTAAAATAATGCAATAAAATGTACAAAAAGTAAGAGGAAGAAAATGAAAAGAAAAAAAAATACAATATCACAGATAAAGAAAAGAGAGAGAATCAGAAAAGGCAAACACAAGATTCTAACCTTTCTCGGAGGAAGAAAGTATGTTCTCGGTTTCGGCGAGTTCTTTCTCCACTTCCGTGAGTTTTGCAACCTAAAAAATAACAGTGAGCAATTCACTACTTAGTAGTTCATCACCATCTACATCATGGGTGTCAAACTTGAGGCCCGCGGGCCGAATCCGGCCTGCCAACTCATTTTATGTGGCCTGCAAGAGTCATCAAAGAATATGATTATTGTACATCCTTTGCATCAACCATTACCATGAAACTTAATTTCTCATCCTTCCACTAGGTGGCGGCAGCCTATTTCAAGTAAACAGCTAGTCATTCATTCAATCATTTTCTGAACTGCTTCATCCTAATTAGGGTTGCGGGGAGGCTGATGCTCATCTCAGGGTAAGGGTGGGGTACACCCTGGCTAGCTCGCCAGGCCATCGGAGGGCCAACACTAACACAACCATTCACACTCACACCAAGGGGCGGTTTAGAACTGCCATTTAACCTGCATGATTTTGGATTGTGGGAGGAAACTCACACAAGCACAAGAAGAACATGCAAACTCCACACAGTACCGCCCCAACTGGGAATCAAACCCTGTGAGGCTGACGTGCTAACCACTATACCACCCTAGCTCGTCATTCATGACTCAATAAATATTGTATGCTAGCCTCTCACTGTTAGGCATTATCAGAAAATGCAAGTGAATAAAGGCAAATTAATCATCTTACCATGCAGCTATCATGGTTGCCCTTTTATAAATGATGTTCGGTGATTATACGACCCCTGGATCACCTAAAAATTTGGTGATGTCACTCTCAGTGAAAATCAGTTTGATACCCCTGATCTACATTAATCATAGCAGTTAAACCCAGAACTTTTTCGTGCTTAAGCCTGAGTAGGACACAGGAAATTAAATCCAGATTATTTACCAGAGAGTCATACGTCTCGGGTCTGTCCTGAATCTTGCCAGCTTTCTTCATGCGTTCTTTCCTCTTCCTCTCAACAGTACCCGTCCGGTCCAGGAAAGAGTCATCGTCGCTGTCGTAATAGTCTTCTTCCTCCCAGTTTTTCTTTTTCCGCTTGCGAGAGACTGCGGGTGACATGCAGAAGCAACAATCACTTTTTGTACTTTTATATTTACAGCACTTCGCAGATGCTCTTGATCTTAAAGGTGATTTACAATAATCATATTTATACAACTACAGCAATTGAGGGTTAAGGGCCTTGCTGAAGGGCCCAACAGTGGTGATGGTGGGGATTGAACCGCTAACCTTCGGATTAGTAACCCATCACATTAATCACTAAGATACCACTGGCCTATTATATATATTTTCAGTATGACTCAAGGTGTGCACTCAGAAACTATAGTGTGATGATTTTTGTTCATGCCATTTGCACAGAATGCAACATCAGGTTGCTCTAGATTTCACTATAGATCTGTGAAACGCTCATTTCACACAGGCAACGGGAACAAGTCACACCTGGAGCAAGTTGCATTCACTTTCTTCCACATTAGCACTGGCCCTCTCAAATTAGTGGCAAGCCAGAAGCTAGAAGGACAATGCATATGCAGTGTAGGCAGTGGTGGTTCAGTGGTGAAGCTTCTGGATGACTGAGTTGAAGATAATCTGCTCAAACTGCAGTGTTCACCAACCCACCACTGCTGGGTCCTAGAACAAAGCCTTTAACCCTCAATTTCTTTATATATATATATATA
>CM045732.1:63055995-63065995 GCA_024760905.1 Plotosus lineatus
CCTTGCACTCTACCAGCATCCTGTAGTTACGACAGAAACAATCAAGCTTTACAACGTGCTTGTTAAAGATCACCCTGTGATCCCCGGTGCAGCTGCAACGACAGTTAGACCCGAAATCAGTTTGAAACGGAATTGAACAGTGGTGTTTTATCTGGATCGGTACTGGGTCCATTACTTGATTCTGCAGAGCCAGGTGCCGTGTCCTTTGTCGTCATATTCAAACTCCAGTTCTTCTCCTGAAATCAGAAAAGATTCTTAATTTTATATCTCCAGAGGAATCATTTGCCAAACTGCAACACGGCTTTAACCTGCAGAGGTTTACCTTCTCGATCATAGAACCCTTGAAGAGCCTTTTTAGGATCTTTCAGGTAGGCTGCTTCCTGGTCCTCTTGAAACTCAGTGGAAAACGGGTTCTCCTCATCTTCATCTTCCTGTACGATGATGTCCTCTCCTGTTCATTTAACAACAGAAAATAATTAATAATAATCAAAAATAATACACACTCTGAGAACTACATATGATTTGGGACAAATTACTGTCAGCATGTGATCAGGCACACCCACACAATTCTGTTCATGTACACAGATAGATTTGTTTTTTTTTTTTTTAGTTTTAAGCTCTTTAGTTACAAATGTAGAACAAGGACCAAGTAAAAAAGACAAAAATGTACCATTTCTATATGGAATGGGCGATGGACTTTTTTTTTTTTTTTTTTTTTTTTTACTACTGTGTAATTTTCAAAGTACGTTTGCCTCATTTGACAGTCTGTTGTTGCTTCACCGAAAAAGGGAAATGTGGCACTGCATTTTTGGACCATCCATAATCCACAATGTTGACTTCCCTCTGAAAAGCAGAAAGGTGAAAGAACTAAAATCCCAATTGTCCGTAAAGCGGTAATTTTTCTCACAGCTGACTTCAAAGGCAAAGGCAGCCACCGAATCTTCATCCCATGCGAGTCACTTAATCATTAAAGACAAGAAATTCCATTCAGTGCAATGACAAAAAAATATATGGACTTGAGCAATACGGGTCCACGCAGGTACACAAGGTACACTAACATATGGTTCGTATATAAAGAATTCGAAAGATATTTATGAATAAATACATGTTTGCAGTTTTATAGTTGGTCGATCATTCTGAATTGGTCATTTTGTAAGTAACTCACTTGCTGAAAAATTGTGTGCACCCCTGGTCCAGTCTACCAGCCACCAAACAAGGTTTACGATGAAAAAAAGTCTATCTTTACCCTCTTTTTTTTTTTAACCCTTCAAGCTTTCTTCAGCTTATCCTACAGGAGAAATGTTAAGAGATTATAAATAAAACCTTATAATAAAAGTAAACTAACAAATATACAGGAGTTTGGAAGTATGTGTGGACGTTCATCGTTCATTTTTCTATAACCGCTTTAATCCTAATTAGGGTCACGGGGAGTCTGGCACCCATCCCAGCCGACTCCAAGTGAGGGCAGAGTACACCCTGGACGACTCATCAGGCCTTCGCAAAGTGGAAACAAGCTGACAGCTGGTTATGCAGCTGTTCTTTTACATGAACCTCACACCATAGACAGTGAGGGACATGACCGGACTTTGATATCCCAGTTAACTGCACTAGGGGGGGGACAGCAGTGAGAACCCACTGAGAGTGGGGCTTCAACCCCCAACCTTAGGATCAGTGATCCGAAGGTCACTTAATCCTAATGACCTTTTACCACCAGGCCACCACTGCCCGAGTCTGTGTGTCTTCTTCTTTTCCTTTCGGCTGTTCCCTTCAGGGATCGCCACAGCAAATGATCTGCCTCCATCTCTCCCTATCCTCTGCATCTTCTACTCTTACTCCAACGACCTTCATGTCCGCTTTCACCACATCCATAAATCTTCTCTTTGGTCTTCCTCTGGGCCTTCTGCCTGGTAGTTCCAACCTCAGCATCCTACGACCAATATACTCACTATCCCTCCTCTGTACATGTCCAAACCATCTCAATCTAGCCTCTCTGACTTTGTCTCCAAAACATCCAACATGTGCTGTCCCTCTGATGTACTCATTTCTGATCCGATCCATCCTCGTTACTCCCAAAGAGAACCTCAACATTTTCATCTCTGCTACCTCCAACTTGACTCCTGTCTTTTCCCCAGGGCCACTGTCTCTAAACCATACAACATCGCTGGCCTCATCACCGTCTTGTACACTTTTCCCTTCATTCTTGCCGATACTCTCCTATCACACATCACACCGGACACTTTTCTCCATCCATTCCAACCTGCCTGCACACGCTTCTTCACCTCTTTTGCACACTCTCCATTGCTCTGGATTGTTGAGCCTAAGTACTTAAAATCCTCCACCTTCTTTATCTCTGCCCCCTGTAACCTCAAAGTTCCTCTTGGGTCCTTGTCGTTCACACACATGTATTCCGTCTTACTAAGACTAACCTTCAATCCCCTCCTTTCCAGGGCATACCTCCACCTCTCTAGATTTTCCTGCACTTGTTCTCTGCTCTCACTACAGATCACGATGTCATCTGCAAACATCATAGTCCATGGAGATTCTTGTCTCACCTCGTCTGTTAGCCTGTCCATCACCATAGCAAACAAGAAGGGGCTGAGAACTGACCCTTGATGCAGTCCCACCTCCACCTTGAACTCTTCTGTCACACCGACAGCACACCTCACCACTGTCTTACATCTCTCATACATGTCCTGCACCACTCTAACATACTTCTCTGTCACTCCAGACTTCCTCATACAATACCACAGTTCTTCTCTCGGCACCCAGAACTCTGCAATTTTCCCCACTAACAGAGTGTACGCGGCTAGAATAAGACCCCGTACTACCTAGGTCTAGATTAAATTTTCCGTTAAACCAAAACCTTTTTGAAGCATCAAAGCACAATAAAGTGCATTAAAGATGAGTTATCAGTGTTACCCATTCCCCAAGAGCATCCACTGTCTTCTGCAGCACTTCTTCCACAAGCAACTCTCTCCTCGGTCTTCTCCTTTTCGTCATCATCATCCATATCATCATCTGAACCATCTCCCATCATCCTCTTCTCCAGCTCTTCTCGTTGTTTCCTGGCCCGCTCTTTCAACTCTGTAACCGTCAGCTCTGACTCAGCCTCCTCATCTGATTCAGGACCCTGTATAAAGAGCAAAAAAGGAGATACAAGAAACAGCCAAGCATCTCTTCAAGCCACGTAAGGTTTAAAACGTGACACTGCAAACCTGGAGGATAAAAAGTCGAGTGCTTCCTCCAAACTTCACAACATGGCCGACATGCAATTTTATATATGTTTTAGGAGGGATCTTGTTTTTGTTGACAAAGGTGCCATGAGTACTTCCAAGATCATAGATGAAGAACCCAAACTCCCCGCCAACAGCACCACCATCTCCTGCACTCCCACGATACTGCACCACTGCATGATAACGTGAGATGGACGGATGTTCCAGAGAGACGTCACACACAGGCAAGCGTCCCACCACAAAGTAGCTCTGCTGACACAGAGGAACCGTGTCCAGTATGGCACCATTTTTGAGCAGCTCAAAGGTGTAAGGGACATCTGGCACGCCAGCCCATGGAGGCTCTGTGTATGGAAGAGGCGGAAATTTACCACTGGGGGGCAATTTGGCAGGTTTTTTGGGTTGGATCTCTGGTTTTGTTGATGCGTGGATCTCATTATCTTTTGCAACAGGCGTCTCTTCTAGACTTTCAGCAACATGTTTAAATGGTTGATCATCATTTACTGTGGATCGTGGAGAAGGTTCCTTCCCCTCTGATGACTCGGGTTTCGGCTGATCTTCAGTTACTACAGTGCTATCAGCCTCACAGGCGATTCTCGACACAGTCTTGCTTTTCTTCAGTGCTACAGACGGGGCTGCGAAAATGGCCGGTTTCTTGAACGGATCATCATTGAGGTTTGTGCGATCTAAATTAGTCTCACCCTGTTCTTCAGGTGACAAATCCATTGTCTCCATAGATAATCTATTTTCTGGACTTAAACAGCCGTCGAACTGTGACGTTGCCTGCACGATGTCCGCCATTTTTGTTTGGAGTCTCGATGTAAATGTTCCGTGTTTCTTCCCAGATGGAAAGTCATGCTATCTATCTCTTATCTCAACAATCGTTCGTGTAAATTGATATACTAGTTTTCTATAATTGATCAGAAATTTCATTATTAATTACAAACCACCAAATATTAAAACGTATCTGCTATATTATGGAGAGCTAAAAGCCGTATTTTCAATATTAGCGGAACTGATCCTTTCGCGCGACGCAGCCACACGGACGCATTTATGTGCGTACGAATACAAATTTCTATGGGACGCGTTTGATCAATGTTATTGTCAGTAAATTTATAACTTGCTCGTTTCTCTTGTGTAACTGGTGAATTTTTTTGTTGCGTTTTTATTAATAATCATATAGTTGTATCATAAATCCATAGGTAGTCTTGAGGAAGCTTGTTAGTATATTGTTAAACCGCGAAGAATTGTATCGTAGTTGTTGACGTAAGTATAATTTATAGATTATACACGAAACAAAGAATTCTCGGTAATTTTTGTTAGATTTTTAAAAAAAAAAACATGTTTGTTCTCCTCTATGCTCACTTGGTATACTATAGAGACCATATGACTCTTGGGATTATTGTGTTAGAACAGAGAAATCACCCGTTTTCTAAATCATGGTACACTCCAGTGGGTCCTCAATTGTCAGAATAGAACATCTGTGGTGTCCAGATGTTTAGTGGAATCAGTTATGCGTTACATGCTTGGTTTGTTTTGTCATGAAAGCTTCTAAATTCATTCTACTATCAATTGCTTTTCAGATCATTCACTCCATAAACATTGGCACCATTTGAAGGTATCCAGTAAAGATGATGCGCTACTGGGGTGAGCTTCCTGTGGCTTCTGCCCCACCAGGCCGAAGCTCCTTCGATCTGCTACAGCGAGAATTTCGCCAGGTCGAGATGCAAGACCCTCCTCTGCACCAGCCGTCAGCACGTCGTCCTCGGCCCACCACCATGCTGGACATTCCCTCCGAGCCCTGCAGTCTCACGATCCACACGGTGCAGCTGTGCCAACATGCCCGAAGACTACACAGCCTAATCACGGCAGCACAGCTGGGCCAGCAACCCCCTGGCACCGGGTCTGAGACTCTGGGACTTCTCAAACCTGAAGATATAGATTCGTTGCCACCGCGTCCAGTCACACCTGCAGCACCCGATGATTTGATGCCTCTGGACAGCAAAGTTCCTTCTGAGATGTTCCAGTTGCAGCACAGTAACCCAGAGAGTGACTTTTATAAGTAAATACAGATTAGGGTCTGGCATATGTGTGGTGTGTCTTACAGTATCGTATCTCATTTTAACAGCTCGTTTGCCACTTTATCTACTTAATTAGAAAAATAAAGTCGGATCCATGATGCGTACTTCTGTGTTTTTTTGTTCTCTTACCCATACAGGGGTGAAGGAGAGCCCGTGACGGAGTTGAGCTGGCCCTCATGCCGCCAGCTCCTATACCAGTCAGTTGCCACAGTGTTGGCGCATGCAGGTTTTGAGTCTGCCATGGAGAGCGTGTTGGAGACCCTGACTGACCTAGTGCATGAGCATTATCTGCGACTGACGTGGCTGCTGCGTGTGGCCGTAGACCGCGAGGCCTGTCTTGGCTCTACTCCTTTTCCTGATGTGGTAGAGCAGGTCTTCCATGAGATGGGCATCGGCAGTGTGCTGGCTCTGCAGCGCTTCTGGCAGGTCCGCATTAAAGACTACCACAGCTACATGCTTCAGGTAAGCTACGCTAACAACACGAGCTTTAAGGTGGGGCTGTGTTGTTACCTCGCGTTTTTTTCAAAATCAGAATTGAACTGTTTGGATGTTTTACACTGAACAACAGTATTGGGGGACAGTTGGGTTTCAAAGTATATTACACTGATGCTATATACACTACAGCCAATTAATTATATTAACAGTTATCATGGCGTGCCAGTTGACACCCAATGAAGCTAAATAAAATATACTGTATATTCTGTTGTCTGTACATTTTTGGAGGCTAATGTTATCGAGGTCATCAGTTCTTTTAATTGCTCTATTTTGATGTGTAGGTCAGCAAAGCGCTCTCAGAAGAGTATGAGAGATTGGTAAACCCAGATAAAGCTCTGGAGGATTCGAATCCACTTAAAGTGAAGGAGGAACCTGCTACTGATCCCGCCTTCACTTTGAATGAGGCCACCGATGGCGAGACGACTTCATCAGAACAAGGAATATCCGCCGGAGTACTGGGATTGTCAGGTGACAGACTGGCTGGAGGGCTGGAGGATGGACAGTCACCTCACCCCACAGGTACATTTACAGCATTGAGCAGACACCCTTATTCACAGTTCTATTTCTATCTGATTGATACAACCATGTAGTGCTGAGGGCTGAAAACACCCAGACTTCTGATCCGAAACCTATAGCCTTAACCCCTGTGTTACCGCTTGCCCAGGCACTAAAGTTTGGTTTTGGTTTTTAAAGCGTAAAGTAAACACTGTTTAGTCTAGTCCTCATCCAATGAAAATAATCCTGTCAGTTTGGGGCTACAGAGGAAATTTTCTCCGCTTAATCCTAATTAGGGTCACGGGGAGGCTGGCGCCCATCCCAGCAGACTCCAGGCGAGGGCAGAATACACCCTGGACGGCTCGCCAGGCCATCGCGGTGCAGAAACACACGGACGGCTATGCATCTACTCTTGACGAAAGTCACGGAAATGAGTGTTCTGTTGCTTAAGTTTTCAATGGCGTGTTGATAACGTTCAATGTACTCCATGAAAATATTAATTTGTGTGACTTTTTTGGGGCGGGGAAGTGTATTCATAAGCAATAGCTATGATTAACTGGTGGATATAAACATTTATTTAGAATTTTTTTTTCTGATCTGACATGACTTTATGTATCAGGTACAGCAGGAAATGGTTCCCCCTTGTGGCAGCTGCAGCAGGTAAAGATGGAGCCGCAGGACAGTGAGGAGGGCCAGGTTTCAGGCCACGGCGTTCTCACAAGTGATGTATTTGAAGAGGGCCCCATGTCCACCATGAGCGACGCTGGAACAGCTCCATCTCCCGGTGCCTCAGATGCCAGCTATGGTTCTCACTCTCCAGACTCACTGATCGGCACGTCCCCGTTTAACCAGCGACCGAAGAAACGTATGCGTAAAGTATAATCGCATATTTAAAGACCTTGTAGTGTTTCATTTAAGGACCAGTAGTAATAAATGGTGGTTATGTTAAGGTGGCTGTGTTTATGTGTCTGAAAGAGAGTATTCGCTAACAAATGGTGCCGGGCCAGTGTTGTATCTGCTTTCTCTATCACATGGGTATATTGTTGGATGTATGAAAAACAAGCATCTGTTTTTTTTTTGTTTTTTGTTTTTTTTGTTTTTTTGGTAATTGAATGATTGGGGAATCACCTCATGGGGAATAATTATAGGCGGTGTTTGCTTCGGAATGTGCAGGAACATCAATCATGGGATAATGGAAAATTAATTATTGCACACATAAATCTGCATATTAAATCGACAGGCTATTATACTACGTCTTTCAACAAAGAACATTTCCAACAGTCAGTGGAAGCGGGTTATTGTGTGCGAGGAATCTGTACGAGCCGTACCGCCGAGGCTGAACATCCATATACAGTACACTCGCGTCCCATGTTAACGTCAGTGATCAATTAGGACAGGAAATTACAGATGCAGTTACCAAAAAAAAAAAAAAAAATCTGATGCAGCTACCTTTCATTAATCGATGACATCATATGTCACGGCCTTCACACTCACCACATCTTAACCTTATAGAGTTATTAAAACTCGAATGCCTATTGCAGATTATGGAGCAATATTTCATACAGGGGATTCCACCAACACGATCAAAGCACAAACTGGAAAAAATAATTATCTGGGAAGAAGGCTATTGGTTACCTTTTTAGAATTTAATTTTATGGGAAAAACAGAAAATATCTGTTACTCAAAGAAAATGTCTGAAATTCACTGATCCCCTGTTTTCTTAAACAGGAAAGAAATTAGACTTCAATTTGCATATTATTGCGAACAACTTTTCTTTAATAAATCGCCATAATCAGTTCTCTCTCTCTCTCTCTGTGTGTGTGTGTGTGTGTGTGTGTATGCGTGTGTGTGTGTGTGTGTGCGCGAGTCAATACTTTTGTATTCTGATTTCAAAATCTTGCAGTGGTATAATTTTTTAATTTAAATGGACCCTTTTACATCATTTTAAATTTTAGATAATTTTATATGGAAATGGAATTTATCCAGGGATGCGATTACAGTAGGCCCCCGTTTTCCACGATGGTTCGGTTCCGGCCCGAACTGCGGATCATGAAAATCCACGAGTTATTGACGCGGTTTTAAAACCCTATGTATGATATTACGTGCGCTAAAATCTGCTTCTTTAACACATTCTAGCGACAGACTTACTCATTAATACCGTAATAATGCAATAAAAATATTGTAATGATTAATAAAAACTTTTTAATAATTAATTTAATTTAATTTGCTAATATTTATTTATAAATAAAGTGCTTAGACTCCTTACTCGAAGTGAGAGAAGATGCAGGGTGTTTGAGTGACATAATAGGGCTTCAGTCATCATGAAAAACAAATTAAAAATTTACTTCATAATACAGCCAATCACGTTGATAATTTGTGCATGAAGGAGGAAAAAAAAGAGGTGTACACATCAGCAGAGGGAGAAACAAAAGCTTTCAGCCATTGGCTAAATTTGGGGGGCTGAATGGCGAATGGTCAAGGGTCTACTGTATACTGCAAACAGCATATGTGTGTGTGTGTGTATATGTGTGTGTATATATATATATATATATATATATATATATAAGTGTGTGTGTATCTTCTTCTTTTACTTTCGGCTGCTCCCTTCAGGGGTCGCCATAGCAAATCATCCGCCTCCATCTCACCCTGTCCTCTGCATCTTCTTTTCTGACTCCAACGACCTTCATGTCTTCCTTCACCACATCTATAAATCTCTTCTTTGGTCTTCCTCGAGGCCTTCTGCCTGGTAGTTCCAACCTCAGCATCCTACTGCCAATATACTCACTATCCCTCCTTTGTACATGTCCAAACCATCTCAATCTAGCCTCTCTGACTTTGTCTCCAAAACATCTTACATGGGCTGTCCCTCTGATGTACTCGTTTCTGTGTGTGTGTGTGTATATATATATATATATATATATATATATATATATATATATATATATATGTGTGTGTATATATATTTGTCTGTCTGCAAGGGACAGAAACACGCTGACGACTTTGCAGCTACTCTTTACGAAAGTCAGCTGCACTGGGGGGGAGGTTTGGGAACCAGTGACAACCTTGTGGAGAGTGGGACTCGAACCCCCAACCTTTGGATCAGCGATCCAGCGCCCTATACCACCACTGCCCCTATATATATATGTATGTGTATATATATATATATATATATATATATATATATATATGTATATATATGTGTGTGTGTGTGTGTGTGTATATATATATATATATATATATATATATATGTATATGTGTGTATATTTAAAAAAAAAAATCATGGTTGCATTTACTCTTGCTTACAGCATGTGATCCTCATGCCATTGTTTTAATAAAGTTAAGTAACGTAATTATAACAAATTATATATATGCTATTTTATAACATTTATTTTCGTCTCGTGTTGGGTTTGGGGCAGTGATTGTTTAGTGGTTAGGGCACAGGATCGCTGAGCCTAAGGTTGGGGGTTCGAGTCCCACTCTCCACAAGGTTGTCACTATCCCCCCCAGTGCAGCTAACTGGGTTATCAAAGGCCGGCCATGTCTGTCACTGTCTATGGTGAGAGGTTGATGTAAAAGAACCATTGCTGACTTTCGTAAAGAGTAGCTGCAAAGCCGTCAGCGTGTTTCTGTCCCTTGCTAAAAGGGTTGTGACGGGAAGGGCATCCGACGTAAAAACCTCTGCCAAATCAAATGTGACTC